>JANJGN010000021.1:68524751-68847430 GCA_026770705.1 Isurus oxyrinchus
CATAAAATCAATACCCAGCCATTGAACAAATTCTGGCATTTTCTCTATCTGCAGATATTTCTCAATCTCCATCTTTATAAAATCTCTGAATTTTTAGAAATTCGTTTCTTGTAGCTTCTGCTCATTTTCTGAATGTTCTTGTTTCTCTATTTCCATCAACCACGCTATATCGTATTAATTCTTACTGCCTATACAAATAATTCTACCTGCTTCTTAAAATCTCCTCATAACCATCTTCTTCTCATTCACCTGAACCTACAATTTTTCAATTTGACTTGTTAGGAAATCTGGTTCTCGGGTATGAATGAAATTGGCAGGTTCATTCACCTTGTTTGATTCAGCACATTTGCAGATTCTGCGCATTCACCAGATGTCTCCATATCCTTCAATTGCAGGTAAACTGAGGTTCTTATCACCTCAATTTCAAGCATTAAGTAAATCCAAGCATTTTCATTATTTGCACATATGTTTCATTCCCAATATTGATAAAAGTCACATTTCATTGAAATTCGCAGATGAAACATCTTCTCTTACAAGAAATGATCGTATTTCTCCCTTCAAACAATTACTGCACCTTTAATAATTTCCACAGTTCATCTGCTTTAATAGCTTAAATTCAAACAATGCACACATTTCCAAAAATTGAGTGTTCACCATGGCGTTTGGCCAGTCCATTTCTCAATTTTTGCAACTAGTTTGTGTCTTTTTATCGAGCAAATACTCATTTTCTTGCAATTAATCTTGATCTGCACATTCAAATCTTCTCTGCATTGACCACAACATCAATTTCTGCAGATCCTGCAACAGTAGCAAACGTAGCTCTCTGCTTTGAGCATAAAATAAATACCCAGCCACTGAACAAATTCTGGCATTTTCTCTATCTGCAGATCTTTCTCTATCTCCATCTTTACAAAATCTCTGAATTTTTAGAAATTCGTTTCTTGTAGCTTCTGCTCATTTTCTGAATGTTCTTGTTTCTCTATTGCCTTCAACCAAGCTATATCGTATTAATTCTTACTGCCTGTACAAATAATTCTACCTCCTTCTTAAAATCTCCTCATAACCATCTTCTTCTCATTCACCTGAACCTACAATTTTTCAATTTGACTTGTTAGGAAATCTGGTTCTCGGGTATGATTGAAATTGGCAGGTTCATTCACCTTGTTTGATTCAGCACATTTGCAGATTCTGCGCATTCACCATAACTCAGATGTCTCCATCTCCTTCAATTCCAGGTAAACTGAGGTTCTTATCACCTCAATTTCAAGCATTAAGTAAATCCAAGCATTTTCATTATTTGCACATATGTTTCATTCCCAATATTGATAAAAGTCACATTTCATTGAAATTCGCAGATGAAACATCTTCTCTTCCTAGAAATGGTCATATTTCTCCCTTCAAACAATTACTGCACCTTTAATAATTTCCACAGTTCATCACTTTAATAGCTTAAATTCAAAGAATACACACATTTCCAAAAGTTGAGTGTTCACCATGGCGTTTTGCCAGTCCATTTCTCAATATTTGCAACTAGTTTGTGTCTTTTTATCCAGCAAATACTCATTTACTTGCAATTAATCTTACTCTGCACATTCCCATCTTCTCTGCATTGACCACAACATCAATTTCTGCAGATCCTGCAACAGTAGCAAACGTAGCTCTCTGCTTTGAGCAAAAAATCAATACCCAGCCATTGAACAAATTCTGGCATTTTCTCTATCTGCAGATATTTCTCAATCTCCATCTTTATAAAATCTCTGAATTTTTAGAAATTCGTTTCTTGTAGCTTCTGCTCATTTTCTGAATGTCCTTGTTTCTCTATTTCCATCAACCACGCTATATCGTATTAATTCTTACTGCCTATACAAATAATTCTACCTCCTTCTTAAAATCTCCTCATAACCATCTTCTTCTCATTCACCTGAACCTACAATTTTTCAATTTGACTCATTAGGAATTCTGGTTCTCGGGTATGAATGAAATTCGCAGGTTCATTCAACTTGTTTGATTCAGCACATTTGCAGATTCTGCGCATTCACCATATCTCAGATGTCTCCATATCCTTCAATTCCAAGTAAACTGAGGTTCTTATCACCTCAATTTCAAGCATTAAGTAAATCCAAGCATTTTCATTATTTGCACATATGTTTCATTCCCAGTATTGATAAAAGACACATTTCATTGAAATTCGTGAAGGAAACATCTTCTCTTCCTAGAAATGCTCGTATTTCTCCCTTCAAACAATTACTGCACCTTTAATAATTTCCACAGTTCATCTGCTTTAATAGCTTAAATTCAAACAATACACAGATTTCCAAAAGTTGAGTGTTCAGCATGGCGTTTTGCCAGTCCATTTCTCCATTTTTGCGACTAATTTGCGTCTTTTTATCGAGCAAATACTCATTCTCTTGCAATTAATCTTAATCTGCACATTCCCATCTTCTCTGCATTGACCACAACATCAATTTCTGCAGATCCTGCAACAGTAGCAAACGTAGCTCTCTGCTTTGAGCATAAAATAAATACCCAGCCATTGAAAAAATTCTGGCATTTTCTCTATCTGCAGATCTTTCTCAATCTCCATCTTTACAAAATCTCTGAATTTTTAGAAATTCGTTTCTTGTAGCTTCTGCTCATTTTCTGAATGTTCTTGTTTCTCTATTGCCATCAACCACTCTATATCGTATTAATTCTTACTGCCTATACAAATAATTCTACCTCCTTCTTAAAATCTCCTCATAACCATCTTCTTCTCATTCACCTGAACCTACAATTTTTCAATTTGACTTGTTAGGAAATCTGGTTCTCGGCTATGAATGAAATTCGCAGTTTCATTCACGTTGTTTGATTCAGCACATTTGCAGATTCTGCGCATTCACCATAACTCAGATGTCTCCATCTCCTTCAATTCCAGGTAAACTGAGGTTCTTATCACCTCAATTTCAAGCATTAAGTAAATCCAAGCATTTTCATTATTTGCACATTTGTTTCATTCCCAATATTGATAAAAGTCACATTTCATTGAAATTCGCAGATGAAACATCTTCTCTTCCTAGAAATGGTCGCATTTCTCCCTTCAAACAATTACTGCACCTTTAATAATTTCCACAGTTCATCAGCTTTAATAGCTTAAATTCAAACAATACACACATTTCCAAAAGTTGAGTGTTCACCATGGCGTTTTGCCAGTCCATTTCTCAATATTTGCAACTAGTTTGTGTCTTTTTATCCAGCAAATACTCATTTACTTGCAATTAATCTTACTCTGCACATTCCCATCTTCTCTGCATTGACCACAAAACATCAATTTCTGCAGCTCCTGCAACAGTAGCAAACGTAGCTCTCTGCTTTGGGCATAAAATCAATACCCAGCCATTGAACAAATTCTGGCATTGCTCTATCTGCAGATATTTCTCAATCTCCATCTTTATAAAATCTCTGAATTTTTAGAAATTCGTTTCTTGTAGCTTCTGCTCATTTTCTGAATGTTCTTGTTTCTCTATTTCCATCAACCACGCTATTTCGTATTAATTCTTACTGCCTATACAAATAATTCTACCTCCTCCTTAAAATCTCCTCATAACCATCTTCTTCTCATTCACCTGAACCTACAATTTTTCAATTTGACTTGTTAGGAAATCTGGTTCTCGGGTATGAATGAAATTCGCAGCTTCATTCACCTTGTTTGATTCAGCACATTTGCAGATTCTGCGCATTCACCATAACTCAGATGTCTCCATATCCTTCAATTGCAGGTAACCTGAGGTTCTTGTCACCTCAATTTCAAGCATTAAGTAAATCCAAGCATTTTCATTATTTGCACATATGTTTCATTCCCCATATTGATAAAAGACACATTTCATTGAAATTCGTGAATGAAACATCTTCTCTTCCTAGAAATGCTCGTATTTCTCCCTTCAAACAATTACTGCACCTTTAATAATTTCCACAGTTCATCAGCTTTAATAGCTTAAATTCAAACAATACACACATTTCCAAAAGTTGAGTGTTCACCATGGCGTTTTGCCAGTCCATTTCTCAATATTTGCAACTAGTTTGTGTCTTTTTATCCAGCAAATACTCATTTACTTGCAATTAATCTTACTCTGCACATTCCCATCTTCTCTGCATTGACCACAAAACATCAATTTCTGCAGATCCTGCAACAGTAGCAAACGTAGCTCTTTGCTTTGAGCATAAAATCAATACCCAGCCATTGAACAAATTCTGGCATTTTCTCTATCTGCAGATATTTCTCAATCTCCATCTTTATAAAATCTCTGAATTTTTAGAAATTCGTTTCTTGTAGCTTCTGCTCATTTTCTGAATGTTCTTGTTTCTCTATTTCCATCAACCACGCTATATCGTATTAATTCTTACTGCCTATACAAATAATTCTACCTGCTTCTTAAAATCTCCTCATAACCATCTTCTTCTCATTCACCTGAACCTACAATTTTTCAATTTGACTTGTTAGGAAATCTGGTTCTCGGGTATGAATGAAATTGGCAGGTTCATTCACCTTGTTTGATTCAGCACATTTGCAGATTCTGCGCATTCACCAGATGTCTCCATATCCTTCAATTGCAGGTAAACTGAGGTTCTTATCACCTCAATTTCAAGCATTAAGTAAATCCAAGCATTTTCATTATTTGCACATATGTTTCATTCCCAATATTGATAAAAGTCACATTTCATTGAAATTCGCAGATGAAACATCTTCTCTTACAAGAAATGATCGTATTTCTCCCTTCAAACAATTACTGCACCTTTAATAATTTCCACAGTTCATCTGCTTTAATAGCTTAAATTCAAACAATGCACACATTTCCAAAAATTGAGTGTTCACCATGGCGTTTGGCCAGTCCATTTCTCAATTTTTGCAACTAGTTTGTGTCTTTTTATCGAGCAAATACTCATTTTCTTGCAATTAATCTTGATCTGCACATTCAAATCTTCTCTGCATTGACCACAACATCAATTTCTGCAGATCCTGCAACAGTAGCAAACGTAGCTCTCTGCTTTGAGCATAAAATAAATACCCAGCCACTGAACAAATTCTGGCATTTTCTCTATCTGCAGATCTTTCTCTATCTCCATCTTTACAAAATCTCTGAATTTTTAGAAATTCGTTTCTTGTAGCTTCTGCTCATTTTCTGAATGTTCTTGTTTCTCTATTGCCTTCAACCAAGCTATATCGTATTAATTCTTACTGCCTGTACAAATAATTCTACCTCCTTCTTAAAATCTCCTCATAACCATCTTCTTCTCATTCACCTGAACCTACAATTTTTCAATTTGACTTGTTAGGAAATCTGGTTCTCGGGTATGATTGAAATTGGCAGGTTCATTCACCTTGTTTGATTCAGCACATTTGCAGATTCTGCGCATTCACCATAACTCAGATGTCTCCATCTCCTTCAATTCCAGGTAAACTGAGGTTCTTATCACCTCAATTTCAAGCATTAAGTAAATCCAAGCATTTTCATTATTTGCACATATGTTTCATTCCCAATATTGATAAAAGTCACATTTCATTGAAATTCGCAGATGAAACATCTTCTCTTCCTAGAAATGGTCATATTTCTCCCTTCAAACAATTACTGCACCTTTAATAATTTCCACAGTTCATCACTTTAATAGCTTAAATTCAAAGAATACACACATTTCCAAAAGTTGAGTGTTCACCATGGCGTTTTGCCAGTCCATTTCTCAATATTTGCAACTAGTTTGTGTCTTTTTATCCAGCAAATACTCATTTACTTGCAATTAATCTTACTCTGCACATTCCCATCTTCTCTGCATTGACCACAACATCAATTTCTGCAGATCCTGCAACAGTAGCAAACGTAGCTCTCTGCTTTGAGCAAAAAATCAATACCCAGCCATTGAACAAATTCTGGCATTTTCTCTATCTGCAGATATTTCTCAATCTCCATCTTTATAAAATCTCTGAATTTTTAGAAATTCGTTTCTTGTAGCTTCTGCTCATTTTCTGAATGTCCTTGTTTCTCTATTTCCATCAACCACGCTATATCGTATTAATTCTTACTGCCTATACAAATAATTCTACCTCCTTCTTAAAATCTCCTCATAACCATCTTCTTCTCATTCACCTGAACCTACAATTTTTCAATTTGACTCATTAGGAATTCTGGTTCTCGGGTATGAATGAAATTCGCAGGTTCATTCAACTTGTTTGATTCAGCACATTTGCAGATTCTGCGCATTCACCATATCTCAGATGTCTCCATATCCTTCAATTCCAAGTAAACTGAGGTTCTTATCACCTCAATTTCAAGCATTAAGTAAATCCAAGCATTTTCATTATTTGCACATATGTTTCATTCCCAGTATTGATAAAAGACACATTTCATTGAAATTCGTAAATGAAACATCTTCTCTTCCTAGAAATGCTCGTATTTCTCCCTTCAAACAATTACTGCACCTTTAATAATTTCCACAGTTCATCTGCTTTAATAGCTTAAATTCAAACAATACACAGATTTCCAAAAGTTGAGTGTTCAGCATGGCGTTTTGCCAGTCCATTTCTCCATTTTTGCGACTAATTTGCGTCTTTTTATCGAGCAAATACTCATTCTCTTGCAATTAATCTTAATCTGCACATTCCCATCTTCTCTGCATTGACCACAACATCAATTTCTGCAGATCCTGCAACAGTAGCAAACGTAGCTCTCTGCTTTGAGCATAAAATAAATACCCAGCCATTGAACAAATTCTGGCATTTTCTCTATCTGCAGATCTTTCTCAATCTCCATCTTTACAAAATCTCTGAATTTTTAGAAATTCGTTTCTTGTAGCTTCTGCTCATTTTCTGAATGTTCTTGTTTCTCTATTGCCATCAACCACTCTATATCGTATTAATTCTTACTGCCTATACAAATAATTCTACCTCCTTCTTAAAATCTCCTCATAACCATCTTCTTCTCATTCACCTGAACCTACAATTTTTCAATTTGACTTGTTAGGAAATCTGGTTCTCGGCTATGAATGAAATTCGCAGTTTCATTCACGTTGTTTGATTCAGCACATTTGCAGATTCTGCGCATTCACCATAACTCAGATGTCTCCATCTCCTTCAATTCCAGGTAAACTGAGGTTCTTATCACCTCAATTTCAAGCATTAAGTAAATCCAAGCATTTTCATTATTTGCACATTTGTTTCATTCCCAATATTGATAAAAGTCACATTTCATTGAAATTCGCAGATGAAACATCTTCTCTTCCTAGAAATGGTCGCATTTCTCCCTTCAAACAATTACTGCACCTTTAATAATTTCCACAGTTCATCAGCTTTAATAGCTTAAATTCAAACAATACACACATTTCCAAAAGTTGAGTGTTCACCATGGCGTTTTGCCAGTCCATTTCTCAATATTTGCAACTAGTTTGTGTCTTTTTATCCAGCAAATACTCATTTACTTGCAATTAATCTTACTCTGCACATTCCCATCTTCTCTGCATTGACCACAAAACATCAATTTCTGCAGCTCCTGCAACAGTAGCAAACGTAGCTCTCTGCTTTGGGCATAAAATCAATACCCAGCCATTGAACAAATTCTGGCATTGCTCTATCTGCAGATATTTCTCAATCTCCATCTTTATAAAATCTCTGAATTTTTAGAAATTCGTTTCTTGTAGCTTCTGCTCATTTTCTGAATGTTCTTGTTTCTCTATTTCCATCAACCACGCTATATCGTATTAATTCTTACTGCCTATACAAATAATTCTACCTCCTCCTTAAAATCTCCTCATAACCATCTTCTTCTCATTCACCTGAACCTACAATTTTTCAATTTGACTTGTTAGGAAATCTGGTTCTCGGGTATGAATGAAATTCGCAGCTTCATTCACCTTGTTTGATTCAGCACATTTGCAGATTCTGCGCATTCACCATAACTCAGATGTCTCCATATCCTTCAATTCCAGGTAAACTGAGGTTCTTATCACCTCAATTTCAAGCATTCAGTAAATCCAAGCATTTTCATTATTTGCACATATGTTTCATTCCCCATATTGATAAAAGACACATTTCATTGAAATTCGTGAATGAAACATCTTCTCTTCCTAGAAATGCTCGTATTTCTCCCTTCAAACAATTACTGCACCTTTAATAATTTCCACAGTTCATCAGCTTTAATAGCTTAAATTCAAACAATACACACATTTCCAAAAGTTGGGTGTTCACCATGGCGTTTTTCCAGTCCATTTCTCAATATTTGCAACTAGTTTGTGTCTTTTTATCCAGCAAATACTCAGTTACTTGCAATTAATCTTACTCTGCACATTCCCATCTTCTCTGCATTGACCACAAAACATCAATTTCTGCAGATCCTGCAACAGTAGCAAACGTAGCTCTTTGCTTTGAGCATAAAATCAATACCCAGCCATTGAACAAATTCTGGCATTTTCTCTATCTGCAGATATTTCTCAATCTCCATCTTTATAAAATCTCTGAATTTTTAGAAATTCGTTTCTTGTAGCTTCTGCTCATTTTCTGAATGTTCTTGTTTCTCTATTTCCATCAACCACGCTATATCGTATTAATTCTTACTGCCTATACAAATAATTCTACCTGCTTCTTAAAATCTCCTCATAACCATCTTCTTCTCATTCACCTGAACCTACAATTTTTCAATTTGACTTGTTAGGAAATCTGGTTCTCGGGTATGATTGAAATTGGCAGGTTCATTCACCTTGTTTGATTCAGCACATTTGCAGATTCTGCGCATTCACCAGATGTCTCCATATCCTTCAATTGCAGGTAAACTGAGGTTCTTATCACCTCAATTTCAAGCATTAAGTAAATCCAAGCATTTTCATTATTTGCACATATGTTTCATTCCCAATATTGATAAAAGTCACATTTCATTGAAATTCGCAGATGAAACATCTTCTCTTACAAGAAATGATCGTATTTCTCCCTTCAAACAATTACTGCACCTTTAATAATTTCCACAGTTCATCTGCTTTAATAGCTTAAATTCAAACAATGCACACATTTCCAAAAATTGAGTGTTCACCATGGCGTTTGGCCAGTCCATTTCTCAATTTTTGCAACTAGTTTGTGTCTTTTTATCGAGCAAATACTCATTTTCTTGCAATTAATCTTGATCTGCACATTCAAATCTTCTCTGCATTGACCACAACATCAATTTCTGCAGATCCTGCAACAGTAGAAAACGTAGCTCTCTGCTTTGAGCATAAAATAAATACCCAGCCATTGAACAAATTCTGGCATTTTCTCTATCTGCAGATCTTTCTCTATCTCCATCTTTACAAAATCTCTGAATTTTTAGAAATTCGTTTCTTGTAGCTTCTGCTCATTTTCTGAATGTTCTTGTTTCTCTATTGCCTTCAACCAAGCTATATCGTATTAATTCTTACTGCCTGTACAAATAATTCTACCTCCTTCTTAAAATCTCCTCATAACCATCTTCTTCTCATTCACCTGAACCTACAATTTTTCAATTTGACTTGTTAGGAAATCTGGTTCTCGGGTATGATTGAAATTGGCAGGTTCATTCACCTTGTTTGATTCAGCACATTTGCAGATTCTGCGCATTCACCAGATGTCTCCATATCCTTCAATTGCAGGTAAACTGAGGTTCTTATCACCTCAATTTCAAGCATTAAGTAAATCCAAGCATTTTCATTATTTGCACATATGTTTCATTCCCAATATTGATAAAAGTCACATTTCATTGAAATTCGCAGATGAAACATCTTCTCTTCCTAGAAATGGTCGCATTTCTCCCTTCAAACAATTACTGCACCTTTAATAATTTCCACAGTTCATCAGCTTTAATAGCTTAAATTCAAACAATACACACATTTCCAAAAGTTGAGTGTTCACCATGGCGTTTTGCCAGTCCATTTCTCAATATTTGCAACTAGTTTGTGTCTTTTTATCCAGCAAATACTCATTTACTTGCAATTAATCTTACTCTGCACATTCCCATCTTCTCTGCATTGACCACAAAACATCAATTTCTGCAGCTCCTGCAACAGTAGCAAACGTAGCTCTCTGCTTTGGGCATAAAATCAATACCCAGCCATTGAACAAATTCTGGCATTGCTCTATCTGCAGATATTTCTCAATCTCCTTCTTTATAAAATCTCTGAATTTTTAGAAATTCGTTTCTTGTAGCTTCTGCTCATTTTCTGAATGTTCTTGTTTCTCTATTTCCATCAACCACGCTATATCGTATTAATTCTTACTGCCTATACAAATAATTCTACCTCCTCCTTAAAATCTCCTCATAACCATCTTCTTCTCATTCACCTGAACCTACAATTTTTCAATTTGACTTGTTAGGAAATCTGGTTCTCGGGTATGAATGAAATTCGCAGCTTCATTCACCTTGTTTGATTCAGCACATTTGCAGATTCTGCGCATTCACCATAACTCAGATGTCTCCATATCCTTCAATTCCAGGTAACCTGAGGTTCTTATCACCTCAATTTCAAGCATTCAGTAAATCCAAGCATTTTCATTATTTGCACATATGTTTCATTCCCCATATTGATAAAAGACACATTTCATTGAAATTCGTGAATGAAACATCTTCTCTTCCTAGAAATGCTCGTATTTCTCCCTTCAAACATTTACTGCACCTTTAATAATTTCCACAGTTCATCAGCTTTAATAGCTTAAATTCAAACAATACACACATTTCCAAAAGTTGAGTGTTCACCATGGCGTTTTTCCAGTCCATTTCTCAATATTTGCAACTAGTTTGTGTCTTTTTATCCAGCAAATACTCAGTTACTTGCAATTAATCTTACTCTGCACATTCCCATCTTCTCTGCATTGACCACAAAACATCAATTTCTGCAGATCCTGCAACAGTAGCAAACGTAGCTCTTTGCTTTGAGCATAAAATCAATACCCAGCCATTGAACAAATTCTGGCATTTTCTCTATCTGCAGATATTTCTCAATCTCCATCTTTATAAAATCTCTGAATTTTTAGAAATTCGTTTCTTGTAGCTTCTGCTCATTTTCTGAATGTTCTTGTTTCTCTATTTCCATCAACCACGCTATATCGTATTAATTCTTACTGCCTATACAAATAATTCTACCTGCTTCTTAAAATCTCCTCATAACCATCTTCTTCTCATTCACCTGAACCTACAATTTTTCAATTTGACTTGTTAGGAAATCTGGTTCTCGGGTATGATTGAAATTGGCAGGTTCATTCACCTTGTTTGATTCAGCACATTTGCAGATTCTGCGCATTCACCAGATGTCTCCATATCCTTCAATTGCAGGTAAACTGAGGTTCTTATCACCTCAATTTCAAGCATTAAGTAAATCCAAGCATTTTCATTATTTGCACATATGTTTCATTCCCAATATTGATAAAAGTCACATTTCATTGAAATTCGCAGATGAAACATCTTCTCTTACAAGAAATGATCGTATTTCTCCCTTCAAACAATTACTGCACCTTTAATAATTTCCACAGTTCATCTGCTTTAATAGCTTAAATTCAAACAATGCACACATTTCCAAAAATTGAGTGTTCACCATGGCGTTTGGCCAGTCCATTTCTCAATTTTTGCAACTAGTTTGTGTCTTTTTATCGAGCAAATACTCATTTTCTTGCAATTAATCTTGATCTGCACATTCAAATCTTCTCTGCATTGACCACAACATCAATTTCTGCAGATCCTGCAACAGTAGAAAACGTAGCTCTCTGCTTTGAGCATAAAATAAATACCCAGCCATTGAACAAATTCTGGCATTTTCTCTATCTGCAGATCTTTCTCTATCTCCATCTTTACAAAATCTCTGAATTTTTAGAAATTCGTTTCTTGTAGCTTCTGCTCATTTTCTGAATGTTCTTGTTTCTCTATTTCCATCAACCACGCTATATCGTATTAATTCTTACTGCCTATACAAATAATTCTACCTGCTTCTTAAAATCTCCTCATAACCATCTTCTTCTCATTCACCTGAACCTACAATTTTTCAATTTGACTTGTTAGGAAATCTGGTTCTCGGGTATGATTGAAATTGGCAGGTTCATTCACCTTGTTTGATTCAGCACATTTGCAGATTCTGCGCATTCACCAGATGTCTCCATATCCTTCAATTGCAGGTAAACTGAGGTTCTTATCACCTCAATTTCAAGCATTAAGTAAATCCAAGCATTTTCATTATTTGCACATATGTTTCATTCCCAATATTGATAAAAGTCACATTTCATTGAAATTCGCAGATGAAACATCTTCTCTTACAAGAAATGATCGTATTTCTCCCTTCAAACAATTACTGCACCTTTAATAATTTCCACAGTTCATCTGCTTTAATAGCTTAAATTCAAACAATGCACACATTTCCAAAAATTGAGTGTTCACCATGGCGTTTGGCCAGTCCATTTCTCAATTTTTGCAACTAGTTTGTGTCTTTTTATCGAGCAAATACTCATTTTCTTGCAATTAATCTTGATCTGCACATTCAAATCTTCTCTGCATTGACCACAATATCAATTTCTGCAGATCCTGCAACAGTAGAAAACGTAGCTCTCTGCTTTGAGCATAAAATAAATACCCAGCCATTGAACAAATTCTGGCATTTTCTCTATCTGCAGATCTTTCTCTATCTCCATCTTTACAAAATCTCTGAATTTTTAGAAATTCGTTTCTTGTAGCTTCTGCTCATTTTCTGAATGTTCTTGTTTCTCTATTGCCTTCAACCAAGCTATATCGTATTAATTCTTACTGCCTGTACAAATAATTCTACCTCCTTCTTAAAATCTCCTCATAACCATCTTCTTCTCATTCACCTGAACCTACAATTTTTCAATTTGACTTGTTAGGAAATCTGGTTCTCGGGTATGATTGAAACTGGCAGGTTCATTCACCTTGTTTGATTCAGCACATTTGCAGATTCTGCGCATTCACCAGATGTCTCCATATCCTTCAATTGCAGGTAAACTGAGGTTCTTATCACCTCAATTTCAAGCATTAAGTAAATCCAAGCATTTTCATTATTTGCACATATGTTTCATTCCCAATATTGATAAAAGTCACATTTCATTGAAATTCGCAGATGAAACATCTTCTCTTACAAGAAATGATCGTATTTCTCCCTTCAAACAATTACTGCACCTTTAATAATTTCCACAGTTCATCTGCTTTAATAGCTTAAATTCAAACAATGCACACATTTCCAAAAATTGAGTGTTCACCATGGCGTTTGGCCAGTCCATTTCTCAATTTTTGCAACTAGTTTGTGTCTTTTTATCGAGCAAATACTCATTTTCTTGCAATTAATCTTGATCTGCACATTCAAATCTTCTCTGCATTGACCACAACATCAATTTCTGCAGATCCTGCAACAGTAGCAAACGTAGCTCTCTGCTTTGAGCATAAAATAAATACCCAGCCATTGAACAAATTCTGGCATTTTCTCTATCTGCAGATCTTTATCTATCTCCATCTTTACAAAATCTCTGAATTTTTAGAAATTCGTTTCTTGTAGCTTCTGCTCATTTTCTGAATGTTCTTGTTTCTCTATTGCCTTCAACCAAGCTATATCGTATTAATTCTTACTGCCTATACAAATAATTCTACCTCCTTCTTAAAATCTCCTCATAACCATCTTCTCATTCACCTGAACCTACAATTTTTCAATTTGACTTGTTAGGAAATCTGGTTCTCGGGTATGAATGAAATTCGCAGCTTCATTCACCTTGTTTGATTCAGCATATTTGCAGATTCTGCGCATTCACCATAACTCAGATGTCTCCATCTCCTTCAATTCCAGGTAAACTGAGGTTCTTATAACCTCAATTTCAAGCATTAAGTAAATCCAAGCATTTTCATTATTTGCACATATGTTTCATTCCCAATATTGATAAAAGTCACATTTCATTGAAATTCGCAGATGAAACATCTTCTCTTCCTAGAAATGGTCGTATTTCTCCCTTCAAACAATTACTGCACCTTTAATAATTTCCACAGTTCATCAGCTTTAATAGCTTAAATTCAAAGAATACACACATTTCCAAAAGTTGAGTGTTCACCATGGCGTTTTGCCAGTCCATTTCTCCATTTTTGCGACTAATTTGCGTCTTTTTATCGAGCAAATACTCATTCTCTTGCAATTAATCTTAATCTGCACATTCCCATCTTCTCTGCATTGACCACAACATCAATTTTTGCAGATCCTGCAACAGTAGCAAACGTAGCTCTCTGCTTTGAGCATAAAATAAATACCCAGCCATTGAACAAATTCTGGCATTTTCTCTATCTGCAGATCTTTCTCTATCTCCATCTTTACAAAATCTCTGAATTTTTAGAAATTCGTTTCTTGTAGCTTCTGCTCATTTTCTGAATGTTCTTGTTTCTCTATTTCCATCAACCACGCTATATCGTATTAATTCTTACTGCCTATACAAATAATTCTACCTCCTCCTTAAAATCTCCTCATAACCATCTTCTTCTCATTCACCTGAACCTACAATTTTTCAATTTGACTTGTTAGGAAATCTGGTTCTCGGGTATGAATGAAATTCGCAGTTTCATTCACCTTGTTTGATTCAGCATATTTGCAGATTCTGCGCATTCACCATAACTCAGATGTCTCCATCTCCTTCAATTCCAGGTAAACTGAGGTTCTTATAACCTCAATTTCAAGCATTAAGTAAATCCAAGCATTTTCATTATTTGCACATATGTTTCATTCCCAATATTGATAAAAGTCACATTTCATTGAAATTCGCAGATGAAACATCTTCTCTTCCTAGAAATGGTCGTATTTCTCCCTTCAAACAATTACTGCATCTTTAATAATTTCCACAGTTCATCAGCTTTAATAGCTTAAATTCAAAGAATACACACATTTCCAAAAGTTGAGTGTTCACCATGGCGTTTTGCCAGTCCATTTCTCCATTTTTGCGACTAATTTGCGTCTTTTTATCGAGCAAATACTCATTCTCTTGCAATTAATCTTAATCTGCACATTCCCATCTTCTCTGCATTGACCACAACATCAATTTCTGCAGATCCTGCAACAGTAGCAAACGTAGCTCTCTGCTTTGAGCATAAAATAAATACCCAGCCATTGAACAAATTCTGGCATTTTCTCTATCTGCAGATCTTTCTCAATCTCCATCTTTACAAAATCTCTGAATTTTTAGAAATTCGTTTCTTGTAGCTTCTGCTCATTTTCTGAATGTTCTTGTTTCTCTATTGCCATCAACCACTCTATATCGTATTAATTCTTACTGCCTATACAAATAATTCTACCTCCTTCTTAAAATCTCCTCATAACCATCTTCTTCTCATTCACCTGAACCTACAATTTTTCAATTTGACTTGTTAGGAAATCTGGTTCTCGGCTATGAATGAAATTCGCAGTTTCATTCACGTTGTTTGATTCAGCACATTTGCAGATTCTGCGCATTCACCATAACTCAGATGTCTCCATCTCCTTCAATTCCAGGTAAACTGAGGTTCTTATAACCTCAATTTCAAGCATTAAGTAAATCCAAGCATTTTCATTATTTGCACATATGTTTCATTCCCAATATTGATAAAAGTCACATTTCATTGAAATTCGCAGATGAAACATCTTCTCTTCCTAGAAATGGTCGCATTTCTCCCTTCAAACAATTACTGCACCTTTAATAATTTCCACAGTTCATCAGCTTTAATAGCTTAAATTCAAACAATACACACATTTCCAAAAGTTGAGTGTTCACCATGGCGTTTTGCCAGTCCATTTCTCAATATTTGCAACTAGTTTGTGTCTTTTTATCCAGCAAATACTCATTTACTTGCAATTAATCTTACTCTGCACATTCCCATCTTCTCTGCATTGACCACAAAACATCAATTTCTGCAGCTCCTGCAACAGTAGCAAACGTAGCTCTCTGCTTTGAGCAAAAAATCAATACCCAGCCATTGAACAAATTCTGGCATTGCTCTATCTGCAGATATTTCTCAATCTCCATCTTTATAAAATCTCTGAATTTTTAGAAATTCGTTTCTTGTAGCTTCTGCTCATTTTCTGAATGTTCTTGTTTCTCTATTTCCATCAACCACGCTATATCGTATTAATTCTTACTGCCTATACAAATAATTCTACCTCCTCCTTAAAATCTCCTCATAACCATCTTCTTCTCATTCACCTGAACCTACAATTTTTCAATTTGACTTGTTAGGAAATCTGGTTCTCGGGTATGAATGAAATTCGCAGCTTCATTCACCTTGTTTGATTCAGCACATTTGCAGATTCTGCGCATTCACCATAACTCAGATGTCTCCATATCCTTCAATTCCAGGTAACCTGAGGTTCTTATCACCTCAATTTCAAGCATTCAGTAAATCCAAGCATTTTCATTATTTGCACATATGTTTCATTCCCCATATTGATAAAAGACACATTTCATTGAAATTCGTGAATGAAACATCTTCTCTTCCTAGAAATGCTCGTATTTCTCCCTTCAAACAATTACTGCACCTTTAATAATTTCCACAGTTCATCAGCTTTAATAGCTTAAATTCAAACAATACACACATTTCCAAAAGTTGAGTGTTCACCATGGCGTTTTTCCAGTCCATTTCTCAATATTTGCAACTAGTTTGTGTCTTTTTATCCAGCAAATACTCAGTTACTTGCAATTAATCTTACTCTGCACATTCCCATCTTCTCTGCATTGACCACAAAACATCAATTTCTGCAGATCCTGCAACAGTAGCAAACGTAGCTCTTTGCTTTGAGCATAAAATAAATACCCAGCCATTGAACAAATTCTGGCATTTTCTCTATCTGCAGATATTTCTCAATCTCCATCTTTATAAAATCTCTGAATTTTTAGAAATTCGTTTCTTGTAGCTTCTGCTCATTTTCTGAATGTTCTTGTTTCTCTATTTCCATCAACCACGCTATATCGTATTAATTCTTACTGCCTATACAAATAATTCTACCTGCTTCTTAAAATCTCCTCATAACCATCTTCTTCTCATTCACCTGAACCTACAATTTTTCAATTTGACTTGATAGGAAATCTGGTTCTCGGGTATGATTGAAATTGGCAGGTTCATTCACCTTGTTTGATTCAGCACATTTGCAGATTCTGCGCATTCACCAGATGTCTCCATATCCTTCAATTGCAGGTAAACTGAGGTTCTTATCACCTCAATTTCAAGCATTAAGTAAATCCAAGCATTTTCATTATTTGCACATATGTTTCATTCCCAATATTGATAAAAGTCACATTTCATTGAAATTCGCAGATGAAACATCTTCTCTTACAAGAAATGATCGTATTTCTCCCTTCAAACAATTACTGCACCTTTAATAATTTCCACAGTTCATCTGCTTTAATAGCTTAAATTCAAACAATGCACACATTTCCAAAAATTGAGTGTTCACCATGGCGTTTGGCCAGTCCATTTCTCAATTTTTGCAACTAGTTTGTGTCTTTTTATCGAGCAAATACTCATTTTCTTGCAATTAATCTTGATCTGCACATTCAAATCTTCTCTGCATTGACCACAACATCAATTTCTGCAGATCCTGCAACAGTAGCAAACGTAGCTCTCTGCTTTGAGCATAAAATAAATACCCAGCCATTGAACAAATTCTGGCATTTTCTCTATCTGCAGATCTTTCTCTATCTCCATCTTTACAAAATCTCTGAATTTTTAGAAATTCGTTTCTTGTAGCTTCTGCTCATTTTCTGAATGTTCTTGTTTCTCTATTGCCTTCAACCAAGCTATATCGTATTAATTCTTACTGCCTATACAAATAATTCTACCTCCTTCTTAAAATCTCCTCATAACCATCTTCTCATTCACCTGAACCTACAATTTTTCAATTTGACTTGTTAGGAAATCTGGTTCTCGGGTATGAATGAAATTCGCAGTTTCATTCACCTTGTTTGATTCAGCATATTTGCAGATTCTGCGCATTCACCATAACTCAGATGTCTCCATCTCCTTCAATTCCAGGTAAACTGAGGTTCTTATAACCTCAATTTCAAGCATTAAGTAAATCCAAGCATTTTCATTATTTGCACATATGTTTCATTCCCAATATTGATAAAAGTCACATTTCATTGAAATTCGCAGATGAAACATCTTCTCTTCCTAGAAATGGTCGTATTTCTCCCTTCAAACAATTACTGCACCTTTAATAATTTCCACAGTTCATCAGCTTTAATAGCTTAAATTCAAAGAATACACACATTTCCAAAAGTTGAGTGTTCACCATGGCGTTTTGCCAGTCCATTTCTCAATATTTGCAACTAGTTTGTGTCTTTTTATCCAGCAAATACTCATTTACTTGCAATTAATCTTACTCTGCACATTCCCATCTTCTCTGCATTGACCACAACATCAATTTCTGCAGATCCTGCAACAGTAGCAAACGTAGCTCTCTGCTTTGAGCAAAAAATCAATACCCAGCCATTGAACAAATTCTGGCATTTTCTCTATCTGCAGATATTTCTCAATCTCCATCTTTATAAAATCTCTGAATTTTTAGAAATTCGTTTCTTGTAGCTTCTGCTCATTTTCTGAATGTTCTTGTTTCTCTATTTCCATCAACCACGCTATATCGTATTAATTCTTACTGCCTATACAAATAATTCTACCTCCTTCTTAAAATCTCCTCATAACCATCTTCTTCTCATTCACCTGAACCTACAATTTTTCAATTTGACTCATTAGGAAATCTGGTTCTCGGGTATGAATGAAATTCGCAGTTTCATTCACCTTGTTTGATTCAGCACATTTGCAGATTCTGCGCATTCACCATATCTCAGATGTCTCCATCTCCTTCAATTCCAGGTAAACTGAGGTTCTTATCACCTCAATTTCAAGCATTAAGTAAATCCAAGCATTTTCATTATTTGCACATATGTTTCATTCCCAATATTGATAAAAGTCACATTTCATTGCAATTCGCAGATGAAACATCTTCTCTTCCTAGAAAAGGTCGTATTTCTCCCTTCAAACAATTACTGCACCTTTAATAATTTCCACAGTTCATCTGCTTTAATAGCTTAAATTCAAACAATACACACATTTCCAAAAGTTGAGTGTTCACCATGGCGTTTTGCCAGTCCATTTCTCAATTTTTGCAACTAGTTTGTGTCTTTTTATCCAGCAAATACTCAGTTACTTGCAATTAATCTTACTCTGCACATTCCCATCTTCTCTGCATTGACCACAAAACATCAATTTCTGCAGATCCTGCAACAGTAGCAAACGTAGCTCTTTGCTTTGAGCATAAAATCAATACCCAGCCATTGAACAAATTCTGGCATTTTCTCTATCTGCAGATATTTCTCAATCTCCATCTTTATAAAATCTCTGAATTTTTAGAAATTCGTTTCTTGTAGCTTCTGCTCATTTTCTGAATGTTCTTGTTTCTCTATTTCCATCAACCACGCTATATCGTATTAATTCTTACTGCCTATACAAATAATTCTACCTGCTTCTTAAAATCTCCTCATAACCATCTTCTTCTCATTCACCTGAACCTACAATTTTTCAATTTGACTTGTTAGGAAATCTGGTTCTCGGGTATGATTGAAATTGGCAGGTTCATTCACCTTGTTTGATTCAGCACATTTGCAGATTCTGCGCATTCACCAGATGTCTCCATATCCTTCAATTGCAGGTAAACTGAGGTTCTTATCACCTCAATTTCAAGCATTAAGTAAATCCAAGCATTTTCATTATTTGCACATATGTTTCATTCCCAATATTGATAAAAGTCACATTTCATTGAAATTCGCAGATGAAACATCTTCTCTTACAAGAAATGATCGTATTTCTCCCTTCAAACAATTACTGCACCTTTAATAATTTCCACAGTTCATCTGCTTTAATAGCTTAAATTCAAACAATGCACACATTTCCAAAAATTGAGTGTTCACCATGGCGTTTGGCCAGTCCATTTCTCAATTTTTGCAACTAGTTTGTGTCTTTTTATCGAGCAAATACTCATTTTCTTGCAATTAATCTTGATCTGCACATTCAAATCTTCTCTGCATTGACCACAACATCAATTTCTGCAGATCCTGCAACAGTAGAAAACGTAGCTCTCTGCTTTGAGCATAAAATAAATACCCAGCCATTGAACAAATTCTGGCATTTTCTCTATCTGCAGATCTTTCTCTATCTCCATCTTTACAAAATCTCTGAATTTTTAGAAATTCGTTTCTTGTAGCTTCTGCTCATTTTCTGAATGTTCTTGTTTCTCTATTGCCTTCAACCAAGCTATATCGTATTAATTCTTACTGCCTGTACAAATAATTCTACCTCCTTCTTAAAATCTCCTCATAACCATCTTCTTCTCATTCACCTGAACCTACAATTTTTCAATTTGACTTGTTAGGAAATCTGGTTCTCGGGTATGATTGAAATTGGCAGGTTCATTCACCTTGTTTGATTCAGCACATTTGCAGATTCTGCGCATTCACCAGATGTCTCCATATCCTTCAATTGCAGGTAAACTGAGGTTCTTATCACCTCAATTTCAAGCATTAAGTAAATCCAAGCATTTTCATTATTTGCACATATGTTTCATTCCCAATATTGATAAAAGTCACATTTCATTGAAATTCGCAGATGAAACATCTTCTCTTACAAGAAATGATCGTATTTCTCCCTTCAAACAATTACTGCACCTTTAATAATTTCCACAGTTCATCTGCTTTAATAGCTTAAATTCAAACAATGCACACATTTCCAAAAATTGAGTGTTCACCATGGCGTTTGGCCAGTCCATTTCTCAATTTTTGCAACTAGTTTGTGTCTTTTTATCGAGCAAATACTCATTTTCTTGCAATTAATCTTGATCTGCACATTCAAATCTTCTCTGCATTGACCACAACATCAATTTCTGCAGATCCTGCAACAGTAGCAAACGTAGCTCTCTGCTTTGAGCATAAAATAAATACCCAGCCATTGAACAAATTCTGGCATTTTCTCTATCTGCAGATCTTTCTCTATCTCCATCTTTACAAAATCTCTGAATTTTTAGAAATTCGTTTCTTGTAGCTTCTGCTCATTTTCTGAATGTTCTTGTTTCTCTATTGCCTTCAACCAAGCTATATCGTATTAATTCTTACTGCCTGTACAAATAATTCTACCTCCTTCTTAAAATCTCCTCATAACCATCTTCTTCTCATTCACCTGAACCTACAATTTTTCAATTTGACTTGTTAGGAAATCTGGTTCTCGGGTATGATTGAAATTGGCAGGTTCATTCACCTTGTTTGATTCAGCACATTTGCAGATTCTGCGCATTCACCAGATGTCTCCATATCCTTCAATTGCAGGTAAACTGAGGTTCTTATCACCTCAATTTCAAGCATTAAGTAAATCCAAGCATTTTCATTATTTGCACATATGTTTCATTCCCAATATTGATAAAAGTCACATTTCATTGAAATTCGCAGATGAAACATCTTCTCTTACAAGAAATGATCGTATTTCTCCCTTCAAACAATTACTGCACCTTTAATAATTTCCACAGTTCATCTGCTTTAATAGCTTAAATTCAAACAATGCACACATTTCCAAAAATTGAGTGTTCACCATGGCGTTTGGCCAGTCCATTTCTCAATTTTTGCAACTAGTTTGTGTCTTTTTATCGAGCAAATACTCATTTTCTTGCAATGAATCTTGATCTGCACATTCAAATCTTCTCTGCATTGACCACAACATCAATTTCTGCAGATCCTGCAACAGTAGCAAACGTAGCTCTCTGCTTTGAGCATAAAATAAATACCCAGCCATTGAACAAATTCTGGCATTTTCTCTATCTGCAGATCTTTCTCTATCTCCATCTTTACAAAATCTCTGAATTTTTAGAAATTCGTTTCTTGTAGCTTCTGCTCATTTTCTGAATGTTCTTGTTTCTCTATTGCCTTCAACCAAGCTATATCGTATTAATTCTTACTGCCTATACAAATAATTCTACCTCCTTCTTAAAATCTCCTCATAACCATCTTCTCATTCACCTGAACCTACAATTTTTCAATTTGACTTGTTAGGAAATCTGGTTCTCGGGTATGAATGAAATTCGCAGTTTCATTCACCTTGTTTGATTCAGCATATTTGCAGATTCTGCGCATTCACCATAACTCAGATGTCTCCATCTCCTTCAATTCCAGGTAAACTGAGGTTCTTATAACCTCAATTTCAAGCATTAAGTAAATCCAAGCATTTTCATTATTTGCACATATGTTTCATTCCCAATATTGATAAAAGTCACATTTCATTGAAATTCGCAGATGAAACATCTTCTCTTCCTAGAAATGGTCGTATTTCTCCCTTCAAACAATTACTGCACCTTTAATAATTTCCACAGTTCATCAGCTTTAATAGCTTAAATTCAAAGAATACACACATTTCCAAAAGTTGAGTGTTCACCATGGCGTTTTGCCAGTCCATTTCTCAATATTTGCAACTAGTTTGTGTCTTTTTATCCAGCAAATACTCATTTACTTGCAATTAATCTTACTCTGCACATTCCCATCTTCTCTGCATTGACCACAACATCAATTTCTGCAGATCCTGCAACAGTAGCAAACGTAGCTCTCTGCTTTGAGCAAAAAATCAATACCCAGCCATTGAACAAATTCTGGCATTTTCTCTATCTGCAGATATTTCTCAATCTCCATCTTTATAAAATCTCTGAATTTTTAGAAATTCGTTTCTTGTAGCTTCTGCTCATTTTCTGAATGTTCTTGTTTCTCTATTTCCATCAACCACGCTATATCGTATTAATTCTTACTGCCTATACAAATAATTCTACCTCCTTCTTAAAATCTCCTCATAACCATCTTCTTCTCATTCACCTGAACCTACAATTTTTCAATTTGACTCATTAGGAAATCTGGTTCTCGGGTATGAATGAAATTCGCAGTTTCATTCACCTTGTTTGATTCAGCACATTTGCAGATTCTGCGCATTCACCATATCTCAGATGTCTCCATCTCCTTCAATTCCAGGTAAACTGAGGTTCTT
Source organism: Isurus oxyrinchus (assembly GCA_026770705.1). Lineage (NCBI taxonomy): Eukaryota > Metazoa > Chordata > Chondrichthyes > Lamniformes > Lamnidae > Isurus > Isurus oxyrinchus. The sequence continues at coordinate 68,547,776 of JANJGN010000021.1, forward strand.
ATCACCTCAATTTCAAGCATTAAGTAAATCCAAGCATTTTCATTATTGGCACATATGTTTCATTCCCAATATTGATAAAAGTCACATTTCATTGCAATTCGCAGATGAAACATCTTCTCTTCCTAGAAAAGGTCGTATTTCTCCCTTCAAACAATTACTGCACCTTTAATAATTTCCACAGTTCATCTGCTTTAATAGCTTAAATTCAAACAATACACACATTTCCAAAAGTTGAGTGTTCACCATGGCGTTTTGCCAGTCCATTTCTCAATTTTTGCAACTAGTTTGTGTCTTTTTATCCAGCAAATACTCAGTTACTTGCAATTAATCTTACTCTGCACATTCCCATCTTCTCTGCATTGACCACAAAACATCAATTTCTGCAGATCCTGCAACAGTAGCAAACGTAGCTCTTTGCTTTGAGCATAAAATCAATACCCAGCCATTGAACAAATTCTGGCATTTTCTCTATCTGCAGATATTTCTCAATCTCCATCTTTATAAAATCTCTGAATTTTTAGAAATTCGTTTCTTGTAGCTTCTGCTCATTTTCTGAATGTTCTTGTTTCTCTATTTCCATCAACCACGCTATATCGTATTAATTCTTACTGCCTATACAAATAATTCTACCTGCTTCTTAAAATCTCCTCATAACCATCTTCTTCTCATTCACCTGAACCTACAATTTTTCAATTTGACTTGTTAGGAAATCTGGTTCTCGGGTATGATTGAAATTGGCAGGTTCATTCACCTTGTTTGATTCAGCACATTTGCAGATTCTGCGCATTCACCAGATGTCTCCATATCCTTCAATTGCAGGTAAACTGAGGTTCTTATCACCTCAATTTCAAGCATTAAGTAAATCCAAGCATTTTCATTATTTGCACATATGTTTCATTCCCAATATTGATAAAAGTCACATTTCATTGAAATTCGCAGATGAAACATCTTCTCTTACAAGAAATGATCGTATTTCTCCCTTCAAACAATTACTGCACCTTTAATAATTTCCACAGTTCATCTGCTTTAATAGCTTAAATTCAAACAATGCACACATTTCCAAAAATTGAGTGTTCACCATGGCGTTTGGCCAGTCCATTTCTCAATTTTTGCAACTAGTTTGTGTCTTTTTATCGAGCAAATACTCATTTTCTTGCAATTAATCTTGATCTGCACATTCAAATCTTCTCTGCATTGACCACAACATCAATTTCTGCAGATCCTGCAACAGTAGAAAACGTAGCTCTCTGCTTTGAGCATAAAATAAATACCCAGCCATTGAACAAATTCTGGCATTTTCTCTATCTGCAGATCTTTCTCTATCTCCATCTTTACAAAATCTCTGAATTTTTAGAAATTCGTTTCTTGTAGCTTCTGCTCATTTTCTGAATGTTCTTGTTTCTCTATTGCCTTCAACCAAGCTATATCGTATTAATTCTTACTGCCTATACAAATAATTCTACCTCCTCCTTAAAATCTCCTCATAACCATCTTCTTCTCATTCACCTGAACCTACAATTTTTCAATTTGACTTGTTAGGAAATCTGGTTCTCGGGTATGAATGAAATTCGCAGTTTCATTCACCTTGTTTGATTCAGCATATTTGCAGATTCTGCGCATTCACCATAACTCAGATGTCTCCATCTCCTTCAATTCCAGGTAAACTGAGGTTCTTATAACCTCAATTTCAAGCATTAAGTAAATCCAAGCATTTTCATTATTTGCACATATGTTTCATTCCCAATATTGATAAAAGTCACATTTCATTGAAATTCGCAGATGAAACATCTTCTCTTCCTAGAAATGGTCGTATTTCTCCCTTCAAACAATTACTGCATCTTTAATAATTTCCACAGTTCATCAGCTTTAATAGCTTAAATTCAAAGAATACACACATTTCCAAAAGTTGAGTGTTCACCATGGCGTTTTGCCAGTCCATTTCTCCATTTTTGCGACTAATTTGCGTCTTTTTATCGAGCAAATACTCATTCTCTTGCAATTAATCTTAATCTGCACATTCCCATCTTCTCTGCATTGACCACAACATCAATTTCTGCAGATCCTGCAACAGTAGCAAACGTAGCTCTCTGCTTTGAGCATAAAATAAATACCCAGCCATTGAACAAATTCTGGCATTTTCTCTATCTGCAGATCTTTCTCAATCTCCATCTTTACAAAATCTCTGAATTTTTAGAAATTCGTTTCTTGTAGCTTCTGCTCATTTTCTGAATGTTCTTGTTTCTCTATTGCCATCAACCACTCTATATCGTATTAATTCTTACTGCCTATACAAATAATTCTACCTCCTTCTTAAAATCTCCTCATAACCATCTTCTTCTCATTCACCTGAACCTACAATTTTTCAATTTGACTTGTTAGGAAATCTGGTTCTCGGCTATGAATGAAATTCGCAGTTTCATTCACGTTGTTTGATTCAGCACATTTGCAGATTCTGCGCATTCACCATAACTCAGATGTCTCCATCTCCTTCAATTCCAGGTAAACTGAGGTTCTTATAACCTCAATTTCAAGCATTAAGTAAATCCAAGCATTTTCATTATTTGCACATATGTTTCATTCCCAATATTGATAAAAGTCACATTTCATTGAAATTCGCAGATGAAACATCTTCTCTTCCTAGAAATGGTCGCATTTCTCCCTTCAAACAATTACTGCACCTTTAATAATTTCCACAGTTCATCAGCTTTAATAGCTTAAATTCAAACAATACACACATTTCCAAAAGTTGAGTGTTCACCATGGCGTTTTGCCAGTCCATTTCTCAATATTTGCAACTAGTTTGTGTCTTTTTATCCAGCAAATACTCATTTACTTGCAATTAATCTTACTCTGCACATTCCCATCTTCTCTGCATTGACCACAAAACATCAATTTCTGCAGCTCCTGCAACAGTAGCAAACGTAGCTCTCTGCTTTGAGCAAAAAATCAATACCCAGCCATTGAACAAATTCTGGCATTGCTCTATCTGCAGATATTTCTCAATCTCCATCTTTATAAAATCTCTGAATTTTTAGAAATTCGTTTCTTGTAGCTTCTGCTCATTTTCTGAATGTTCTTGTTTCTCTATTTCCATCAACCACGCTATATCGTATTAATTCTTACTGCCTATACAAATAATTCTACCTCCTCCTTAAAATCTCCTCATAACCATCTTCTTCTCATTCACCTGAACCTACAATTTTTCAATTTGACTTGTTAGGAAATCTGGTTCTCGGGTATGAATGAAATTCGCAGCTTCATTCACCTTGTTTGATTCAGCACATTTGCAGATTCTGCGCATTCACCATAACTCAGATGTCTCCATATCCTTCAATTCCAGGTAACCTGAGGTTCTTATCACCTCAATTTCAAGCATTCAGTAAATCCAAGCATTTTCATTATTTGCACATATGTTTCATTCCCCATATTGATAAAAGACACATTTCATTGAAATTCGTGAATGAAACATCTTCTCTTCCTAGAAATGCTCGTATTTCTCCCTTCAAACAATTACTGCACCTTTAATAATTTCCACAGTTCATCAGCTTTAATAGCTTAAATTCAAACAATACACACATTTCCAAAAGTTGAGTGTTCACCATGGCGTTTTTCCAGTCCATTTCTCAATATTTGCAACTAGTTTGTGTCTTTTTATCCAGCAAATACTCAGTTACTTGCAATTAATCTTACTCTGCACATTCCCATCTTCTCTGCATTGACCACAAAACATCAATTTCTGCAGATCCTGCAACAGTAGCAAACGTAGCTCTTTGCTTTGAGCATAAAATAAATACCCAGCCATTGAACAAATTCTGGCATTTTCTCTATCTGCAGATATTTCTCAATCTCCATCTTTATAAAATCTCTGAATTTTTAGAAATTCGTTTCTTGTAGCTTCTGCTCATTTTCTGAATGTTCTTGTTTCTCTATTTCCATCAACCACGCTATATCGTATTAATTCTTACTGCCTATACAAATAATTCTACCTGCTTCTTAAAATCTCCTCATAACCATCTTCTTCTCATTCACCTGAACCTACAATTTTTCAATTTGACTTGATAGGAAATCTGGTTCTCGGGTATGATTGAAATTGGCAGGTTCATTCACCTTGTTTGATTCAGCACATTTGCAGATTCTGCGCATTCACCAGATGTCTCCATATCCTTCAATTGCAGGTAAACTGAGGTTCTTATCACCTCAATTTCAAGCATTAAGTAAATCCAAGCATTTTCATTATTTGCACATATGTTTCATTCCCAATATTGATAAAAGTCACATTTCATTGAAATTCGCAGATGAAACATCTTCTCTTACAAGAAATGATCGTATTTCTCCCTTCAAACAATTACTGCACCTTTAATAATTTCCACAGTTCATCTGCTTTAATAGCTTAAATTCAAACAATGCACACATTTCCAAAAATTGAGTGTTCACCATGGCGTTTGGCCAGTCCATTTCTCAATTTTTGCAACTAGTTTGTGTCTTTTTATCGAGCAAATACTCATTTTCTTGCAATTAATCTTGATCTGCACATTCAAATCTTCTCTGCATTGACCACAACATCAATTTCTGCAGATCCTGCAACAGTAGCAAACGTAGCTCTCTGCTTTGAGCATAAAATAAATACCCAGCCATTGAACAAATTCTGGCATTTTCTCTATCTGCAGATCTTTCTCTATCTCCATCTTTACAAAATCTCTGAATTTTTAGAAATTCGTTTCTTGTAGCTTCTGCTCATTTTCTGAATGTTCTTGTTTCTCTATTGCCTTCAACCAAGCTATATCGTATTAATTCTTACTGCCTATACAAATAATTCTACCTCCTTCTTAAAATCTCCTCATAACCATCTTCTCATTCACCTGAACCTACAATTTTTCAATTTGACTTGTTAGGAAATCTGGTTCTCGGGTATGAATGAAATTCGCAGTTTCATTCACCTTGTTTGATTCAGCATATTTGCAGATTCTGCGCATTCACCATAACTCAGATGTCTCCATCTCCTTCAATTCCAGGTAAACTGAGGTTCTTATAACCTCAATTTCAAGCATTAAGTAAATCCAAGCATTTTCATTATTTGCACATATGTTTCATTCCCAATATTGATAAAAGTCACATTTCATTGAAATTCGCAGATGAAACATCTTCTCTTCCTAGAAATGGTCGTATTTCTCCCTTCAAACAATTACTGCACCTTTAATAATTTCCACAGTTCATCAGCTTTAATAGCTTAAATTCAAAGAATACACACATTTCCAAAAGTTGAGTGTTCACCATGGCGTTTTGCCAGTCCATTTCTCAATATTTGCAACTAGTTTGTGTCTTTTTATCCAGCAAATACTCATTTACTTGCAATTAATCTTACTCTGCACATTCCCATCTTCTCTGCATTGACCACAACATCAATTTCTGCAGATCCTGCAACAGTAGCAAACGTAGCTCTCTGCTTTGAGCAAAAAATCAATACCCAGCCATTGAACAAATTCTGGCATTTTCTCTATCTGCAGATATTTCTCAATCTCCATCTTTATAAAATCTCTGAATTTTTAGAAATTCGTTTCTTGTAGCTTCTGCTCATTTTCTGAATGTTCTTGTTTCTCTATTTCCATCAACCACGCTATATCGTATTAATTCTTACTGCCTATACAAATAATTCTACCTCCTTCTTAAAATCTCCTCATAACCATCTTCTTCTCATTCACCTGAACCTACAATTTTTCAATTTGACTCATTAGGAAATCTGGTTCTCGGGTATGAATGAAATTCGCAGTTTCATTCACCTTGTTTGATTCAGCACATTTGCAGATTCTGCGCATTCACCATATCTCAGATGTCTCCATCTCCTTCAATTCCAGGTAAACTGAGGTTCTTATCACCTCAATTTCAAGCATTAAGTAAATCCAAGCATTTTCATTATTTGCACATATGTTTCATTCCCAATATTGATAAAAGTCACATTTCATTGCAATTCGCAGATGAAACATCTTCTCTTCCTAGAAAAGGTCGTATTTCTCCCTTCAAACAATTACTGCACCTTTAATAATTTCCACAGTTCATCTGCTTTAATAGCTTAAATTCAAACAATACACACATTTCCAAAAGTTGAGTGTTCACCATGGCGTTTTGCCAGTCCATTTCTCAATTTTTGCAACTAGTTTGTGTCTTTTTATCCAGCAAATACTCAGTTACTTGCAATTAATCTTACTCTGCACATTCCCATCTTCTCTGCATTGACCACAAAACATCAATTTCTGCAGATCCTGCAACAGTAGCAAACGTAGCTCTTTGCTTTGAGCATAAAATCAATACCCAGCCATTGAACAAATTCTGGCATTTTCTCTATCTGCAGATATTTCTCAATCTCCATCTTTATAAAATCTCTGAATTTTTAGAAATTCGTTTCTTGTAGCTTCTGCTCATTTTCTGAATGTTCTTGTTTCTCTATTTCCATCAACCACGCTATATCGTATTAATTCTTACTGCCTATACAAATAATTCTACCTGCTTCTTAAAATCTCCTCATAACCATCTTCTTCTCATTCACCTGAACCTACAATTTTTCAATTTGACTTGTTAGGAAATCTGGTTCTCGGGTATGATTGAAATTGGCAGGTTCATTCACCTTGTTTGATTCAGCACATTTGCAGATTCTGCGCATTCACCAGATGTCTCCATATCCTTCAATTGCAGGTAAACTGAGGTTCTTATCACCTCAATTTCAAGCATTAAGTAAATCCAAGCATTTTCATTATTTGCACATATGTTTCATTCCCAATATTGATAAAAGTCACATTTCATTGAAATTCGCAGATGAAACATCTTCTCTTACAAGAAATGATCGTATTTCTCCCTTCAAACAATTACTGCACCTTTAATAATTTCCACAGTTCATCTGCTTTAATAGCTTAAATTCAAACAATGCACACATTTCCAAAAATTGAGTGTTCACCATGGCGTTTGGCCAGTCCATTTCTCAATTTTTGCAACTAGTTTGTGTCTTTTTATCGAGCAAATACTCATTTTCTTGCAATTAATCTTGATCTGCACATTCAAATCTTCTCTGCATTGACCACAACATCAATTTCTGCAGATCCTGCAACAGTAGAAAACGTAGCTCTCTGCTTTGAGCATAAAATAAATACCCAGCCATTGAACAAATTCTGGCATTTTCTCTATCTGCAGATCTTTCTCTATCTCCATCTTTACAAAATCTCTGAATTTTTAGAAATTCGTTTCTTGTAGCTTCTGCTCATTTTCTGAATGTTCTTGTTTCTCTATTGCCTTCAACCAAGCTATATCGTATTAATTCTTACTGCCTGTACAAATAATTCTACCTCCTTCTTAAAATCTCCTCATAACCATCTTCTTCTCATTCACCTGAACCTACAATTTTTCAATTTGACTTGTTAGGAAATCTGGTTCTCGGGTATGATTGAAATTGGCAGGTTCATTCACCTTGTTTGATTCAGCACATTTGCAGATTCTGCGCATTCACCAGATGTCTCCATATCCTTCAATTGCAGGTAAACTGAGGTTCTTATCACCTCAATTTCAAGCATTAAGTAAATCCAAGCATTTTCATTATTTGCACATATGTTTCATTCCCAATATTGATAAAAGTCACATTTCATTGAAATTCGCAGATGAAACATCTTCTCTTACAAGAAATGATCGTATTTCTCCCTTCAAACAATTACTGCACCTTTAATAATTTCCACAGTTCATCTGCTTTAATAGCTTAAATTCAAACAATGCACACATTTCCAAAAATTGAGTGTTCACCATGGCGTTTGGCCAGTCCATTTCTCAATTTTTGCAACTAGTTTGTGTCTTTTTATCGAGCAAATACTCATTTTCTTGCAATTAATCTTGATCTGCACATTCAAATCTTCTCTGCATTGACCACAACATCAATTTCTGCAGATCCTGCAACAGTAGCAAACGTAGCTCTCTGCTTTGAGCATAAAATAAATACCCAGCCATTGAACAAATTCTGGCATTTTCTCTATCTGCAGATCTTTCTCTATCTCCATCTTTACAAAATCTCTGAATTTTTAGAAATTCGTTTCTTGTAGCTTCTGCTCATTTTCTGAATGTTCTTGTTTCTCTATTGCCTTCAACCAAGCTATATCGTATTAATTCTTACTGCCTGTACAAATAATTCTACCTCCTTCTTAAAATCTCCTCATAACCATCTTCTTCTCATTCACCTGAACCTACAATTTTTCAATTTGACTTGTTAGGAAATCTGGTTCTCGGGTATGATTGAAATTGGCAGGTTCATTCACCTTGTTTGATTCAGCACATTTGCAGATTCTGCGCATTCACCAGATGTCTCCATATCCTTCAATTGCAGGTAAACTGAGGTTCTTATCACCTCAATTTCAAGCATTAAGTAAATCCAAGCATTTTCATTATTTGCACATATGTTTCATTCCCAATATTGATAAAAGTCACATTTCATTGAAATTCGCAGATGAAACATCTTCTCTTACAAGAAATGATCGTATTTCTCCCTTCAAACAATTACTGCACCTTTAATAATTTCCACAGTTCATCTGCTTTAATAGCTTAAATTCAAACAATGCACACATTTCCAAAAATTGAGTGTTCACCATGGCGTTTGGCCAGTCCATTTCTCAATTTTTGCAACTAGTTTGTGTCTTTTTATCGAGCAAATACTCATTTTCTTGCAATGAATCTTGATCTGCACATTCAAATCTTCTCTGCATTGACCACAACATCAATTTCTGCAGATCCTGCAACAGTAGCAAACGTAGCTCTCTGCTTTGAGCATAAAATAAATACCCAGCCATTGAACAAATTCTGGCATTTTCTCTATCTGCAGATCTTTCTCTATCTCCATCTTTACAAAATCTCTGAATTTTTAGAAATTCGTTTCTTGTAGCTTCTGCTCATTTTCTGAATGTTCTTGTTTCTCTATTGCCTTCAACCAAGCTATATCGTATTAATTCTTACTGCCTATACAAATAATTCTACCTCCTTCTTAAAATCTCCTCATAACCATCTTCTCATTCACCTGAACCTACAATTTTTCAATTTGACTTGTTAGGAAATCTGGTTCTCGGGTATGAATGAAATTCGCAGTTTCATTCACCTTGTTTGATTCAGCATATTTGCAGATTCTGCGCATTCACCATAACTCAGATGTCTCCATCTCCTTCAATTCCAGGTAAACTGAGGTTCTTATAACCTCAATTTCAAGCATTAAGTAAATCCAAGCATTTTCATTATTTGCACATATGTTTCATTCCCAATATTGATAAAAGTCACATTTCATTGAAATTCGCAGATGAAACATCTTCTCTTCCTAGAAATGGTCGTATTTCTCCCTTCAAACAATTACTGCACCTTTAATAATTTCCACAGTTCATCAGCTTTAATAGCTTAAATTCAAAGAATACACACATTTCCAAAAGTTGAGTGTTCACCATGGCGTTTTGCCAGTCCATTTCTCAATATTTGCAACTAGTTTGTGTCTTTTTATCCAGCAAATACTCATTTACTTGCAATTAATCTTACTCTGCACATTCCCATCTTCTCTGCATTGACCACAACATCAATTTCTGCAGATCCTGCAACAGTAGCAAACGTAGCTCTCTGCTTTGAGCAAAAAATCAATACCCAGCCATTGAACAAATTCTGGCATTTTCTCTATCTGCAGATATTTCTCAATCTCCATCTTTATAAAATCTCTGAATTTTTAGAAATTCGTTTCTTGTAGCTTCTGCTCATTTTCTGAATGTTCTTGTTTCTCTATTTCCATCAACCACGCTATATCGTATTAATTCTTACTGCCTATACAAATAATTCTACCTCCTTCTTAAAATCTCCTCATAACCATCTTCTTCTCATTCACCTGAACCTACAATTTTTCAATTTGACTCATTAGGAAATCTGGTTCTCGGGTATGAATGAAATTCGCAGTTTCATTCACCTTGTTTGATTCAGCACATTTGCAGATTCTGCGCATTCACCATATCTCAGATGTCTCCATCTCCTTCAATTCCAGGTAAACTGAGGTTCTTATCACCTCAATTTCAAGCATTAAGTAAATCCAAGCATTTTCATTATTGGCACATATGTTTCATTCCCAATATTGATAAAAGTCACATTTCATTGCAATTCGCAGATGAAACATCTTCTCTTCCTAGAAAAGGTCGTATTTCTCCCTTCAAACAATTACTGCACCTTTAATAATTTCCACAGTTCATCTGCTTTAATAGCTTAAATTCAAACAATACACACATTTCCAAAAGTTGAGTGTTCACCATGGCGTTTTGCCAGTCCATTTCTCAATTTTTGCAACTAGTTTGTGTCTTTTTATCCAGCAAATACTCAGTTACTTGCAATTAATCTTACTCTGCACATTCCCATCTTCTCTGCATTGACCACAAAACATCAATTTCTGCAGATCCTGCAACAGTAGCAAACGTAGCTCTTTGCTTTGAGCATAAAATCAATACCCAGCCATTGAACAAATTCTGGCATTTTCTCTATCTGCAGATATTTCTCAATCTCCATCTTTATAAAATCTCTGAATTTTTAGAAATTCGTTTCTTGTAGCTTCTGCTCATTTTCTGAATGTTCTTGTTTCTCTATTTCCATCAACCACGCTATATCGTATTTTTTCTTACTGCCTATACAAATAATTCTACCTGCTTCTTAAAATCTCCTCATAACCATCTTCTTCTCATTCACCTGAACCTACAATTTTTCAATTTGACTTGTTAGGAAATCTGGTTCTCGGGTATGATTGAAATTGGCAGGTTCATTCACCTTGTTTGATTCAGATTCTGCGCATTCACCAGATGTCTCCATATCCTTCAATTGCAGGTAAACTGAGGTTCTTATCACCTCAATTTCAAGCATTAAGTAAATCCAAGCATTTTCATTATTTGCACATATGTTTCATTCCCAATATTGATAAAAGTCACATTTCATTGAAATTCGCAGATGAAACATCTTCTCTTACAAGAAATGATCGTATTTCTCCCTTCAAACAATTACTGCACCTTTAATAATTTCCACAGTTCATCTGCTTTAATAGCTTAAATTCAAACAATGCACACATTTCCAAAAATTGAGTGTTCACCATGGCGTTTGGCCAGTCCATTTCTCAATTTTTGCAACTAGTTTGTGTCTTTTTATCGAGCAAATACTCATTTTCTTGCAATTAATCTTGATCTGCACATTCAAATCTTCTCTGCATTGACCACAACATCAATTTCTGCAGATCCTGCAACAGTAGCAAACGTAGCTCTCTGCTTTGAGCATAAAATAAATACCCAGCCATTGAACAAATTCTGGCATTTTCTCTATCTGCAGATCTTTCTCTATCTCCATCTTTACAAAATCTCTGAATTTTTAGAAATTCGTTTCTTGTAGCTTCTGCTCATTTTCTGAATGTTCTTGTTTCTCTATTGCCTTCAACCAAGCTATATCGTATTAATTCTTACTGCCTGTACAAATAATTCTACCTCCTTCTTAAAATCTCCTCATAACCATCTTCTTCTCATTCACCTGAACCTACAATTTTTCAATTTGACTTGTTAGGAAATCTGGTTCTCGGGTATGATTGAAATTGGCAGGTTCATTCACCTTGTTTGATTCAGCACATTTGCAGATTCTGCGCATTCACCAGATGTCTCCATATCCTTCAATTGCAGGTAAACTGAGGTTCTTATCACCTCAATTTCAAGCATTAAGTAAATCCAAGCATTTTCATTATTTGCACATATGTTTCATTCCCAATATTGATAAAAGTCACATTTCATTGAAATTCGCAGATGAAACATCTTCTCTTACAAGAAATGATCGTATTTCTCCCTTCAAACAATTACTGCACCTTTAATAATTTCCACAGTTCATCTGCTTTAATAGCTTAAATTCAAACAATGCACACATTTCCAAAAATTGAGTGTTCACCATGGCGTTTGGCCAGTCCATTTCTCAATTTTTGCAACTAGTTTGTGTCTTTTTATCGAGCAAATACTCATTTTCTTGCAATGAATCTTGATCTGCACATTCAAATCTTCTCTGCATTGACCACAACATCAATTTCTGCAGATCCTGCAACAGTAGCAAACGTAGCTCTCTGCTTTGAGCATAAAATAAATACCCAGCCATTGAACAAATTCTGGCATTTTCTCTATCTGCAGATCTTTCTCTATCTCCATCTTTACAAAATCTCTGAATTTTTAGAAATTCGTTTCTTGTAGCTTCTGCTCATTTTCTGAATGTTCTTGTTTCTCTATTGCCTTCAACCAAGCTATATCGTATTAATTCTTACTGCCTATACAAATAATTCTACCTCCTTCTTAAAATCTCCTCATAACCATCTTCTCATTCACCTGAACCTACAATTTTTCAATTTGACTTGTTAGGAAATCTGGTTCTCGGGTATGAATGAAATTCGCAGTTTCATTCACCTTGTTTGATTCAGCATATTTGCAGATTCTGCGCATTCACCATAACTCAGATGTCTCCATCTCCTTCAATTCCAGGTAAACTGAGGTTCTTATAACCTCAATTTCAAGCATTAAGTAAATCCAAGCATTTTCATTATTTGCACATATGTTTCATTCCCAATATTGATAAAAGTCACATTTCATTGAAATTCGCAGATGAAACATCTTCTCTTCCTAGAAATGGTCGTATTTCTCCCTTCAAACAATTACTGCACCTTTAATAATTTCCACAGTTCATCAGCTTTAATAGCTTAAATTCAAAGAATACACACATTTCCAAAAGTTGAGTGTTCACCATGGCGTTTTGCCAGTCCATTTCTCAATATTTGCAACTAGTTTGTGTCTTTTTATCCAGCAAATACTCATTTACTTGCAATTAATCTTACTCTGCACATTCCCATCTTCTCTGCATTGACCACAACATCAATTTCTGCAGATCCTGCAACAGTAGCAAACGTAGCTCTCTGCTTTGAGCAAAAAATCAATACCCAGCCATTGAACAAATTCTGGCATTTTCTCTATCTGCAGATATTTCTCAATCTCCATCTTTATAAAATCTCTGAATTTTTAGAAATTCGTTTCTTGTAGCTTCTGCTCATTTTCTGAATGCTCTTGTTTCTCTATTTCCATCAACCACGCTATATCGTATTAATTCTTACTGCCTATACAAATAATTCTACCTCCTTCTTAAAATCTCCTCATAACCATCTTCTTCTCATTCACCTGAACCTACAATTTTTCAATTTGACTCATTAGGAAATCTGGTTCTCGGGTATGAATGAAATTCGCAGTTTCATTCACCTTGTTTGATTCAGCACATTTGCAGATTCTGCGCATTCACCATATCTCAGATGTCTCCATCTCCTTCAATTCCAGGTAAACTGAGGTTCTTATCACCTCAATTTCAAGCATTAAGTAAATCCAAGCATTTTCATTATTTGCACATATGTTTCATTCCCAATATTGATAAAAGTCACATTTCATTGAAATTCGCAGATGAAACATCTTCTCTTCCTAGAAATGGTCGTATTTCTCCCTTCAAACAATTACTGCACCTTTAATAATTTCCACAGTTCATCTGCTTTAATAGCTTAAATTCAAACAATACACACATTTCCAAAAGTTGAGTGTTCACCATGGCGTTTTGCCAGTCCATTTCTCAATATTTGCAACTAGTTTGTGTCTTTTTATCCAGCAAATACTCATTTACTTGCAATTAATCTTACTCTGCACATTCCCATCTTCTCTGCATTGACCACAAAACATCAATTTCTGCAGATCCTGCAACAGTAGCAAACGTAGCTCTTTGCTTTGAGCATAAAATCAATACCCAGCCATTGAACAAATTCTGGCATTTTCTCTATCTGCAGATATTTCTCAATCTCCATCTTTATAAAATCTCTGAATTTTTAGAAATTCGTTTCTTGTAGCTTCTGCTCATTTTCTGAATGTTCTTGTTTCTCTATTTCCATCAACCACGCTATATCGTATTAATTCTTACTGCCTATACAAATAATTCTACCTGCTTCTTAAAATCTCCTCATAACCATCTTCTTCTCATTCACCTGAACCTACAATTTTTCAATTTGACTTGTTAGGAAATCTGGTTCTCGGGTATGATTGAAATTGGCAGGTTCATTCACCTTGTTTGATTCAGCACAGTTGCAGATTCTGCGCATTCACCAGATGTCTCCATATCCTTCAATTGCAGGTAAACTGAGGTTCTTATCACCTCAATTTCAAGCATTAAGTAAATCCAAGCATTTTCATTATTTGCACATATGTTTCATTCCCAATATTGATAAAAGTCACATTTCATTGAAATTCGCAGATGAAACATCTTCTCTTACAAGAAATGATCGTATTTCTCCCTTCAAACAATTACTGCACCTTTAATAATTTCCACAGTTCATCTGCTTTAATAGCTTAAATTCACACAATGCACACATTTCCAAAAATTGAGTGTTCACCATGGCGTTTGGCCAGTCCATTTCTCAATTTTTGCAACTAGTTTGTGTCTTTTTATCCAGCAAATACTCATTTTCTTGCAATTAATCTTGATCTGCACATTCAAATCTTCTCTGCATTGACCACAACATCAATTTCTGCAGATCCTGCAACAGTAGCAAACGTAGCTCTCTGCTTTGAGCATAAAATAAATACCCAGCCATTGAACAAATTCTGGCATTTTCTCTATCTGCAGATCTTTCTCTATCTCCATCTTTACAAAATCTCTGAATTTTTAGAAATTCGTTTCTTGTAGCTTCTGCTCATTTTCTGAATGTTCTTGTTTCTCAATTGCCTTCAACCAAGCTATATCGTATTAATTCTTACTGCCTATACAAATAATTCTACCTCCTTCTTAAAATCTCCTCATAACCATCTTCTTCTCATTCACCTGAACCTACAATTTTTCAATTTGACTTGTTAGGAAATCTGGTTCTCGGGTATGAATGAAATTCGCAGTTTCATTCACCTTGTTTGATTCAGCACATTTGCAGATTCTGCGCATTCACCATAACTCAGATGTCTCCATCTCCTTCAATTCCAGGTAAACTGAGGTTCTTATCACCTCAATTTCAAGCATTAAGTAAATCCAAGCATTTTCATTATTTGCACATATGTTTCATTCCCAATATTGATAAAAGTCACATTTCATTGAAATTCGCAGATGAAACATCTTCTCTTCCTAGAAATGGTCGTATTTCTCCCTTCAAACAATTACTGCACCTTTAATAATTTCCACAGTTCATCAGCTTTAATAGCTTAAATTCAAACAATACACACATTTCCAAAAGTTGAGTGTTCACCATGGCGTTTTGCCAGTCCATTTCTCAATATTTGCAACTAGTTTGTGTCTTTTTATCCAGCAAATACTCATTTACTTGCAATTAATCTTACTCTGCACATTCCCATCTTCTCTGCATTGACCACAAAACATCAATTTCTGCAGCTCCTGCAACAGTAGCAAACGTAGCTCTCTGCTTTGAGCATAAAATCAATACCCAGCCATTGAACAAATTCTGGCATTGCTCTATCTGCAGATATTTCTCAATCTCCATCTTTATAAAATCTCTGAATTTTTAGAAATTCGTTTCTTGTAGCTTCTGCTCATTTTCTGAATGTTCTTGTTTCTCTATTTCCATCAACCACGCTATATCGTATTAATTCTTACTGCCTATACAAATAATTCTACCTCCTTCTTAAAATCTCCTCATAACCATCTTCTTCTCATTCACCTGAACCTACAATTTTTCAATTTGACTTGTTTGGAAATCTGGTTCTCGGGTATGAATGAAATTCGCAGCTTCATTCACCTTGTTTGATTCAGCACATTTGCAGATTCTGCGCATTCACCATAACTCAGATGTCTCCATATCCTTCAATTGCAGGTAACCTGAGGTTCTTATCACCTCAATTTCAAGCATTAAGTAAATCCAAGCCTTTTCATTATTTGCACATATGTTTCATTCCCCATATTGATAAAAGACACATTTCATTGAAATTCGTGAATGAAACATCTTCTCTTCCTAGAAATGCTCGTATTTCTCCCTTCAAACAATTACTGCACCTTTAATAATTTCTACAGTTCATCAGCTTTAATAGCTTAAATTCAAACAATACACACATTTCCAAAACTTGAGTGTTCACCATGGCGTTTTGCCAGTCCATTTCTCAATATTTGCAACCAGTTTGTGTCTTTTTATCCAGCAAATACTCATTTACTTGCAATTAATCTTACTCTGCACATTCCCATCTTCTCTGCATTGACCACAAAACATCAATTTCTGCAGATCCTGCAACAGTAGCAAACGTAGCTCTTTGCTTTGAGCATAAAATCAATACCCAGCCATTGAACAAATTCTGGCATTTTCTCTATCTGCAGATATTTCTCAATCTCCATCTTTATAAAATCTCTGAATTTTTAGAAATTCGTTTCTTGTAGCTTCTGCTCATTTTCTGAATGTTCTTGTTTCTCTATTTCCATCAACCACGCTATATCGTATTTTTTCTTACTGCCTATACAAATAATTCTACCTGCTTCTTAAAATCTCCTCATAACCATCTTCTTCTCATTCACCTGAACCTACAATTTTTCAATTTGACTTGTTAGGAAATCTGGTTCTCGGGTATGATTGAAATTGGCAGGTTCATTCACCTTGTTTGATTCAGATTCTGCGCATTCACCAGATGTCTCCATATCCTTCAATTGCAGGTAAACTGAGGTTCTTATCACCTCAATTTCAAGCATTAAGTAAATCCAAGCATTTTCATTATTTGCACATATGTTTCATTCCCAATATTGATAAAAGTCACATTTCATTGAAATTCGCAGATGAAACATCTTCTCTTACAAGAAATGATCGTATTTCTCCCTTCAAACAATTACTGCACCTTTAATAATTTCCACAGTTCATCTGCTTTAATAGCTTAAATTCAAACAATGCACACATTTCCAAAAATTGAGTGTTCACCATGGCGTTTGGCCAGTCCATTTCTCAATTTTTGCAACTAGTTTGTGTCTTTTTATCGAGCAAATACTCATTTTCTTGCAATTAATCTTGATCTGCACATTCAAATCTTCTCTGCATTGACCACAACATCAATTTCTGCAGATCCTGCAACAGTAGCAAACGTAGCTCTCTGCTTTGAGCATAAAATAAATACCCAGCCATTGAACAAATTCTGGCATTTTCTCTATCTGCAGATCTTTCTCTATCTCCATCTTTACAAAATCTCTGAATTTTTAGAAATTCGTTTCTTGTAGCTTCTGCTCATTTTCTGAATGTTCTTGTTTCTCTATTGCCTTCAACCAAGCTATATCGTATTAATTCTTACTGCCTATACAAATAATTCTACCTCCTTCTTAAAATCTCCTCATAACCATCTTCTCATTCACCTGAACCTACAATTTTTCAATTTGACTTGTTAGGAAATCTGGTTCTCGGGTATGAATGAAATTCGCAGTTTCATTCACCTTGTTTGATTCAGCATATTTGCAGATTCTGCGCATTCACCATAACTCAGATGTCTCCATCTCCTTCAATTCCAGGTAAACTGAGGTTCTTATAACCTCAATTTCAAGCATTAAGTAAATCCAAGCATTTTCATTATTTGCACATATGTTTCATTCCCAATATTGATAAAAGTCACATTTCATTGAAATTCGCAGATGAAACATCTTCTCTTCCTAGAAATGGTCGTATTTCTCCCTTCAAACAATTACTGCACCTTTAATAATTTCCACAGTTCATCAGCTTTAATAGCTTAAATTCAAAGAACATTTCCAAAAGTTGTGTTCACCATGGCGTTTTGCCAGTCCATTTCTCAATATTTGCAACTAGTTTGTGTCTTTTTATCCAGCAAATACTCATTTACTTGCAATTAATCTTACTCTGCACATTCCCATCTTCTCTGCATTGACCACAACATCAATTTCTGCAGATCCTGCAACAGTAGCAAACGTAGCTCTCTGCTTTGAGCAAAAAATCAATACCCAGCCATTGAACAAATTCTGGCATTTTCTCTATCTGCAGATATTTCTCAATCTCCATCTTTATAAAATCTCTGAATTTTTAGAAATTCGTTTCTTGTAGCTTCTGCTCATTTTCTGAATGTTCTTGTTTCTCTATTTCCATCAACCACGCTATATCGTATTAATTCTTACTGCCTATACAAATAATTCTACCTCCTTCTTAAAATCTCCTCATAACCATCTTCTTCTCATTCACCTGAACCTACAATTTTTCAATTTGACTCATTAGGAAATCTGGTTCTCGGGTATGAATGAAATTCGCAGTTTCATTCACCTTGTTTGATTCAGCACATTTGCAGATTCTGCGCATTCACCATATCTCAGATGTCTCCATCTCCTTCAATTCCAGGTAAACTGAGGTTCTTATCACCTCAATTTCAAGCATTAAGTAAATCCAAGCATTTTCATTATTTGCACATATGTTTCATTCCCAATATTGATAAAAGTCACATTTCATTGAAATTCGCAGATGAAACATCTTCTCTTCCTAGAAATGGTCGTATTTCTCCCTTCAAACAATTACTGCACCTTTAATAATTTCCACAGTTCATCTGCTTTAATAGCTTAAATTCAAACAATACACACATTTCCAAAAGTTGAGTGTTCACCATGGCGTTTTGCCAGTCCATTTCTCAATATTTGCAACTAGTTTGTGTCTTTTTATCCAGCAAATACTCATTTACTTGCAATTAATCTTACTCTGCACATTCCCATCTTCTCTGCATTGACCACAAAACATCAATTTCTGCAGATCCTGCAACAGTAGCAAACGTAGCTCTTTGCTTTGAGCATAAAATCAATACCCAGCCATTGAACAAATTCTGGCATTTTCTCTATCTGCAGATATTTCTCAATCTCCATCTTTATAAAATCTCTGAATTTTTAGAAATTCGTTTCTTGTAGCTTCTGCTCATTTTCTGAATGTTCTTGTTTCTCTATTTCCATCAACCACGCTATATCGTATTAATTCTTACTGCCTATACAAATAATTCTACCTCCTTCTTAAAATCTCCTCATAACCATCTTCTTCTCATTCACCTGAACCTACAATTTTTCAATTTGACTTGTTAGGAAATCTGGTTCTCGGGTATGATTGAAATTGGCAGGTTCATTCACCTTGTTTGATTCTGCACAGTTGCAGATTCTGCGCATTCACCAGATGTCTCCATATCCTTCAATTGCAGGTAAACTGAGGTTCTTATCACCTCAATTTCAAGCATTAAGTAAATCCAAGCATTTTCATTATTTGCACATATGTTTCATTCCCAATATTGATAAAAGTCACATTTCATTGAAATTCGCAGATGAAACATCTTCTCTTACAAGAAATGATCGTATTTCTCCCTTCAAACAATTACTGCACCTTTAATAATTTCCACAGTTCATCTGCTTTAATAGCTTAAATTCACACAATGCACACATTTCCAAAAATTGAGTGTTCACCATGGCGTTTGGCCAGTCCATTTCTCAATTTTTGCAACTAGTTTGTGTCTTTTTATCGAGCAAATACTCATTTTCTTGCAATTAATCTTGATCTGCACATTCAAATCTTCTCTGCATTGACCACAACATCAATTTCTGCAGATCCTGCAACAGTAGCAAACGTAGCTCTCTGCTTTGAGCATAAAATAAATACCCAGCCATTGAACAAATTCTGGCATTTTCTCTATCTGCAGATCTTTCTCTATCTCCATCTTTACAAAATCTCTGAATTTTTAGAAATTCGTTTCTTGTAGCTTCTGCTCATTTTCTGAATGTTCTTGTTTCTCAATTGCCTTCAACCAAGCTATATCGTATTAATTCTTACTGCCTATACAAATAATTCTACCTCCTTCTTAAAATCTCCTCATAACCATCTTCTTCTCATTCACCTGAACCTACAATTTTTCAATTTGACTTGTTAGGAAATCTGGTTCTCGGGTATGAATGAAATTCGCAGTTTCATTCACCTTGTTTGATTCAGCACATTTGCAGATTCTGCGCATTCACCATAACTCAGATGTCTCCATCTCCTTCAATTCCAGGTAAACTGAGGTTCTTATCACCTCAATTTCAAGCATTAAGTAAATCCAAGCATTTTCATTATTTGCACATATGTTTCATTCCCAATATTGATAAAAGTCACATTTCATTGAAATTCGCAGATGAAACATCTTCTCTTCCTAGAAATGGTCGTATTTCTCCCTTCAAACAATTACTGCACCTTTAATAATTTCCACAGTTCATCAGCTTTAATAGCTTAAATTCAAACAATACACACATTTCCAAAAGTTGAGTGTTCACCATGGCGTTTTGCCAGTCCATTTCTCAATATTTGCAACTAGTTTGTGTCTTTTTATCCAGCAAATACTCATTTACTTGCAATTAATCTTACTCTGCACATTCCCATCTTCTCTGCATTGACCACAAAACATCAATTTCTGCAGCTCCTGCAACAGTAGCAAACGTAGCTCTCTGCTTTGAGCATAAAATCAATACCCAGCCATTGAACAAATTCTGGCATTGCTCTATCTGCAGATATTTCTCAATCTCCATCTTTATAAAATCTCTGAATTTTTAGAAATTCGTTTCTTGTAGCTTCTGCTCATTTTCTGAATGTTCTTGTTTCTCTATTTCCATCAACCACGCTATATCGTATTAATTCTTACTGCCTATACAAATAATTCTACCTCCTTCTTAAAATCTCCTCATAACCATCTTCTTCTCATTCACCTGAACCTACAATTTTTCAATTTGACTTGTTTGGAAATCTGGTTCTCGGGTATGAATGAAATTCGCAGCTTCATTCACCTTGTTTGATTCAGCACATTTGCAGATTCTGCGCATTCACCATAACTCAGATGTCTCCATATCCTTCAATTGCAGGTAACCTGAGGTTCTTATCACCTCAATTTCAAGCATTAAGTAAATCCAAGCCTTTTCATTATTTGCACATATGTTTCATTCCCCATATTGATAAAAGACACATTTCATTGAAATTCGTGAATGAAACATCTTCTCTTCCTAGAAATGCTCGTATTTCTCCCTTCAAACAATTACTGCACCTTTAATAATTTCTACAGTTCATCAGCTTTAATAGCTTAAATTCAAACAATACACACATTTCCAAAACTTGAGTGTTCACCATGGCGTTTTGCCAGTCCATTTCTCAATATTTGCAACCAGTTTGTGTCTTTTTATCCAGCAAATACTCATTTACTTGCAATTAATCTTACTCTGCACATTCCCATCTTCTCTGCATTGACCACAAAACATCAATTTCTGCAGATCCTGCAACAGTAGCAAACGTAGCTCTTTGCTTTGAGCATAAAATCAATACCCAGCCATTGAACAAATTCTGGCATTTTCTCTATCTGCAGATATTTCTCAATCTCCATCTTTATAAAATCTCTGAATTTTTAGAAATTCGTTTCTTGTAGCTTCTGCTCATTTTCTGAATGTTCTTGTTTCTCTATTTCCATCAACCACGCTATATCGTATTTTTTCTTACTGCCTATACAAATAATTCTACCTGCTTCTTAAAATCTCCTCATAACCATCTTCTTCTCATTCACCTGAACCTACAATTTTTCAATTTGACTTGTTAGGAAATCTGGTTCTCGGGTATGATTGAAATTGGCAGGTTCATTCACCTTGTTTGATTCAGCACATTTGCAGATTCTGCGCATTCACCAGATGTCTCCATATCCTTCAATTGCAGGTAAACTGAGGTTCTTATCACCTCAATTTCAAGCATTAAGTAAATCCAAGCATTTTCATTATTTGCACATATGTTTCATTCCCAATATTGATAAAAGTCACATTTCATTGAAATTCGCAGATGAAACATCTTCTCTTACAAGAAATGATCGTATTTCTCCCTTCAAACAATTACTGCACCTTTAATAATTTCCACAGTTCATCTGCTTTAATAGCTTAAATTCAAACAATGCACACATTTCCAAAAATTGAGTGTTCACCATGGCGTTTGGCCAGTCCATTTCTCAATTTTTGCAACTAGTTTGTGTCTTTTTATCGAGCAAATACTCATTTTCTTGCAATTAATCTTGATCTGCACATTCAAATCTTCTCTGCATTGACCACAACATCAATTTCTGCAGATCCTGCAACAGTAGCAAACGTAGCTCTCTGCTTTGAGCATAAAATAAATACCCAGCCATTGAACAAATTCTGGCATTTTCTCTATCTGCAGATCTTTCTCTATCTCCATCTTTACAAAATCTCTGAATTTTTAGAAATTCGTTTCTTGTAGCTTCTGCTCATTTTCTGAATGTTCTTGTTTCTCTATTGCCTTCAACCAAGCTATATCGTATTAATTCTTACTGCCTATACAAATAATTCTACCTCCTTCTTAAAATCTCCTCATAACCATCTTCTCATTCACCTGAACCTACAATTTTTCAATTTGACTTGTTAGGAAATCTGGTTCTCGGGTATGAATGAAATTCGCAGTTTCATTCACCTTGTTTGATTCAGCATATTTGCAGATTCTGCGCATTCACCATAACTCAGATGTCTCCATCTCCTTCAATTCCAGGTAAACTGAGGTTCTTATAACCTCAATTTCAAGCATTAAGTAAATCCAAGCATTTTCATTATTTGCACATATGTTTCATTCCCAATATTGATAAAAGTCACATTTCATTGAAATTCGCAGATGAAACATCTTCTCTTCCTAGAAATGGTCGTATTTCTCCCTTCAAACAATTACTGCACCTTTAATAATTTCCACAGTTCATCAGCTTTAATAGCTTAAATTCAAACAATACACACATTTCCAAAAGTTGAGTGTTCACCATGGCGTTTTGCCAGTCCATTTCTCAATATTTGCAACTAGTTTGTGTCTTTTTATCCAGCAAATACTCATTTACTTGCAATTAATCTTACTCTGCACATTCCCATCTTCTCTGCATTGACCACAACATCAATTTCTGCAGATCCTGCAACAGTAGCAAACGTAGCTCTCTGCTTTGAGCAAAAAATCAATACCCAGCCATTGAACAAATTCTGGCATTTTCTCTATCTGCAGATATTTCTCAATCTCCATCTTTATAAAATCTCTGAATTTTTAGAAATTCGTTTCTTGTAGCTTCTGCTCATTTTCTGAATGTTCTTGTTTCTCTATTTCCATCAACCACGCTATATCGTATTAATTCTTACTGCCTATACAAATAATTCTACCTCCTTCTTAAAATCTCCTCATAACCATCTTCTTCTCATTCACCTGAACCTACAATTTTTCAATTTGACTCATTAGGAAATCTGGTTCTCGGGTATGAATGAAATTCGCAGTTTCATTCACCTTGTTTGATTCAGCACATTTGCAGATTCTGCGCATTCACCATATCTCAGATGTCTCCATCTCCTTCAATTCCAGGTAAACTGAGGTTCTTATCACCTCAATTTCAAGCATTAAGTAAATCCAAGCATTTTCATTATTTGCACATATGTTTCATTCCCAATATTGATAAAAGTCACATTTCATTGAAATTCGCAGATGAAACATCTTCTCTTCCTAGAAATGGTCGTATTTCTCCCTTCAAACAATTACTGCACCTTTAATAATTTCCACAGTTCATCTGCTTTAATAGCTTAAATTCAAACAATACACACATTTCCAAAAGTTGAGTGTTCACCATGGCGTTTTGCCAGTCCATTTCTCAATATTTGCAACTAGTTTGTGTCTTTTTATCCAGCAAATACTCAGTTACTTGCAATTAATCTTACTCTGCACATTCCCATCTTCTCTGCATTGACCACAAAACATCAATTTCTGCAGATCCTGCAACAGTAGCAAACGTAGCTCTTTGCTTTGAGCATAAAATCAATACCCAGCCATTGAACAAATTCTGGCATTTTCTCTATCTGCAGATATTTCTCAATCTCCATCTTTATAAAATCTCTGAATTTTTAGAAATTCGTTTCTTGTAGCTTCTGCTCATTTTCTGAATGTTCTTGTTTCTCTATTTCCATCAACCACGCTATATCGTATTAATTCTTACTGCCTATACAAATAATTCTACCTCCTTCTTAAAATCTCCTCATAACCATCTTCTTCTCATTCACCTGAACCTACAATTTTTCAATTTGACTTGTTAGGAAATCTGGTTCTCGGGTATGATTGAAATTGGCAGGTTCATTCACCTTGTTTGATTCAGCACAGTTGCAGATTCTGCGCATTCACCAGATGTCTCCATATCCTTCAATTGCAGGTAAACTGAGGTTCTTATCACCTCAATTTCAAGCATTAAGTAAATCCAAGCATTTTCATTATTTGCACATATGTTTCATTCCCAATATTGATAAAAGTCACATTTCATTGAAATTCGCAGATGAAACATCTTCTCTTACAAGAAATGATCGTATTTCTCCCTTCAAACAATTACTGCACCTTTAATAATTTCCACAGTTCATCTGCTTTAATAGCTTAAATTCACACAATGCACACATTTCCAAAAATTGAGTGTTCACCATGGCGTTTGGCCAGTCCATTTCTCAATTTTTGCAACTAGTTTGTGTCTTTTTATCCAGCAAATACTCATTTTCTTGCAATTAATCTTGATCTGCACATTCAAATCTTCTCTGCATTGACCACAACATCAATTTCTGCAGATCCTGCAACAGTAGCAAACGTAGCTCTCTGCTTTGAGCATAAAATAAATGCCCAGCCATTGAACAAATTCTGGCATTTTCTCTATCTGCAGATCTTTCTCTATCTCCATCTTTACAAAATCTCTGAATTTTTAGAAATTCGTTTCTTGTAGCTTCTGCTCATTTTCTGAATGTTCTTGTTTCTCAATTGCCTTCAACCAAGCTATATCGTATTAATTCTTACTGCCTATACAAATAATTCTACCTCCTTCTTAAAATCTCCTCATAACCATCTTCTTCTCATTCACCTGAACCTACAATTTTTCAATTTGACTTGTTAGGAAATCTGGTTCTCGGGTATGAATGAAATTCGCAGTTTCATTCACCTTGTTTGATTCAGCACATTTGCAGATTCTGCGCATTCACCATAACTCAGATGTCTCCATCTCCTTCAATTCCAGGTAAACTGAGGTTCTTATCACCTCAATTTCAAGCATTAAGTAAATCCAAGCATTTTCATTATTTGCACATATGTTTCATTCCCAATATTGATAAAAGTCACATTTCATTGAAATTCGCAGATGAAACATCTTCTCTTCCTAGAAATGGTCGTATTTCTCCCTTCAAACAATTACTGCACCTTTAATAATTTCCACAGTTCATCAGCTTTAATAGCTTAAATTCAAACAATACACACATTTCCAAAAGTTGAGTGTTCACCATGGCGTTTTGCCAGTCCATTTCTCAATATTTGCAACTAGTTTGTGTCTTTTTATCCAGCAAATACTCATTTACTTGCAATTAATCTTACTCTGCACATTCCCATCTTCTCTGCATTGACCACAAAACATCAATTTCTGCAGCTCCTGCAACAGTAGCAAACGTAGCTCTCTGCTTTGAGCATAAAATCAATACCCAGCCATTGAACAAATTCTGGCATTGCTCTATCTGCAGATATTTCTCAATCTCCATCTTTATAAAATCTCTGAATTTTTAGAAATTCGTTTCTTGTAGCTTCTGCTCATTTTCTGAATGTTCTTGTTTCTCTATTTCCATCAACCACGCTATATCGTATTAATTCTTACTGCCTATACAAATAATTCTACCTCCTTCTTAAAATCTCCTCATAACCATCTTCTTCTCATTCACCTGAACCTACAATTTTTCAATTTGACTTGTTTGGAAATCTGGTTCTCGGGTATGAATGAAATTCGCAGCTTCATTCACCTTGTTTGATTCAGCACATTTGCAGATTCTGCGCATTCACCATAACTCAGATGTCTCCATCTCCTTCAATTCCAGGTAACCTGAGGTTCTTATCACCTCAATTTCAAGCATTAAGTAAATCCAAGCATTTTCATTATTTGCACATATGTTTCATTCCCCATATTGATAAAAGACACATTTCATTGAAATTCGTGAATGAAACATCTTCTCTTCCTAGAAATGCTCGTATTTCTCCCTTCAAACAATTACTGCACCTTTAATAATTTCTACAGTTCATCAGCTTTAATAGCTTAAATTCAAACAATACACACATTTCCAAAACTTGAGTGTTCACCATGGCGTTTTGCCAGTCCATTTCTCAATATTTGCAACCAGTTTGTGTCTTTTTATCCAGCAAACACTCATTTACTTGCAATTAATCTTACTCTGCACATTCCCATCTTCTCTGCATTGACCACAAAACATCAATTTCTGCAGATCCTGCAACAGTAGCAAACGTAGCTCTTTGCTTTGAGCATAAAATCAATACCCAGCCATTGAACAAATTCTGGCATTTTCTCTATCTGCAGATATTTCTCAATCTCCATCTTTATAAAATCTCTGAATTTTTAGAAATTCGTTTCTTGTAGCTTCTGCTCATTTTCTGAATGTTCTTGTTTCTCTATTTCCATCAACCACGCTATATCGTATTAATTCTTACTGCCTATACAAATAATTCTACCTGCTTCTTAAAATCTCCTCATAACCATCTTCTTCTCATTCACCTGAACCTACAATTTTTCAATTTGACTTGTTAGGAAATCTGGTTCTCGGGTATGATTGAAATTGGCAGGTTCATTCACCTTGTTTGATTCAGCACATTTGCAGATTCTGCGCATTCACCAGATGTCTCCATATCCTTCAATTGCAGGTAAACTGAGGTTCTTATCACCTCAATTTCAAGCATTAAGTAAATCCAAGCATTTTCATTATTTGCACATATGTTTCATTCCCAATATTGATAAAAGTCACATTTCATTGAAATTCGCAGATGAAACATCTTCTCTTACAAGAAATGATCGTATTTCTCCCTTCAAACAATTACTGCACCTTTAATAATTTCCACAGTTCATCTGCTTTAATAGCTTAAATTCAAACAATGCACACATTTCCAAAAATTGAGTGTTCACCATGGCGTTTGGCCAGTCCATTTCTCAATTTTTGCAACTAGTTTGTGTCTTTTTATCGAGCAAATACTCATTTTCTTGCAATTAATCTTGATCTGCACATTCAAATCTTCTCTGCATTGACCACAACATCAATTTCTGCAGATCCTGCAACAGTAGCAAACGTAGCTCTCTGCTTTGAGCATAAAATAAATACCCAGCCATTGAACAAATTCTGGCATTTTCTCTATCTGCAGATCTTTCTCTATCTCCATCTTTACAAAATCTCTGAATTTTTAGAAATTCGTTTCTTGTAGCTTCTGCTCATTTTCTGAATGTTCTTGTTTCTCTATTTCCATCAACCACGCTATATCGTATTAATTCTTACTGCCTATACAAATAATTCTACCTCCTTCTTAAAATCTCCTCATAACCATCTTCTTCTCATTCACCTGAACCTACAATTTTTCAATTTGACTCATTAGGAAATCTGGTTCTCGGGTATGAATGAAATTCGCAGTTTCATTCACCTTGTTTGATTCAGCACATTTGCAGATTCTGCGCATTCACCATAACTCAGATGTCTCCATCTCCTTCAATTCCAGGTAAACTGAGGTTCTTATAACCTCAATTTCAAGCATTAAGTAAATCCAAGCATTTTCATTATTTGCACATATGTTTCATTCCCAATATTGATAAAAGTCACATTTCATTGAAATTCGCAGATGAAACATCTTCTCTTCCTAGAAATGGTCGTATTTCTCCCTTCAAACAATTACTGCACCTTTAATAATTTCCACAGTTCATCAGCTTTAATAGCTTAAATTCAAAGAATACACACATTTCCAAAAGTTGAGTGTTCACCATGGCGTTTTGCCAGTCCATTTCTCAATATTTGCAACTAGTTTGTGTCTTTTTATCCAGCAAATACTCATTTACTTGCAATTAATCTTACTCTGCACATTCCCATCTTCTCTGCATTGACCACAACATCAATTTCTGCAGATCCTGCAACAGTAGCAAACGTAGCTCTCTGCTTTGAGCAAAAAATCAATACCCAGCCATTGAACAAATTCTGGCATTTTCTCTATCTGCAGATATTTCTCAATCTCCATCTTTATAAAATCTCTGAATTTTTAGAAATTCGTTTCTTGTAGCTTCTGCTCATTTTCTGAATGCTCTTGTTTCTCTATTTCCATCAACCACGCTATATCGTATTAATTCTTACTGCCTATACAAATAATTCTACCTCCTTCTTAAAATCTCCTCATAACCATCTTCTTCTCATTCACCTGAACCTACAATTTTTCAATTTGACTCATTAGGAAATCTGGTTCTCGGGTATGAATGAAATTCGCAGTTTCATTCACCTTGTTTGATTCAGCACATTTGCAGATTCTGCGCATTCACCATATCTCAGATGTCTCCATCTCCTTCAATTCCAGGTAAACTGAGGTTCTTATCACCTCAATTTCAAGCATTAAGTAAATCCAAGCATTTTCATTATTTGCACATATGTTTCATTCCCAATATTGATAAAAGTCACATTTCATTGAAATTCGCAGATGAAACATCTTCTCTTCCTAGAAATGGTCGTATTTCTCCCTTCAAACAATTACTGCACCTTTAATAATTTCCACAGTTCATCTGCTTTAATAGCTTAAATTCAAACAATACACACATTTCCAAAAGTTGAGTGTTCACCATGGCGTTTTGCCAGTCCATTTCTCAATATTTGCAACTAGTTTGTGTCTTTTTATCCAGCAAATACTCATTTACTTGCAATTAATCTTACTCTGCACATTCCCATCTTCTCTGCATTGACCACAAAACATCAATTTCTGCAGATCCTGCAACAGTAGCAAACGTAGCTCTTTGCTTTGAGCATAAAATCAATACCCAGCCATTGAACAAATTCTGGCATTTTCTCTATCTGCAGATATTTCTCAATCTCCATCTTTATAAAATCTCTGAATTTTTAGAAATTCGTTTCTT
This sequence comes from Isurus oxyrinchus, assembly GCA_026770705.1. Classification (NCBI taxonomy): domain Eukaryota; kingdom Metazoa; phylum Chordata; class Chondrichthyes; order Lamniformes; family Lamnidae; genus Isurus; species Isurus oxyrinchus. The sequence continues at coordinate 68,576,758 of JANJGN010000021.1, forward strand.
GTAGCTTCTGCTCATTTTCTGAATGTTCTTGTTTCTCTATTTCCATCAACCACGCTATATCGTATTAATTCTTACTGCCTATACAAATAATTCTACCTCCTTCTTAAAATCTCCTCATAACCATCTTCTTCTCATTCACCTGAACCTACAATTTTTCAATTTGACTTGTTAGGAAATCTGGTTCTCGGGTATGATTGAAATTGGCAGGTTCATTCACCTTGTTTGATTCTGCACAGTTGCAGATTCTGCGCATTCACCAGATGTCTCCATATCCTTCAATTGCAGGTAAACTGAGGTTCTTATCACCTCAATTTCAAGCATTAAGTAAATCCAAGCATTTTCATTATTTGCACATATGTTTCATTCCCAATATTGATAAAAGTCACATTTCATTGAAATTCGCAGATGAAACATCTTCTCTTACAAGAAATGATCGTATTTCTCCCTTCAAACAATTACTGCACCTTTAATAATTTCCACAGTTCATCTGCTTTAATAGCTTAAATTCACACAATGCACACATTTCCAAAAATTGAGTGTTCACCATGGCGTTTGGCCAGTCCATTTCTCAATTTTTGCAACTAGTTTGTGTCTTTTTATCCAGCAAATACTCATTTTCTTGCAATTAATCTTGATCTGCACATTCAAATCTTCTCTGCATTGACCACAACATCAATTTCTGCAGATCCTGCAACAGTAGCAAACGTAGCTCTCTGCTTTGAGCATAAAATAAATACCCAGCCATTGAACAAATTCTGGCATTTTCTCTATCTGCAGATCTTTCTCTATCTCCATCTTTACAAAATCTCTGAATTTTTAGAAATTCGTTTCTTGTAGCTTCTGCTCATTTTCTGAATGTTCTTGTTTCTCAATTGCCTTCAACCAAGCTATATCGTATTAATTCTTACTGCCTATACAAATAATTCTACCTCCTTCTTAAAATCTCCTCATAACCATCTTCTTCTCATTCACCTGAACCTACAATTTTTCAATTTGACTTGTTAGGAAATCTGGTTCTCGGGTATGAATGAAATTCGCAGTTTCATTCACCTTGTTTGATTCAGCACATTTGCAGATTCTGCGCATTCACCATAACTCAGATGTCTCCATCTCCTTCAATTCCAGGTAAACTGAGGTTCTTATCACCTCAATTTCAAGCATTAAGTAAATCCAAGCATTTTCATTATTTGCACATATGTTTCATTCCCAATATTGATAAAAGTCACATTTCATTGAAATTCGCAGATGAAACATCTTCTCTTCCTAGAAATGGTCGTATTTCTCCCTTCAAACAATTACTGCACCTTTAATAATTTCCACAGTTCATCAGCTTTAATAGCTTAAATTCAAACAATACACACATTTCCAAAAGTTGAGTGTTCACCATGGCGTTTTGCCAGTCCATTTCTCAATATTTGCAACTAGTTTGTGTCTTTTTATCCAGCAAATACTCATTTACTTGCAATTAATCTTACTCTGCACATTCCCATCTTCTCTGCATTGACCACAAAACATCAATTTCTGCAGCTCCTGCAACAGTAGCAAACGTAGCTCTCTGCTTTGAGCATAAAATCAATACCCAGCCATTGAACAAATTCTGGCATTGCTCTATCTGCAGATATTTCTCAATCTCCATCTTTATAAAATCTCTGAATTTTTAGAAATTCGTTTCTTGTAGCTTCTGCTCATTTTCTGAATGTTCTTGTTTCTCTATTTCCATCAACCACGCTATATCGTATTAATTCTTACTGCCTATACAAATAATTCTACCTCCTTCTTAAAATCTCCTCATAACCATCTTCTTCTCATTCACCTGAACCTACAATTTTTCAATTTGACTTGTTTGGAAATCTGGTTCTCGGGTATGAATGAAATTCGCAGCTTCATTCACCTTGTTTGATTCAGCACATTTGCAGATTCTGCGCATTCACCATAACTCAGATGTCTCCATATCCTTCAATTGCAGGTAACCTGAGGTTCTTATCACCTCAATTTCAAGCATTAAGTAAATCCAAGCATTTTCATTATTTGCACATATGTTTCATTCCCCATATTGATAAAAGACACATTTCATTGAAATTCGTGAATGAAACATCTTCTCTTCCTAGAAATGCTCGTATTTCTCCCTTCAAACAATTACTGCACCTTTAATAATTTCTACAGTTCATCAGCTTTAATAGCTTAAATTCAAACAATACACACATTTCCAAAACTTGAGTGTTCACCATGGCGTTTTGCCAGTCCATTTCTCAATATTTGCAACCAGTTTGTGTCTTTTTATCCAGCAAATACTCATTTACTTGCAATTAATCTTACTCTGCACATTCCCATCTTCTCTGCATTGACCACAAAACATCAATTTCTGCAGATCCTGCAACAGTAGCAAACGTAGCTCTTTGCTTTGAGCATAAAATCAATACCCAGCCATTGAACAAATTCTGGCATTTTCTCTATCTGCAGATATTTCTCAATCTCCATCTTTATAAAATCTCTGAATTTTTAGAAATTCGTTTCTTGTAGCTTCTGCTCATTTTCTGAATGTTCTTGTTTCTCTATTTCCATCAACCACGCTATATCGTATTTTTTCTTACTGCCTATACAAATAATTCTACCTGCTTCTTAAAATCTCCTCATAACCATCTTCTTCTCATTCACCTGAACCTACAATTTTTCAATTTGACTTGTTAGGAAATCTGGTTCTCGGGTATGATTGAAATTGGCAGGTTCATTCACCTTGTTTGATTCAGCACATTTGCAGATTCTGCGCATTCACCAGATGTCTCCATATCCTTCAATTGCAGGTAAACTGAGGTTCTTATCACCTCAATTTCAAGCATTAAGTAAATCCAAGCATTTTCATTATTTGCACATATGTTTCATTCCCAATATTGATAAAAGTCACATTTCATTGAAATTCGCAGATGAAACATCTTCTCTTACAAGAAATGATCGTATTTCTCCCTTCAAACAATTACTGCACCTTTAATAATTTCCACAGTTCATCTGCTTTAATAGCTTAAATTCAAACAATGCACACATTTCCAAAAATTGAGTGTTCACCATGGCGTTTGGCCAGTCCATTTCTCAATTTTTGCAACTAGTTTGTGTCTTTTTATCGAGCAAATACTCATTTTCTTGCAATTAATCTTGATCTGCACATTCAAATCTTCTCTGCATTGACCACAACATCAATTTCTGCAGATCCTGCAACAGTAGCAAACGTAGCTCTCTGCTTTGAGCATAAAATAAATACCCAGCCATTGAACAAATTCTGGCATTTTCTCTATCTGCAGATCGTTCTCTATCTCCATCTTTACAAAATCTCTGAATTTTTAGAAATTCGTTTCTTGTAGCTTCTGCTCATTTTCTGAATGTTCTTGTTTCTCTATTTCCATCAACCACGCTATATCGTATTAATTCTTACTGCCTATACAAATAATTCTACCTCCTTCTTAAAATCTCCTCATAACCATCTTCTTCTCATTCACCTGAACCTACAATTTTTCAATTTGACTCATTAGGAAATCTGGTTCTCGGGTATGAATGAAATTCGCAGTTTCATTCACCTTGTTTGATTCAGCACATTTGCAGATTCTGCGCATTCACCATAACTCAGATGTCTCCATCTCCTTCAATTCCAGGTAAACTGAGGTTCTTATCACCTCAATTTCAAGCATTAAGTAAATCCAAGCATTTTCATTATTTGCACATATGTTTCATTCCCAATATTGATAAAAGTCACATTTCATTGAAATTCGCAGATGAAACATCTTCTCTTCCTTGAAATGGTCGTATTTCTCCCTTCAAACAATTACTGCACCTTTAATAATTTCCACAGTTCATCAGCTTTAATAGCTTAAATTCAAACAATACACACATTTCCAAAAGTTGAGTGTTCACCATGGCGTTTTGCCAGTCCATTTCTCAATATTTGCAACTAGTTTGTGTCTTTTTATCCAGCAAATACTCATTTACTTGCAATTAATCTTACTCCGCACATTCCCATCTTCGCTGCATTGACCACAACATCAATTTCTGCAGATCCTGCAACAGTAGCAAACGTAGCTCTCTGCTTTGAGCAAAAAATCAATACCCAGCCATTGAACAAATTCTGGCATTTTCTCTATCTGCAGATATTTCTCAATCTCCATCTTTATAAAATCTCTGAATTTTTAGAAATTCGTTTCTTGTAGCTTCTGCTCATTTTCTGAATGTCCTTGTTTCTCTATTTCCATCAACCACGCTATATCGTATTAATTCTTACTGCCTATACAAATAATTCTACCTCCCTCTTAAAATCTCCTCATAACCATCTTCTTCTCATTCACCTGAACCTACAATTTTTCAATTTGACTTGTTTGGAAATCTGGTTCTCGGGTATGAATGAAATTCGCAGCTTCATTCACCTTGTTTGATTCAGCACATTTGCAGATTCTGCGCATTCACCATAACTCAGATGTCTCCATATCCTTCAATTGCAGGTAACCTGAGGTTCTTATCACCTCAATTTCAAGCATTAAGTAAATCCAAGCATTTTCATTATTTGCACATATGTTTCATTCCCCATATTGATAAAAGACACATTTCATTGAAATTCGTGAATGAAACATCTTCTCTTCCTAGAAATGCTCGTATTTCTCCCTTCAAACAATTACTGCACCTTTAATAATTTCTACAGTTCATCAGCTTTAATAGCTTAAATTCAAACAATACACACATTTCCAAAACTTGAGTGTTCACCATGGCGTTTTGCCAGTCCATTTCTCAATATTTGCAACCAGTTTGTGTCTTTTTATCCAGCAAATACTCATTTATTTGCAATTAATCTTACTCTGCACATTCCCATCTTCTCTGCATTGACCACAAAACATCAATTTCTGCAGATCCTGCAACAGTAGCAAACGTAGCTCTTTGCTTTGAGCATAAAATCAATACCCAGCCATTGAACAAATTCTGGCATTTTCTCTATCTGCAGATATTTCTCAATCTCCATCTTTATAAAATCTCTGAATTTTTAGAAATTCGTTTCTTGTAGCTTCTGCTCATTTTCTGAATGTTCTTGTTTCTCTATTTCCATCAACCACGCTATATCGTATTTTTTCTTACTGCCTATACAAATAATTCTACCTGCTTCTTAAAATCTCCTCATAACCATCTTCTTCTCATTCACCTGAACCTACAATTTTTCAATTTGACTTGTTAGGAAATCTGGTTCTCGGGTATGATTGAAATTGGCAGGTTCATTCACCTTGTTTGATTCAGCACATTTGCAGATTCTGCGCATTCACCAGATGTCTCCATATCCTTCAATTGCAGGTAAACTGAGGTTCTTATCACCTCAATTTCAAGCATTAAGTAAATCCAAGCATTTTCATTATTTGCACATATGTTTCATTCCCAATATTGATAAAAGTCACATTTCATTGAAATTCGCAGATGAAACATCTTCTCTTACAAGAAATGATCGTATTTCTCCCTTCAAACAATTACTGCACCTTTAATAATTTCCACAGTTCATCTGCTTTAATAGCTTAAATTCAAACAATGCACACATTTCCAAAAATTGAGTGTTCACCATGGCGTTTGGCCAGTCCATTTCTCAATTTTTGCAACTAGTTTGTGTCTTTTTATCGAGCAAATACTCATTTTCTTGCAATTAATCTTGATCTGCACATTCAAATCTTCTCTGCATTGACCACAACATCAATTTCTGCAGATCCTGCAACAGTAGCAAACGTAGCTCTCTGCTTTGAGCATAAAATAAATACCCAGCCATTGAACAAATTCTGGCATTTTCTCTATCTGCAGATCTTTCTCTATCTCCATCTTTACAAAATCTCTGAATTTTTAGAAATTCGTTTCTTGTAGCTTCTGCTCATTTTCTGAATGTTCTTGTTTCTCTATTTCCATCAACCTCGCTATATCGTATTAATTCTTACTGCCTATACAAATAATTCTACCTCCTTCTTAAAATCTCCTCATAACCATCTTCTTCTCATTCACCTGAACCTACAATTTTTCAATTTGACTCATTAGGAAATCTGGTTCTCGGGTATGAATGAAATTCGCAGTTTCATTCACCTTGTTTGATTCAGCACATTTGCAGATTCTGCGCATTCACCATAACTCAGATGTCTCCATCTCCTTCAATTCCAGGTAAACTGAGGTTCTTATCACCTCAATTTCAAGCATTAAGTAAATCCAAGCATTTTCATTATTTGCACATATGTTTCATTCCCAATATTGATAGAAGTCACATTTCATTGAAATTCGCAGATGAAACATCTTCTCTTCCTAGAAATGGTCGTATTTCTCCCTTCAAACAATTACTGCACCTTTAATAATTTCCACAGTTCATCAGCTTTAATAGCTTAAATTCAAACAATACACACATTTCCAAAAGTTGAGTGTTCACCATGGCGTTTTGCCAGTCCATTTCTCAATATTTGCAACTAGTTTGTGTCTTTTTATCCAGCAAATACTCATTTTCTTGCAATTAATCTTGATCTGCACATTCAAATCTTCTCTGCATTGACCACAACATCAATTTCTGCAGATCCTGCAACAGTAGCAAACGTAGCTCTCTGCTTTGAGCAAAAAATCAATACCCAGCCATTGAACAAATTCTGGCATTTTCTCTATCTGCAGATATTTCTCAATCTCCATCTTTATAAAATCTCTGAATTTTTAAAAATTCGTTTCTTGTAGCTTCTGCTCATTTTCTGAATGTTCTTGTTTCTCTATTTCCATCAACCACGCTATATCGTATTAATTCTTACTGCCTATACAAATAATTCTACCTCCTTCTTAAAATCTCCTCATAAGCATCTTCTTCTCATTCACCTGAACGTACAATTTTTCAATTTGACTCATTAGGAATTCTGGTTCTCGGGTATGAATGAAATTCGCAGGTTCATTCAACTTGTTTGATTCAGCACATTTGCAGATTCTGCGCATTCACCATATCTCAGATGTCTCCATATCCTTCAATTCCAAGTAAACTGAGGTTCTTATCACCTCAATTTCAAGCATTAAGTAAATCCAAGCATTTGCATTATTTGCACATATGTTTCATTCCCAGTATTGATAAAAGACACATTTCATTGAAATTCGTGAAGGAAACATCTTCTCTTCCTAGAAATGCTCGTATTTCTCCCTTAAAACAATTACTGCACCTTTAATAATTTCCACAGTTCATCTGCTTTAATAGCTTAAATTCAAACAATACACACATTTCCAAAAGTTGAGTGTTCAGCATGGCGTTTTGCCAGTCCATTTCTCCATTTTTGCGACTAATTTGCGTCTTTTTATCGAGCAAATACTCATTCTCTTGCAATTAATCTTAATCTGCACATTCCCATCTTCTCTGCATTGACCACAACATCAATTTCTGCAGATCCTGCAACAGTAGCAAACGTAGCTCTCTGCTTTGAGCATAAAATAAATACCCAGCCATTGAACAAATTCTGGCATTTTCTCTATCTGCAGATCTTTCTCAATCTCCATCTTTACAAAATCTCTGAATTTTTAGAAATTCGTTTCTTGTAGCTTCTGCTCATTTTCTGAATGTTCTTGTTTCTCTATTGCCATCAACCACTCTATATCGTATTAATTCTTACTGCCTATACAAATAATTCTACCTCCTTCTTAAAATCTCCTCATAACCATCTTCTTCTCATTCACCTGAACCTACAATTTTTCAATTTGACTTGTTAGGAAATCTGGTTCTCGGCTATGAATGAAATTCGCATTTCATTCACGTTGTTTGATTCAGCACATTTGCAGATTCTGCGCATTCACCATAAATCAGATGTCTCCATCTCCTTCAATTGCAGGTAAACTGAGGTTCTTATCACCTCAATTTCAAGCATTAAGTAAATCCAAGCATTTTCATTATTTGCACATATATTTCATTCCCAATATTGATAAAAGTCACATTTCATTGAAATTCGCAGATGAAACATCTTCTCTTCCTAGAAATGGTCGCATTTGTCCCTTCAAACAATTACTGCACATTTAATAATTTCCACAGTTCATCAGCTTTAATAGCTTAAATTCAAACAATACACACATTTCCAAAAGTTGAGTGTTCACCATGGCGTTTTGCCAGTCCATTTCTCAATATTTGCAACTAGTTTGTGTCTTTTTATCCAGCAAATAGTCATTGATCAAAATCTGGCATTTTCTCTATCTGCACATGATTCTCATTCTCCATCATTACAAAATCTCTGAATTTTAAGAAATTCGTTGATTGTAGCTACTGCTAATTTTCTGAATGTTTTAGTTTCTCCATTTCCATTATCTACGCTATATCGTATTAATTCTTACTGCCAACACAAATAATTCTACCTCCTTCTTAAAATCTCCTCATAAGCATCTTGTCCTCATTCATCTGAACCTACAATTTTTCAATTTGACATGTTGGGAAATCTGGGTCTCGGCTATTAATGAAATTCGCGGTTTCATTCAATCTGTTTGATTCAGCACATTTGCAGATTCTCGACATTCACCATGACTTACTCCATACTCCATACTCTTCAATTGCAGGAAAACTGAGGTCCTTATCACCTCAATTTCAAGCATTGAGTAAATCCAAGCATTTTCATTATTTGCATATATGTTTCATTCCCAATATTGATAAAATGTCACATTTCATTGAAATTCGTAAATGAAACATCTTCTCTTCCAAGAAATGCTCGTATTTCTCCCTTCAAACAATTACTGCACCTTTAATATTTTCCACAGTTCATCTGCATTAATAGCTCAAATTCTAACAATAAACACATTTCCAAAAGTTAAGTGGCGCTTTGCCAGTCCATTTCTCAATTTTTGCAACTAGTCTGTATCTTTTTATCGAGCAAGTACTCATTTTCTTGCAAATAACCTTATTCTGCACATTTCCAGCTTCTCTGCATTGACCACAACATCAATTTCTGCAGATCCTGCAACAGCAGCAAACGTGGCTCTCTGTATTGAGCATAAAATCAATACCAGTCATTGATCAAAATCTAACATTTTCTCTATCTGCACATGATTCTCATTCTCCATCTTTACAAAATTGCTAAATTTTTAGAAATTCGTTGCTTGTAGCTTATGCTCTTTTTCTGACTGTTCAAGTTTCTCGATTTCCAACCAAACATGCTATATCGTATTAATTCTTACTGCCCATACAAATAATTTTACCTCCTTCTTAAAATCTCCTCATAACCATCTTCTCCTCATTCATCTGAACCTACAATTTTTCAATTTGACATGTTAGGAAATCTGGGTCTCGAGTATTAATGAAATTCGCGGTTTCATTCAATCTGTTTGATTCAGCACATTTGCAGATTCTCGACAATCATCATGACTTAGATGTCTCCATATTCATCAATTGCAGTAAAACTGAGGTTCTTATCACCTCAATTTCAAGCATTGAGTAAATCCAAGCATTTTCATTATTTGCATATATGTTTCATTCCAAATATTGATAAAATGTCACATTTCATTGAAATTCGTAAATGAAACATCTTCTCTTCCAAGAAATGCTCGTATTTCTCCCTTCAAACAATTACTGCACCTTTAATAATTTCCACAGTTCATCTGCATTAGTAGCTCAAATTCTAACAATATACACATTTGCAAAAGTTAAGTGTTCACCATGGCGCTTTGCCAGTCCATTTCTCAATTTTTGCAACTAGTCTGTGTCTTTCTGTCTAGCAAGTACTCATTTACTTGCAATTAACCTTATTCTGCACATTTCCAGCTTCTCTGCATTGAACACAACATCAATTTCTGCAGATCCTGCAACAGAGGCAAACGTGGCTCTCTGTATTGAGCATAAAATCAATACCCAGTCATTGATCAAAATCAGGCATTTTCTCTATCTGCACATGATTCTCATTCTCCATCTTTACAAAATCTCTGAATTTTTAGAAATTCGTTGCTTGTAGCTTATGCTCTTTTTCTGAATGTTCAAGTTTCTCCATTTCCATCAGACATGCTATATCGTATTAATTCTTACTGCCAATACAAATAATTTTACCTCCTTCTTAAAATCTCCTCATAACCATCTTCTCCTCATTCATCTGAACCTACAATTTTTCAATTTGACATGTTAGGAAATCTGGGTCTCGGGTATTAATGAAATTCGCGTTTTCATTCAATCTGTTTGATTCAGCACATTTGCAGATTCTCGACATTCACCATGACTTTGATGTCTCCATATTCTTCAATTGCAGGAAAACTGAGGTTCTTATCACCTCAATTTCAAGCATTGAGTAAATCCAAGCATTTTCATTATTTGCACATATGTTTCATTCCCAATATTGATAAAATGTCACATTTCATTGAAATTCGCAAATGAACCATCTTCTCTCTTCAAAGAAATGCTCGTATTTCTCCCTTCAAACAATTACTGCACCTTTAATAATTTCCACAAGATCATCTGCATTAATAGCTCAATTTCTCACAATACACACCTTTCCAAACGTTGTGTTCACCATAGCGTTTTGCCAGTCCATTTCTCAATTTTTGCAACTAGTCTCTGTCTTTTTGGCTAGCAATTACTCATTTTCTTGCAATTAATCTTACTCTGCGCATTTCCAGCTTCTCTGCATTGACCACAACATCAATTTCTGCAGATCCTGCAACAGCAGCAAACCTGGTTCTCTGTATTGAGCATAATATCAATACCCAGCCATTGAACAAATTCTGGCATTTTCTATATCTGCAGTTATTTCTCGTTCTCCACCTTTACAAAGTCTCTGAATTTTTAGAAATTCGTTGATTGTAGCTACTGCTCATTTTCTGAATGTTCATGTTTCTCCATTTCCATTAACCACGCTATATCGTATTAATTCTTACTGCCTATACAAATAATTCTACCTGCTTCTTAAAATCTCCTCATAACCATCTTCTCCTCATACATCTGAACCTTCAATTTTTCAATTTGACTTGTTAGTAAATCTGGTTCTCGGGTATGAATGAAATTCGCAGGTTCATTCAGCTTGTTTGATTCAGCACATTTGCAGATTCTGGGCATTCACCATGACTTAGATGTCTCCATATTCTTCAATTGCAGGAAACCTGAGGTTCTTATCACCTCAATTTCAAGCATTGAGTAAATCCAAGCATTTTCATTATTTGCATATGTGTTTCATTCCCAATATTGATAAAATGTCACATTTCATTGAAATTCTTAAATGAAACATCTTCTCTTCCAAGAAAGGCTCGTATTTCTCCCTTCAAGCAATTACTGCACCTTTAATAATTTCCACAGTTCATCTGCATTTGTAGCTCAAATTCTAACAATATACACATTTCCAAAAGTTAAGTGTTCACCATGGGGCTTTGCCAGTCCATTTCTCAATTTTTGCAACTAGTCTGTGTCTTTTTAGCGAGCAAGTACTCATTTTCTTGCAATTAACCGTATTCTGCACATTTCCAGCTTCTCTGCATTGACCACAACATCAACTTCTGCAGATCCTGCAACAGAAGCAAACGTGGCTCTCTGTATTGAGCATAAAATCAATACCCAGTCATTGATCAAAATTTGGCATTTTCTCTATCTGCACATGATTCTCATTCTCCATCATTACAAAATCTCTGAATTTTAAGAAATTCGTTGATTGTAGCTACTGCTCACATTCTGAATGTTTTAGTTTCTCCATTTCCATTAACTACGCTATATCGTATTAATTCTTACTGCCAATACAAATAATTCTACGTCCTTCTTAAAATCTCCTCATAAGCATCTTGTCCGCATTCATCTGAACCTACAATTTTTCAATTTGACATGTTTGGAAATCTGGGTCTCGGGTATTAATGAAATTCGCGGTTTCATTCAATCTGTTTGATTCAGACCAGTTGCAGATTCTCGACATTCACCATGACTTAGATGTCTCCATATTCTTCAATTGCAGGAAACCTGAGGTTCTTATCACCTCAATTTCAAGCATTGAGTAAATCCAAGCATTTTCATTATTTGCACATATGTTTCATTCCCAATATTGATAAAATGTCACATTTCATTGAAATTCGCAAATGAACCATCTTCTCTCTTCAGAGAAATGCTCGTATTTATCCCTTCAAACAATTACTGCACCTTTAATAATTTACACAAGATCATCTGCATTAATAGCTCAATTTCTCACAATACACACCTTTCCAAACGTTGTGTTCACCATAGCGTTTTGCCAGTCCATTTCTCCATTTTTGCAACTAGTCTCTGTCTTTTTGTCTAGCAATTACTCATTTTCTTGCAATTAATCTTACTCTGCGCATTTCCAGCTTCTCTGCATTGACCACAACATCAATTTCTGCAGATCCTGCAACAGCAGCAAACCTGGTTCTCTGTATTGAGCATAAAATCAATACCCAGCCGTTGAACAAATTCTGGCATTTTCTATATCTGCAGTTATTTCTCGTTCTCCATCTTTACAAAGTCTCTGAATTTTTAGAAATTCGTTGATTGTAGCTACTGCTCATTTTCTGAATGTTCATGTTTCTCCATTTCCATTAAGCACGCTATATCGTATTAATTCTTACTGCCTATACAAATAATTCTACCTGCTTCTTAAAATCTCCTCATAACCATCTTCTCATCATACATCTGAACCTTCAATTTTTCAATTTGACTTGTTAGTAAATCTGGTTCTCGGGTATTAATGAAATTAGCAGCTTCATTCAGCTTGTTTGATTCAGCACATTTGCAGATTCTGGGCATTCACCATGACTTAGATGTCTCCATATTCTTCAATTGCAGGAAACCTGAGGTTCTTATCACCTCAATTTCAAGCATTGAGTAAATCCAAGCATTTTCATTATTTGCATATGTGTTTCATTCACAATATTGATAAAATGTCACATTTCATTGAAATTCTTAAATGAAACATCTTCTCTTCCAAGAAAGACTCGTATTTCTCCCTTCAAGCAATTACTGCACCTTTAATAATTTCCACAGTTCATCTGCATTTGTAGCTCAAATTCTAACAATATACACATTTCCAAAAGTTAAGTGTTCACCATGGGACTTTGCCAGTCCATTTCACAATTTTTGCAACTAGTCTGTGCCTTTTTAGCGAGCAAGTACTCATTTTCTTGCAATTAACCGTATTCTGCACATTTCCAGCTTCTCTGCATTGACCACAACATCAATTTCTGCAGATCCTGCAACAGAAGCAAACGTGGCTCTCTGTATTGAGCATAAAATCAATACCCAGTCATTGATCAAAATCTGGCATTTTCTCTATCTGCACATGATTCTCATTCTCCATCATTACAAAATCTCTGAATTTTAAGAAATTCGTTGATTGTTGCTACTGCTCACATTCTGAATGTTTTAGTTTCTCCATTTCCATTAACTACGCTATATCGTATTAATTCTTACTGCCAATACAAATAATTCTACCTCCTTCTTAAAATCTCCTCATAAGCATCTTGTCCTCATTCATCTGAACCTACAATTTTTCAATTTGACATGTTTGGAAATCTGGGTCTCGGGTATTAATGAAATTCGCGGTTTCATTCAATCTGTTTGATTCAGCCCAGTTGCAGATTCTCGACATTCACCATGACTTAGATGTCTCCATATTCTTCAATTGCAGGAAACCTGAGGTTCTTATCACCTCAATTTCAAGCATTGAGTAAATCCAAGCATTTTCATTATTTGCACATATGTTTCATTCCCAATATTGATAAAATGTCACATTTCATTGAAATTCGTAAATGAACCATCTTCTCTCTTCAAAGAAATGCTCGTATTTCTCCCTTCAAACAATTACTGCACCTTTAATAATTTCCACAAGGTCATCTGCATTAATAGCTCAAATTCTAACAATACACACATTTCCAAAAGTTAAGTGTTCACCATGGCGTTTTGCCAGTCCATTTCTCAATTTTTGCAACTATTCTGTGTCTTTCTGTCTAGCAATTACTCATTTTTTTGCAATTAATCTTATTCTGCACATTTCCAGCTTCTCTGCATTGACCACAACATCAACTTCTGCAGATCCTGCAACAGCAGCAAACGTGGCTCTCTGTATTGAGCATAAAATCAATACCCAGCCATTGAACAAATTCTGGCATTTTCGATATCTGCAGTTATTTCTCATTCTCCATCTTTACAAAATCTCTTAATTTTTAGAAATTCGTTGATTGTCGTCTTCTGCTCATTTTCTGAATGTTCATGTTTCTCCATTTCCATTAACCACGCTATATCGTATTAATTCTTACTGCCTATGCAAATAATTCTACCTGCTTCTTAAAATCTCCTCATTACCATCTTCTCCTCATTCATCTGAACCTGCAATTTTTCAATTTGACTCGTTAGGAAGTCTGGTTCTCGGGTATTAATGAAATAAGCAGCTTCATTCAGCTTGTTTGATTCAGCACATTTGCAGATTCTGGGCATTCACCATGACTTAGATGTCTCCATATTCTTCAATTGCAGGAAAACTGAGGTTCTTATCACCTCAATTTCAAGCATTGAGTAAATCCAAGCATTTTCATTATTTGCATATATGTTTCATTCCCAATATTGATAAAATGTCACATTTCTTTGAAATTCGTAAATGAAACATCTTCTCTTCCAAGAAATGCTCGTATTTCTCCCTTCAAACAATTACTGCACCTTTAATATTTTCCACAGTTCATCTGCATTAATAGCTCAAATTCTAACAATATACACATTTCCAAAAGTTAAGTGGCGCTTTGCCAGTCCATTTCTCAATTTTTGCAACTAGTCTGTATCTTTTTATCGAGCAAGTACTCATTTTCTTGCAAATAACCTTATTCTGCACATTTCCAGCTTCTCTGCATTGACCACAACATCAATTTCTGCAGATCCTGCAACAGCAGCAAACATGGCTCTCTGTATTGAGCATAAAATCAATACCCAGTCATTGATCAAAATATAACATTTTCTACATCTGCACATGATTCTCATTCTCCATCTTTACAAAATTGCTGAATTTTTAGAAATTCGTTGCTTGTAGCTTATGCTCTTTTTCTGAATGTTCAAGTTTCTCCATTTCCATCAGACATGCTATATCGTATTAATTCTTACTGCCAATACAAATAATTATACCTCCTTCTTAAAATCTCCTCATAAGCATCTTCTCCTCATTCATCTGAACCTATAATTTTTCAATTTGACATGTTAGGAAATCTGGGTCTCGAGTATTAATGAAATTCGCGGTTTCATTCAATCTGTTTGATTCAGCACATTTGCAGATTTTCGACAAACATCATGACTTAGATGTCTCCATATTCATCAATTGCAGTAAAACTGAGGTTCTTATCACCTCAATTTCAAGCATTGAGTAAATCCAAGCATTTTCATTATTTGCATATATGTTTCATTCCAAATATTGATAAAATGTCACATTTCATTGAAATTCGTAAATGAACCATCTTCTCTCTTCAAAGAAATGCTCGTATTTCTCCCTTCAAATAATTACTGCACCTTTAATTATTTCCACAAGGTCATCTGCATTAATAGCTCAAATTCTAACAATACACACATTTCCAAAAGTTAAGTGTTCACCATGGCGTTTTGCCAGTCCATTTCTTAATTTTTGCAACTATTCTGTGTCTTTCTGTCTAGCAATTACTCATTTTCTTGCAATTAATCTTATTCTTCACATTTCCAGCTTCTCTGCATTGACCACAACATCAATTTCTGCAGATCCTGCAACAGCAGCAAAGCTGGTTCTCTGTATTGAGCATAAAATCAATACCCAGCCATTGAACAAATTCTGGCATTTTCTATATCTGCAGTTATTTCTCATTCTCCATCTTTACAAAATCTCTGAATTTTAAGAAATTCGTTGATTGTCGTCTTCTGCTCATTTTCTGAATGTTCATGTTTCTCCATTTCCATTAACCACGCTATATCGTATTAATTCTCACTGCCTATGCAAATAATTCTACCTGTTTCTTAAAATCTCCTCATTACCATCTTCTCCTCATTCATCTGAACCTGCAATTTTTCAATTTGACTCGTTAGGAAATCTGGGTCTCCGGTATTAATGAAATAAGCAGCTTCATTCAGCTTGTTTGATTCTGCACATTTGCAGATTCTGGGCATTCACCATGACTTAGATGTCTCAATATTCTTCAATTGCAGGAAACCTGAGGTTCTTATCACCTCAATTTCAAGCATTGAGTAAATCCAAGCATTTTCATTCTTTGCATATATGTTTCATTCCCAATATTGATAAAATGTCACATTTCATTGAAATTCGTAAATGAAACATCTTCTCTTCCAAGAAATGCTAGTATTTCTCCCTTCAAACAATTACTGCACCTTTAATATTTTCCACAGTTCATCTGCATTAATAGCTCAAATTCTAACAATATACACATTTCCAAAACTTAAGTGGCGCTTTGCCAGTCCATTTCTCATTTTTTGCAACTAGTCTGTATCTTTTTATCGAGCAAGTACTCATTTTCTTGCAAATAACCTTATTCTGCACATTTCCAGCTTCTCTGCATTGACCACAACATCAATTTCTGCAGATCCTGCAACAGCAGCAAACATGGCTCTCTGTATTGAGCATAAAATCAATACCCAGTCATTGATCGAAATCTGGCATTTTCTCTATCTGCACATGATTCTCATTCTCCATCTTTACAAAATTTCTGAATTTTTAGAAATTCGTTGCTTGTAGCTTATGCTCTTTTTCTGAATGTTCAAGTTTCTCCATTTCCATCAGACATGCTATATCGTATTAATTCTTACTGCCAATACAAATAATTATACCTCCTTCTTAAAATCTCCTCATAAGCATCTTCTCCTCATTCATCTGAACCTACAATTTTTCAATTTGACATGTTAGGAAATCTGGGTCTCGGGTATTAATGAAATTTGCGGTTTCATTCAATCTTTTTGATTCAGCACATTTGCAGATTGTCGACATTCACCATGACTTAGATGTGTCCATATTCTTCAATTGCAGGAAAACTGAGGTTCTTATCACCTCAATTTGAAGCATTGAGTAAATCCAAGCATTTTCATTATTTGCATATATGTTTCATTCCCAATATTGATAAAATGTCACATTTCATTGAAATTCGTAAATGAACCATCTTCTCTCTTCAAAGAAATGCTCGTATTTCTCCCTTCAAATAATTACTGCATCTTTAATTATTTCCACAAGGTCATCTGCATTAATAGCTCAAATTCTAACAATACACACATTTCCAAAAGTTAAGTGTTCACCATGGCGTTTTGCCAGTCCATTTCTTAATTTTTGCAACTATTCTGTGTCTTTCTGTCTAGCAATTACTCATTTTCTTGCAATTAATCTTATTCTTCACATTTCCAGCTTCTCTGCATTGACCACAACATCAATTTCTGCAGATCCTGCAACAGCAGCAAAGCTGGTTCTCTGTATTGAGCATAAAATCAATACCCAGCCATTGAACAAATTCTGGCATTTTCTATATCTGCAGTTATTTCTCATTCTCCATCTTTACAAAATCTCTGAAATTTAAGAAATTCGTTGATTGTCGTCTTCTGCTCATTTTCTGAATGTTCATGTTTCTCCATTTCCATTAACCACGCTATATCGTATTAATTCTCACTGCCTATGCAAATAATTCTACCTGTTTCTTAAAATCTCCTCATTACCATCTTCTCCTCATTCATCTGAACCTGCAATTTTTCAATTTGACTCGTTAGGAAATCTGGGTCTCCGGTATTAATGAAATAAGCAGCTTCATTCAGCTTGTTTGATTCTGCACATTTGCAGATTCTGGGCATTCACCATGACTTAGATGTCTCCATATTCTTCAATTGCAGGAAACCTGAGGTTCTTATCACCTCAATTTCAAGCATTGAGTATATCCAAGCATTTTCATTCTTTGCATATATGTTTCATTCCCAATATTGATAAAATGTCACATTTCATTGAAATTCGTAAATGAACTCTTCAAAGAAATGCTCGTATTTCTCCCTTCAAACAATTACTGCACCTTTAATATTTTCCACAGTTCATCTGCATTAATAGCTCAAATTCTAACAATACACACATTTCCAAAAGTTGTGTTCACCATGGCTTTTTGCCAGTCCATTTCTCAATTTTTGCAACTAGTCTGTGTCTTTTTATCCAGCAAGTACTCATTTTCTTGCAAGTAATCTTATTCTGCACATTTCCCGCTTCTCTGCATTGACCACAACATCAATTTCTGCAGATCCTGCAACAGCAGCAAACGTGGCTCTCTGTATTGAGCATAAAATCAAAACCCAGCAATTGAACAAATTCTGGCATCTTCTATATCTCCAGATATTTCTCATCTCCATCATTACAAAATCTCTGAATTTTAAGAAATTCGTTGCTTGCAGCTTCTGCTCATTTTCTGAATGTTCATGTTTCTCCATTTCCATTAACTACGCTATATCGTATTAATTCTTACTGCCAATACAAATAATTCTACCTCCTTCTTAAAATCTCCTCATAAGCATCTTCTCCTCATTCATCTGAACCTGCAATTTTTCAATTTGACTAGTTAGGAAATGTGGTTCTCGGGTATTAATGAAATTAGCAGCTTCATTCAGCTTGTTTGATTCAGCACATTTGAAGATTCTGGGCATTCACCATGACTTAGATGTCTCCATATTCTTCAATTGCAGGAAACCTGAGGTTCTTATCACCTCAATTTCAAGCATTGAGTAAATCCAAGCATTTTCATTATTTGCATATATGTTTCATTCCCAATATTGATAAAATGTCAGATTTCATTGAAATTCTTAAATGAACCATTTTCTCTTCCAAGAAATGCAGGAATTTCTCCCTTCCAACAATTACTGCACCTTTAATAATTTGCACAGTTCATCTGCATTAATAGATCAAATTCTAACAATACACACATTTCCAAAAGTTTAGTGTTCAACATGGCTTTTTGCCAGTCCATTTCTCAATTTTTGCAACTAGTCTGTGTCTTTTTATCTAGCAAGTACTCATTTTCATTCAATTAATCTTATTCTGCACATTTCCAGTTTCTCTGCATTGATCACAACATCAATTTCTGCAGATCCTGCAACAGCAGCAAACGTGGCTCTCTGTATTGAGCATAAAATCAATACCCAGTCATTGATCAAAATCTGGCATTTTCTCTATGTGCACATGATTCTCATTCTCCATCTTTACAAAATCTCTGAATTATTAGAAATTCGTTGCTTGTAGCTTCTGCTCATTTTCTGAATGTTCATGTTTCTCCATTTCCATTAACCACGCTATATCGTATTAATTATTACTGCCAATACAAATAATTCTACGTCCTTCTTAAAATCGCCTCATAAGCATCTTCTCCTCATTCATCTGCACCTACAATTTTTCAATTTGACATGTTAGGAAATGTGGTTCTTCGGTATTAATGAAATTAGCAGCTTCATTAGCTTGTTTGATTCAGCACATTTGCAGATTCTGGGCATTCACCATGACTTAGATGTCTCCATATTCTTCAATTGCAGGAAACCTGAGGTTCTTATCACCTCAATTTCAAGCATTGAGTAAATCCAAGCATTTTCATTATTTGCATATATGTTTCATTCCCAATATTGATAAAATGTCACATTTCATTGAAATTCTTAAATGAACCATCTTCTCTTCCAAGAAATGCTCGTATTTCTCCCTTCAAACAATTACTGCACCTTTAATAATTTCCACAGTTCATCTGCATTAATATATCAAATTCTAACAATACACACATTTCCAAAAGTTGTGTTCACCATGGCGCTTTGCCAGTCCATTTCTCAATTTTTGCAACTAGTCTGTGTCTTTTTATCGAGCAAGTACTCATTTTCTTGCTTTTAACCTTATTCTGCACATTTCCAGCTTCTCTGCATTGACCACAACATCAATTTCTGTAGATCCTGCAACAGCAGCAAACGTGGCTCTCTGTATTGAGCATAAAATCAATACCCAGTCATTGATCAAAATCTGGCATTTTCTCTATCTGCACATGATTCTCATTCTCCATCATTACAAAATCTCTGAATTTTAAGAAATTCGTTGCTTGTAGCTTCTGCTCATTTTCTGAATGTTCTCGTTTCTCCATTTCCAATAACCACGCTATATCATATCAATTCTTCCTGGCTATACAAATAATTCTACCTCCACCTTAAAATCTCCTCATAACCATCTTCTCCTCATGCATACGAACCGTCATTTTTTCAATTTGACTTGTTAGGAAATCTGGTTCTCAAGTATTAATGAAATTAGCAGCTTCATTCAGCTTGTTTAATTCAGCACATTTGCAGATTCTAAGCATTCACCATAAATCTGATGTCTCCAAATCGTTCAATTGCAGGAAACCTGAGGTTCTTATCACCTCAATTTCAAGCATTGAGTAAATCCAAGCATTTTCATTATTTGCACAGATGTTTCATTCCCAATATTGAAAAAATGTCACATTTCATTGAAATTCGTAAATGAACCATCTTCTCTTCCAAGAAGTGCTCGGATTACTCCCTTCCAACAATTACTGCACCTTTAATAACTTCCACAGTTCATCTGCATTAATAGCTCAAATTCTAACAATACACACATTTCCAAAAGTTGTGTTCACCATGGCTTTTTGCCAGTCCATTTCTCAATTTTTGCAACTAGTCTGTGTCTTTTTATCCAGCAAGTACTCATTTTCTTGCAAGTAATCTTATTCTGCACATTTCCAGCTTCTCTGCATTGACCACAACATCAATTTCTGCAGATCCTGCAACAGCAGCAAACGTGGCTCTCTGTATTGAGCATAAAATCAAAACCCAGCAATTGAACAAATTCTGGCATCTTCTATATCTCCAGATATTTCTCATCTCCATCATTACAAAATCTCTGAATTTTAAGAAATTCGTTGCTTGCAGCTTCTGCTCATTTTCTGAATGTTCATGTTTCTCCATTTCCATTAACCACGCTATATCGTATTAATTATTACTGCCAATACAAATAATTCTACGTCCTTCTTAAAATCGCCTCATAAGCATCTTCTCCTCATTCATCTGCACCTACAATTTTTCAATTTGACATGTTAGGAAATGTGGTTCTTGGGTATTAATGAAATTAGCAGCTTCATTAGCTTGTTTGATTCAGCAAATTTGCAGATTCTGGGCATTCACCATGACTTAGATGTCTCCATATTCTTCAATTGCAGGAAACCTGAGGTTCTTATCACCTCAATTTCAAGCATTGAGTAAATCCAAGCATTTTCATTATTTGCATATATGTTTCATTCCCAATATTGATAAAATGTCACATTTCATTGAAATTCTTAAATGAACCATCTTCTCTTCCAAGAAATGCTCGTATTTCTCCCTTCAAACAATTACTGCACCTTTAATAATTTCCACAGTTCATCTGCATTAATATATCAAATTCTAACAATACACACATTTCCAAAATTGTGTTCACCATGGCGCTTTGCCAGTCCATTTCTCAATTTTTGCAACTAGTCTGTGTCTTTTTATCGAGCAAGTACTCATTTTCTTGCTTTTAACCTTATTCTGCACATTTCCAGCTTCTCTGCATTGACCACAACATCAATTTCTGTAGATCCTGCAACAGCAGCAAACGTGGCTCCCTGTATTGAGCATAAAATCAATACCCAGTCATTGATGAAAATCTGGCATTTTCTCTATCTGCACATGATTCTCATTCTCCATCATTACAAAATCTCTGAATTTTAAGAAATTCGTTGCTTGTAGCTTCTGCTCATTTTCTGAATGTTCTTGTTTCTCCATTTCCAATAACCACGCTATATCCTATCAATTCTTCCTGGCTATACAAATAATTCTACCTCCACCTTAAAATCTCCTCATAACCATCTTCTCCTCATGCATATGAAGCTTCATTTTTCAATTTGACTTGTTAGGAAATCTGGTTCTCGGGTATTAATGAAATTAGCAGCTTCATTCAGCTTGTTTGATTCAGCACATTTGCAGATTCTAAGCATTCACCATAAATCTGATGTCTCCAAATCGTTCAATTGCAGGAAACCTGAGGTTCTTATCACCTCAATTTCAAGCATTGAGTAAATCCAAGCACTTTCATTATTTGCACAGATGTTTCATTCCCAATATTGAAAAAATGTCACATTTCATTGAAATTCGTAAATGAACCATCATCTCTTCCAAGAAGTGCTCGGATTTCTCCCTTCCAACAATTACTGCACCTTTAATAATTTCCACAGTTCATCTGCATTAATAGCTCAAATTCTAACAATACACACATTTCCAAAAGTTGTGTTCACCATGGCTTTTTGCCAGTCCATTTCTCAATTTTTGCAACTAGTCTGTGTCTTTTTATCGAGCAAGTGCTCATTTTCTTGTTTTAAACCTTATTCTGCACATTTTCAGCTTCTCTGCATTGACCACAACATCAATTTCTGTAGATCCTGCAACAGCAGCAAACGTGGCTCCCTGTATTGAGCATAAAATCAATACCCAGTCATTGATGAAAATCTGGCATTTTCTCTATCTGCACATGATTCTCATTCTCCATCATTACAAAATCTCTGAATTTTAAGAAATTCGTTGCTTGTAGCTTCTGCTCATTTTCTGAATGTTCATGTTTCTCCATTTCCATTAACTACGCTATATCGTATTAATTCTTACTGCCAATACAAATAATTCTACGTCCTTCTTAAAATCTCCTCATAAGCATCTTCTCCTCATTCATCTGAACCTACAATATTTCAATTTGACATGTTAGGAAATCTGGGTCTCGGGTATTAATGAAATTAGCAGCTTCATTCAGCTTGTTTGATTCAGCACATTTGCAGATTCTGGGCATTCACCATGACTTAGATGTCTCCATATTCTTCAATTGCAGGAAACCTGAGGTTCTTATCACCTCAATTTCAAGCATTGAGTAAATCCAAGCATTTTCATTATTTGCATATATGTTTCATTCCCAATATTGATAAAATGTCAGATTTCATTGAAATTCGTAAATGAACCGTCTTCTCTTCCAAGAAATGCTCGTATTTCTCCCTTCAAACAATTACTGCACCTTTAATAATTTGCACAGTTCATCTGCATCAATAGATCAAATTCTAACAATACACACATTTCCAAAAGTTAAGTGCTCACCATGGCTTTTTGCCAGTCCATTTCTCAATTTTTGCAACTAGTCTGTGTCTTTTTATCCAGCAAGTACTCATTTTCTTGCAATTAATCTTATTCTGCATATTTCCAGCTTGTCTGCATTGACCACAACATCAATTTCTGCAGATCCTGCAACAGCAGCAAACGTGGCTCTCTGTATTGAGCATAAAATCAATACCCAGTCATTGATCAAAATCTGGCATTTTCTCTCTGTGCACATGATTCTCATTCTCCATCTTTACAAAATCTCTGAATTTTTAGAAATTCGTTGCTTGTAGCTTATGCTCTTTTTCTGAATGTTCAAGTTTCTCCATTTCCATCGGACATGCTTTATCGTATTAATTCTTCCTGCCCATACAAATAATTTTACCTCCTTCTTAAAATCTCCTCATAACCATCTTCTCCTCCTGCATCTGAACCTTCATTTTTTCAAGTTGACTTGTTAGGAAATCTGGTTCTCGGGTATTAATGAAATTAGCAGCTTTATTCAGCTTGTTTGACTCAGCACATTTGCAGATTCTAAGCATTCACCATAACTCTGATGTCTCCAAATCGTTCAATTGCAGGAAACCTGAGGTTCTTATCACCTCAATTTCAAGCATTTAGTAAATCCAAGCATTTTCATTATTTGCACATATGTTTCATTCCCAATATTGATAAAATGACACATTTCATTGAAATTCGTAAATGAAACATTTCTCCTCCAAGAAATGCTCGTATTTCTCCCTTCAAACAATTACTGCACCTTTAATAATTTCCACAGTTCATCTGCATTAATAGATCAAATTCTAACAATACACACATTTCCAAAAGTTTAGTGTTCACCATGGCTTTTTGCCAGTCCATTTCTCAATTTTTGCAACTAGTCTGTGTCATTTTATCTAGCAAGTACTCATTTTCATTCAATTAATCTTATTCTGCACATTTCCAGTTTCTCTGCATTGACCACAACATCAATTTCTGCAGATCCTGCAACAGCAGCAAACGTGGCTCTCTGTATTGAGCATAAAATCAATACCCAGTCATTGATCAAAATCTGGCATTTTCTCTCTGTGCACATGATTCTCATTCTCCATCTTTACAAAATCTCTGAATTTTTAGAAATTCGTTGCTTGTAGCTTCTGCTCATTTTCTGAATGTTCATGTTTCTCCATTTCCATTAACCACGCCATATCGTATCAATTCTTACTGCCAATACAAATAATTCTACGTCCTTCTTAAAATCTCCTCATAAGCATCTTCTCCTCATTCATCTGCACCTACAATTTTTCAATTTGACTAGGTAGGAAATGTGGTTCTCGGGTATTAATGAAATTAGCAGCTTCATTCAGCTTGTTTGATTCAGCACATTTGCAGATTCTGGGCATTCACCATGACTTAGATGTCTCCATATTCTTCAATTGCAGGAAAGCTGAGGTTCTTATCACCTCAATTTCAAGCATTGAGTGAAATCCAAGCATTTTCATTATTTGCATATATGTTTCATTCCCAATATTGATAAAATGTCACATTTCATTGAAATTCTTAAATGAACCATCTTCTCTTCCAAGAAATGCTCGTATTTCTCCCTTCAAACAATTACTGCACCTTTAATAATTTCCACAGTTCATCTGCATTAATATATCAAATTCTAACAATACACACATTTCCAAAAGTTGTGTTCACCATGGCGCTTTGCCAGTCCATTTCTCAATTTTTGCAACTAGTCTGTGTCTTTTTATCGAGCAAGTACTCATTTTCTTGCTTTTAACCTTATTCTGCACATTTCCAGCTTCTCTGCATTGACCACAACATCAATTTCTGTAGATCCTGCAACAGCAGCAAACGTGGCTCTCTGTATTGAGCATAAAATCAGTACCCAGTCATTGATGAAAATCTGGCATTTTCTCTATCTGCACATGATTCTCATTCTCCATCATTACAAAATCTCTGAATTTTAAGAAATTCGTTGCTTGTAGCTTCTGCTCATTTTCTGAATGTTCTTGTTTCTCCATTTCCAATAACCACGCTATATCCTATCAATTCTTCCTCGCTATACAAATAATTCTACCTCCACCTTAAAATCTCCTCATAACCATCTTCTCCTCATGCATATGAAGCTTCATTTTTCAATTTGACTTGTTAGGAAATCTGGTTCTCGGGTATTAATGAAATTAGCAGCTTCATTCAGCTTGTTTGATTCAGCACATTTGCAGATTCTAAGCATTCACCATAAATCTGATGTCTCCAAATCGTTCAATTGCAGGAAACCTGAGGTTCCTATCACCTCAATTTCAAGCATTGAGTAAATCGAAGCATTTTCATTATTTGCACAGATGTTTCATTCCCAATATTGAAAAAATGTCACATTTCATTGAAATTCGTAAATGAACCATCATCTCTTCCAAGAAGTGCTCGGATTTCTCCCTTCCAACAATTACTGCACCTTTAATAATTTCCACAGTTCATCTGCATTAATAGCTCAAATTCTAACAATACACACATTTCCAAAAGTTGTGTTCACCATGGCTTTTTGCCAGTCCATTTCTCAATTTTTGCAACTAGTCTGTGTCTTTTTATCGAGCAAGTGCTCATTTTCTTGTTTTAAACCTTATTCTGCACATTTTCAGCTTCTCTGCATTGACCACAACATCAATTTCTGTAGATCCTGCAACAGCAGCAAACGTGGCTCCCTGTATTGAGCATAAAATCAATACCCAGTCATTGATGAAAATCTGGCATTTTCTCTATCTGCACATGATTCTCATTCTCCATCATTACAAAATCTCTGAATTTTAAGAAATTCGTTGCTTGTAGCTTCTGCTCATTTTCTGAATGTTCATGTTTCTCCATTTCCATTAACTACGCTATATCGTATTAATTCTTACTGCCAATACAAATAATTCTACGTCCTTCTTAAAATCTCCTCATAAGCATCTTCTCCGCATTCATCTGAACCTACAATATTTCAATTTGACATGTTAGGAAATCTGGGTCTCGGGTATTAATGAAATTAGCAGCTTCATTCAGCTTGTTTGATTCAGCACATTTGCAGATTCTGGGCATTCACCATGACTTAGATGTCTCCATATTCTTCAATTGCAGGAAACCTGAGGTTCTTATCACCTCAATTTCAAGCATTGAGTAAATCCAAGCATTTTCATTATTTGCATATATGTTTCATTCCCAATATTGATAAAATGTCAGATTTCATTGAAATTCGTAAATGAACCGTCTTCTCTTCCAAGAAATGCTCGTATTTCTCCCTTCAAACAATTACTGCACCTTTAATAATTTGCACAGTTCATCTGCATCAATAGATCAAATTCTAACAATACACACATTTCCAAAAGTTAAGTGCTCACCATGGCTTTTTGCCAGTCCATTTCTCAATTTTTGCAACTAGTCTGTGTCTTTTTATCCAGCAAGTACTCATTTTCTTGCAATTAATCTTATTCTGCATATTTCCAGCTTGTCTGCATTGACCACAACATCAATTTCTGCAGATCCTGCAACAGCAGCAAACGTGGCTCTCTGTATTGAGCATAAAATCAATACCCAGTCATTGATCAAAATCTGGCATTTTCTCTCTGTGCACATGATTCTCATTCTCCATCTTTACAAAATCTCTGAATTTTTAGAAATTCGTTGCTTGTAGCTTATGCTCTTTTTCTGAATGTTCAAGTTTCTCCATTTCCATCGGACATGCTTTATCGTATTAATTCTTCCTGCCCATACAAATAATTTTACCTCCTTCTTAAAATCTCCTCATAACCATCTTCTCCTCCTGCATCTGAACCTTCATTTTTTCAAGTTGACTTGTTAGGAAATCTGGTTCTCGGGTATTAATGAAATTAGCAGCTTTATTCAGCTTGTTTGACTCAGCACATTTGCAGATTCTAAGCATTCACCATAACTCTGATGTCTCCAAATCGTTCAATTGCAGGAAACCTGAGGTTCTTATCACCTCAATTTCAAGCATTTAGTAAATCCAAGCATTTTCATTATTTGCACATATGTTTCATTCCCAATATTGATAAAATGACACATTTCATTGAAATTCGTAAATGAAACATTTCTCCTCCAAGAAATGCTCGTATTTCTCCCTTCAAACAATTACTGCACCTTTAATAATTTCCACAGTTCATCTGCATTAATAGATCAAATTCTAACAATACACACATTTCCAAAAGTTTAGTGTTCACCATGGCTTTTTGCCAGTCCATTTCTCAATTTTTGCAACTAGTCTGTGTCATTTTATCTAGCAAGTACTCATTTTCATTCAATTAATCTTATTCTGCACATTTCCAGTTTCTCTGCATTGACCACAACATCAATTTCTGCAGATCCTGCAACAGCAGCAAACGTGGCTCTCTGTATTGAGCATAAAATCAATACCCAGTCATTGATCAAAATCTGGCATTTTCTCTCTGTGCACATGATTCTCATTCTCCATCTTTACAAAATCTCTGAATTTTTAGAAATTCGTTGCTTGTAGCTTCTGCTCATTTTCTGAATGTTCATGTTTCTCCATTTCCATTAACCACGCCATATCGTATCAATTCTTACTGCCAATACAAATAATTCTACGTCCTTCTTAAAATCTCCTCATAAGCATCTTCTCCTCATTCATCTGCACCTACAATTTTTCAATTTGACTAGGTAGGAAATGTGGTTCTCGGGTATTAATGAAATTAGCAGCTTCATT
Organism: Isurus oxyrinchus; assembly: GCA_026770705.1. Classification (NCBI taxonomy): domain Eukaryota; kingdom Metazoa; phylum Chordata; class Chondrichthyes; order Lamniformes; family Lamnidae; genus Isurus; species Isurus oxyrinchus. The sequence continues at coordinate 68,604,528 of JANJGN010000021.1, forward strand.
CAGCTTGTTTGATTCAGCACATTTGCAGATTCTGGGCATTCACCATGACTTAGATGTCTCCATATTCTTCAATTGCAGGAAACCTGAGGTTCTTATCACCTCAATTTCAAGCATTGAGTGAAATCCAAGCATTTTCATTATTTGCATATATGTTTCATTCCCAATATTGATAAAATGTCACATTTCATTGAAATTCTTAAATGAACCATCTTCTCTTCCAAGAAATGCTCGTATTTCTCCCTTCAAACAATTACTGCACCTTTAATAATTTCCACAGTTCATCTGCATTAATATATCAAATTCTAACAATACACACATTTCCAAAAGTTGTGTTCACCATGGCGCTTTGCCAGTCCATTTCTCAATTTTTGCAACTAGTCTGTGTCTTTTTATCGAGCAAGTACTCATTTTCTTGCTTTTAACCTTATTCTGCACATTTTCAGCTTCTCTGCATTGACCACAACATCAATTTCTGTAGATCCTGCAACAGCAGCAAACGTGGCTCCCTGTATTGAGCATAAAATCAATACCCAGTCATTGATGAAAATCTGGCATTTTCTCTATCTGCACATGATTCTCATTCTCCATCATTACAAAATCTCTGAATTTTAAGAAATTCGTTGCTTGTAGCTTCTGCTCATTTTCTGAATGTTCATGTTTCTCCATTTCCATTAACTACGCTATATCGTATTAATTCTTACTGCCAATACAAATAATTCTACGTCCTTCTTAAAATCTCCTCATAAGCATCTTCTCCTCATTCATCTGAACCTACAATATTTCAATTTGACATGTTAGGAAATCTGGGTCTCGGGTATTAATGAAATTAGCAGCTTCATTCAGCTTGTTTGATTCAGCACATTTGCAGATTCTGGGCATTCACCATGACTTAGATGTCTCCATATTCTTCAATTGCAGGAAACCTGAGGTTCTTATCACCTCAATTTCAAGCATTGAGTAAATCCAAGCATTTTCATTATTTGCATATATGTTTCATTCCCAATATTGATAAAATGTCAGATTTCATTGAAATTCGTAAATGAACCGTCTTCTCTTCCAAGAAATGCTCGTATTTCTCCCTTCAAACAATTACTGCACCTTTAATAATTTGCACAGTTCATCTGCATCAATAGATCAAATTCTAACAATACACACATTTCCAAAAGTTAAGTGCTCACCATGGCTTTTTGCCAGTCCATTTCTCAATTTTTGCAACTAGTCTGTGTCTTTTTATCCAGCAAGTACTCATTTTCTTGCAATTAATCTTATTCTGCATATTTCCAGCTTGTCTGCATTGACCACAACATCAATTTCTGCAGATCCTGCAACAGCAGCAAACGTGGCTCTCTGTATTGAGCATAAAATCAATACCCAGTCATTGATCAAAATCTGGCATTTTCTCTCTGTGCACATGATTCTCATTCTCCATCTTTACAAAATCTCTGAATTTTTAGAAATTCGTTGCTTGTAGCTTATGCTCTTTTTCTGAATGTTCAAGTTTCTCCATTTCCATCGGACATGCTTTATCGTATTAATTCTTCCTGCCCATACAAATAATTTTACCTCCTTCTTAAAATCTCCTCATAACCATCTTCTCCTCCTGCATCTGAACCTTCATTTTTTCAAGTTGACTTGTTAGGAAATCTGGTTCTCGGGTATTAATGAAATTAGCAGCTTTATTCAGCTTGTTTGACTCAGCACATTTGCAGATTCTAAGCATTCACCATAACTCTGATGTCTCCAAATCGTTCAATTGCAGGAAACCTGAGGTTCTTATCACCTCAATTTCAAGCATTTAGTAAATCCAAGCATTTTCATTATTTGCACATATGTTTCATTCCCAATATTGATAAAATGACACATTTCATTGAAATTCGTAAATGAAACATTTCTCCTCCAAGAAATGCTCGTATTTCTCCCTTCAAACAATTACTGCACCTTTAATAATTTCCACAGTTCATCTGCATTAATAGATCAAATTCTAACAATACACACATTTCCAAAAGTTTAGTGTTCACCATGGCTTTTTGCCAGTCCATTTCTCAATTTTTGCAACTAGTCTGTGTCATTTTATCTAGCAAGTACTCATTTTCATTCAATTAATCTTATTCTGCACATTTCCAGTTTCTCTGCATTGACCACAACATCAATTTCTGCAGATCCTGCAACAGCAGCAAACGTGGCTCTCTGTATTGAGCATAAAATCAATACCCAGTCATTGATCAAAATCTGGCATTTTCTCTCTGTGCACATGATTCTCATTCTCCATCTTTACAAAATCTCTGAATTTTTAGAAATTCGTTGCTTGTAGCTTCTGCTCATTTTCTGAATGTTCATGTTTCTCCATTTCCATTAACCACGCCATATCGTATCAATTCTTACTGCCAATACAAATAATTCTACGTCCTTCTTAAAATCTCCTCATAAGCATCTTCTCCTCATTCATCTGCACCTACAATTTTTCAATTTGACTAGGTAGGAAATGTGGTTCTCGGGTATTAATGAAATTAGCAGCTTCATTCAGCTTGTTTGATTCAGCACATTTGCAGATTCTGGGCATTCACCATGACTTAGATGTCTCCATATTCTTCAATTGCAGGAAACCTGAGGTTCTTATCACCTCAATTTCAAGCATTGAGTGAAATCCAAGCATTTTCATTATTTGCATATATGTTTCATTCCCAATATTGATAAAATGTCACATTTCATTGAAATTCTTAAATGAACCATCTTCTCTTCCAAGAAATGCTCGTATTTCTCCCTTCAAACAATTACTGCACCTTTAATAATTTCCACAGTTCATCTGCATTAATATATCAAATTCTAACAATACACACATTTCCAAAAGTTGTGTTCACCATGGCGCTTTGCCAGTCCATTTCTCAATTTTTGCAACTAGTCTGTGTCTTTTTATCGAGCAAGTACTCATTTTCTTGCTTTTAACCTTATTCTGCACATTTCCAGCTTCTCTGCATTGACCACAACATCAATTTCTGTAGATCCTGCAACAGCAGCAAACGTGGCTCTCTGTATTGAGCATAAAATCAGTACCCAGTCATTGATGAAAATCTGGCATTTTCTCTATCTGCACATGATTCTCATTCTCCATCATTACAAAATCTCTGAATTTTAAGAAATTCGTTGCTTGTAGCTTCTGCTCATTTTCTGAATGTTCTTGTTTCTCCATTTCCAATAACCACGCTATATCCTATCAATTCTTCCTCGCTATACAAATAATTCTACCTCCACCTTAAAATCTCCTCATAACCATCTTCTCCTCATGCATATGAAGCTTCATTTTTCAATTTGACTTGTTAGGAAATCTGGTTCTCGGGTATTAATGAAATTAGCAGCTTCATTCAGCTTGTTTGATTCAGCACATTTGCAGATTCTAAGCATTCACCATAAATCTGATGTCTCCAAATCGTTCAATTGCAGGAAACCTGAGGTTCCTATCACCTCAATTTCAAGCATTGAGTAAATCCAAGCATTTTCATTATTTGCACAGATGTTTCATTCCCAATATTGAAAAAATGTCACATTTCATTGAAATTCGTAAATGAACCATCATCTCTTCCAAGAAGTGCTCGGATTTCTCCCTTCCAACATTTACTGCACCTTTAATAATTTCCACAGTTCATCTGCATTAATAGCTCAAATTCTAACAATACACACATTTCCAAAAGTTGTGTTCACCATGGCTTTTTGCCAGTCCATTTCTCAATTTTTGCAACTAGTCTGTGTCTTTTTATCGAGCAAGTGCTCATTTTCTTGTTTTAAACCTTATTCTGCACATTTTCAGCTTCTCTGCATTGACCACAACATCAATTTCTGTAGATCCTGCAACAGCAGCAAACGTGGCTCCCTGTATTGAGCATAAAATCAATACCCAGTCATTGATGAAAATCTGGCATTTTCTCTATCTGCACATGATTCTCATTCTCCATCATTACAAAATCTCTGAATTTTAAGAAATTCGTTGCTTGTAGCTTCTGCTCATTTTCTGAATGTTCATGTTTCTCCATTTCCATTAACTACGCTATATCGTATTAATTCTTACTGCCAATACAAATAATTCTACGTCCTTCTTAAAATCTCCTCATAAGCATCTTCTCCTCATTCATCTGAACCTACAATATTTCAATTTGACATGTTAGGAAATCTGGGTCTCGGGTATTAATGAAATTAGCAGCTTCATTCAGCTTGTTTGATTCAGCACATTTGCAGATTCTGGGCATTCACCATGACTTAGATGTCTCCATATTCTTCAATTGCAGGAAACCTGAGGTTCTTATCACCTCAATTTCAAGCATTGAGTAAATCCAAGCATTTTCATTATTTGCATATATGTTTCATTCCCAATATTGATAAAATGTCAGATTTCATTGAAATTCGTAAATGAACCGTCTTCTCTTCCAAGAAATGCTCGTATTTCTCCCTTCAAACAATTACTGCACCTTTAATAATTTGCACAGTTCATCTGCATCAATAGATCAAATTCTAACAATACACACATTTCCAAAAGTTAAGTGCTCACCATGGCTTTTTGCCAGTCCATTTCTCAATTTTTGCAACTAGTCTGTGTCTTTTTATCCAGCAAGTACTCATTTTCTTGCAATTAATCTTATTCTGCATATTTCCAGCTTGTCTGCATTGACCACAACATCAATTTCTGCAGATCCTGCAACAGCAGCAAACGTGGCTCTCTGTATTGAGCATAAAATCAATACCCAGTCATTGATCAAAATCTGGCATTTTCTCTCTGTGCACATGATTCTCATTCTCCATCTTTACAAAATCTCTGAATTTTTAGAAATTCGTTGCTTGTAGCTTATGCTCTTTTTCTGAATGTTCAAGTTTCTCCATTTCCATCGGACATGCTTTATCGTATTAATTCTTCCTGCCCATACAAATAATTTTACCTCCTTCTTAAAATCTCCTCATAACCATCTTCTCCTCCTGCATCTGAACCTTCATTTTTTCAAGTTGACTTGTTAGGAAATCTGGTTCTCGGGTATTAATGAAATTAGCAGCTTTATTCAGCTTGTTTGACTCAGCACATTTGCAGATTCTAAGCATTCACCATAACTCTGATGTCTCCAAATCGTTCAATTGCAGGAAACCTGAGGTTCTTATCACCTCAATTTCAAGCATTTAGTAAATCCAAGCATTTTCATTATTTGCACATATGTTTCATTCCCAATATTGATAAAATGACACATTTCATTGAAATTCGTAAATGAAACATTTCTCCTCCAAGAAATGCTCGTATTTCTCCCTTCAAACAATTACTGCACCTTTAATAATTTCCACAGTTCATCTGCATTAATAGATCAAATTCTAACAATACACACATTTCCAAAAGTTTAGTGTTCACCATGGCTTTTTGCCAGTCCATTTCTCAATTTTTGCAACTAGTCTGTGTCATTTTATCTAGCAAGTACTCATTTTCATTCAATTAATCTTATTCTGCACATTTCCAGTTTCTCTGCATTGACCACAACATCAATTTCTGCAGATCCTGCAACAGCAGCAAACGTGGCTCTCTGTATTGAGCATAAAATCAATACCCAGTCATTGATCAAAATCTGGCATTTTCTCTCTGTGCACATGATTCTCATTCTCCATCTTTACAAAATCTCTGAATTTTTAGAAATTCGTTGCTTGTAGCTTCTGCTCATTTTCTGAATGTTCATGTTTCTCCATTTCCATTAACCACGCCATATCGTATCAATTCTTACTGCCAATACAAATAATTCTACGTCCTTCTTAAAATCTCCTCATAAGCATCTTCTCCTCATTCATCTGCACCTACAATTTTTCAATTTGACTAGGTAGGAAATGTGGTTCTCGGGTATTAATGAAATTAGCAGCTTCATTCAGCTTGTTTGATTCAGCACATTTGCAGATTCTGGGCATTCACCATGACTTAGATGTCTCCATATTCTTCAATTGCAGGAAACCTGAGGTTCTTATCACCTCAATTTCAAGCATTGAGTGAAATCCAAGCATTTTCATTATTTGCATATATGTTTCATTCCCAATATTGATAAAATGTCACATTTCATTGAAATTCTTAAATGAACCATCTTCTCTTCCAAGAAATGCTCGTATTTCTCCCTTCAAACAATTACTGCACCTTTAATAATTTCCACAGTTCATCTGCATTAATATATCAAATTCTAACAATACACACATTTCCAAAAGTTGTGTTCACCATGGCGCTTTGCCAGTCCATTTCTCAATTTTTGCAACTAGTCTGTGTCTTTTTATCGAGCAAGTACTCATTTTCTTGCTTTTAACCTTATTCTGCACATTTCCAGCTTCTCTGCATTGACCACAACATCAATTTCTGTAGATCCTGCAACAGCAGCAAACGTGGCTCTCTGTATTGAGCATAAAATCAGTACCCAGTCATTGATCAAAATCTGGCATTTTCTCTATCTGCACATGATTCTCATTCTCCATCATTACAAAATCTCTGAATTTTAAGAAATTCGTTGCTTGTTTCTTGTGCTCATTTTCTGAATGTTCTCGTTTCTCCATTTCCAATAACCACGCTATATCGTATCAATTCTTCCTGGCTATACAAATAATTCTACCTCCACCTTAAAATCTCCTCATAACCATCTTCTCCTCATGCATATGAACCTTCATTTTTTTCAATTTGACTTGTTAGGAAATCTGGTTCTCGGGTATTAATGAAATTAGCAGCTTCATTCAGCTTGTTTGATTCAGCACATTTACAGATTCTAAGCATTCACCATAAATCTGATGTCTCCAAATCGTTCAATTGCAGGAGACCTGAGGTTCTTAACACCTCAATTTCAAGCATTGAGTAAATCCAAGCATTTTAATTATTTGCACAGATGTTACATTCCCAATATTGAAAAAATGTCACATTTCATTGAAATTCGTAAATGAACCATCTTCTCTTCCACGAAGTGCTCGGATTTCTCCCTTCCAACAAGTACTGCACCTTTAATAATTTCCACAGTTCATCTGCATTAATAGCTCAAATTCTAACAATACACACATTTCCAAAAGTTGTGTTCACCATGGCTTTTTGCCAGTCCATTTCTCAATTTTTGCAACTAGTCTGTGTCTTTTTATCGAGCAAGTGCTCATTTTCTTGTTTTAAACCTTATTCTGCACATTTCCTGCTTCTCTGCATTGACCACAACATCAATTTCTGCAGATTCTGCAACAGCAGCAAACGTGGCTCTCTGTATTGAGCATAAAATCAAAACCCAGCAATTGAACAAATTCTGGCATCTTCTATATCTCCAGATATTTCTCATCTCCATCATTACAAAATCTCTGAATTTTAAGAAATTCGTTGCTTGTAGCTTCTGCTCATTTTCTGAATGTTCATGTTTCTCCATTTCCATTAACTACGCTATATCGTATTAATTCTTACTGCCAATACAAATAATTCTACCTCCTTCTTAAAATCTCCTCATAAGCATCTTCTCCTCATTCATCTGAACATACAATTTTTCAATTTGACTAGTTACGAAATCTGGTTCTCGGGTATTAATGAAATTAGCAGCTTCATTCAGCTTGTTTGATTCAGCACATTTGCAGATTCTGGGCATTTACCATGACTTAGATGTCTCCATATTCTTCAATTGCAGGAAACCTGAGGTTCTTATCACCTCAATTTCAAGCATTGAGTAAATCAAAGCATTTTCATTATTTACATATATGTTTCATTCCCAATATTGATAAAATGTCACATTTCATTGAAATTCTTAAATGAACCATCTTCTCTTCCAAGAAATGCTCGTATTTCTCCCTTCCAACAATTACTGCACCTTTAATAATTTCCACAGTTCATCTGCATTAGTATATCAATTTCTAACAATACACACATTTCCAAAAGTTATGTTCACCGTGGCGCTTTGCCAGTCCATTTCTCAATTTTTGCAACTAGTCTGTGTCTTTTTATCGAGCAAGTACTCATTTTCTTGCTTTTAACCTTATGCTGCACATTTCCAGCTTCTCTGCATTGACCACAACATCAATTTCTGTAGATCCTGCAACAGCAGCAAACGTGGCTCTCTGTATTGAGCATAAAATCAATACCCAGTCATTGATCAAAATCTGGCATTTTCTCTATCTGCACATGATTCTAATTCTCCATCATTACAAAATCTCTGAATTTTAAGAAATTCGTTGCTTGTAGCTTCTGCTCATTTTCTGAATGTTCTCGTTTCTCCATTTCCAATAACCACACTATATCGTATCAATTCTTCCTGGCTATACAAATAATTCGACCTCCACCTTAAAATCTCCTCATAACCATCTTCTCCTCATGCATATGAACCTTCATTTTTTCAATTTGACTTGTTAGGAAATCTGGTTCTCGGGTATTAATGAAATTAGCAGCTTCATTCAGCTTGTTTGATTCAGCACATTTGCAGATTCTAAGCATTCACCATAAATCTGATATCTCCAAATCGTTCAATTGCAGGAGACCTGAGGTTCTTAACACCTCAATTTCAAGCATTGAGTAAATCCAAGCATTTTAATTATTTGCACAGATGTTACATTCCCAATATTGAAAAAATGTCACATTTCATTGAAATTCGTAAATGAACCATCTTCTCTTCCACGAAGTGCTCGGATTTCTCCCTTCCAACAATTACTGCACCTTTAATAATTTGCACAGTTCATCTGCATTAATAGATCAAATTCTAACAATACACACATTTCCAAAAGTTAAGTGTTCACCATGGCTTTTTGCCTGTCCATTTCTCAAGTTTTGCAACTAGTGTGTGTCTTTTTATCTAGCAAGTGAACATTTTCTTTCAATTAATCTTATTCTGCATATTTCCAGCTTGTCTGCATTGACCACAACATCAATTTCTGCAGATCCTGCAACAGCAGCAAACGTGGCTCTCTGTATTGAGCATAAAATCAATACCCAGTCATTGATCAAAATCTGGCATTTTCTCTCTGTGCACATGATTCTCATTCTCCATCTTTACAAAATCTCTGAATTTTTAGAAATTCGTTGCTTGTAGCTTCTGCTCATTTTCTGAATGTTCAAGTTTCTCCACTTCCATCGGACATGCTATATCGTATTAATTCTTCCTGCCCATACAAATAATTTTACCTCCTTCTTAAACTCTCCTCATAACCATCTTCTCCTCCTGCATCTGAACCTTCATTTTTTCAAGTTGACTTGTTAGGAAATCTGGTTCTCGGGTATTAATGAAATTAGCAGCTTCATTCACCTTGTTTGATTCAGCACATTTGCAGATTCTGGGCATTCACCATGACTTAGATGTCTCCATATTCTTCAATTGCAGGAAACCTGAGGTTCTTATCACCTCAATTTCAAGCATTGAGTAAATCCAAGCATTTTCATTATTTGCATATATGTTTCATTCCCAATATTGATAAAATGTCACATTTCATTGAAATTCTTAAATGAACCATCTTCTCTTCCAAGAAATGCTCGTATTTCTCCCTTCAAACAATTACTGCACCTTTAATAATTTCCACAGTTCATCTGCATTAATATATCAAATTCTAACAATACACACATTTCCAAAAGTTGTGTTCACCATGGCGCTTTGCCAGTCCATTTCTCAAGTTTTGCAACTAGTCTGTGTCATTTTATCTAGCAAGTACTCATTTTCATTCAATTAATCTTATTCTGCACATTTCCAGTTTCTCTGCATTGACCACAACATCAATTTCTGCAGATCCTGCAACAGCAGCAAACGTGGCTCTCTGTATTGAGCATAAAATCAATACCCAGTCATTGATCAAAATCTGGCATTTTCTCTCTGTGCACATGATTCTCATTCTCCATCTTTACAAAATCTCTGAATTTTTAGAAATTCGTTGCTTGTAGCTTCTGCTCATTTTCTGAATGTTCATGTTTCTCCATTTCCATTAACCACGCCATATCGTATCAATTCTTACTGCCAATACAAATAATTCTACGTCCTTCTTAAAATCTCCTCATAAGCATCTTCTCCTCATTCATCTGCACCTACAATTTTTCAATTTGACTAGGTAGGAAATGTGGTTCTCGGGTATTAATGAAATTAGCAGCTTCATTCAGCTTGTTTGATTCAGCACATTTGCAGATTCTGGGCATTCACCATGACTTAGATGTCTCCATATTCTTCAATTGCAGGAAACCTGAGGTTCTTATCACCTCAATTTCAAGCATTGAGTGAAATCCAAGCATTTTCATTATTTGCATATATGTTTCATTCCCAATATTGATAAAATGTCACATTTCATTGAAATTCTTAAATGAACCATCTTCTCTTCCAAGAAATGCTCGTATTTCTCCCTTCAAACAATTACTGCACCTTTAATAATTTCCACAGTTCATCTGCATTAATATATCAAATTCTAACAATACACACATTTCCAAAAGTTGTGTTCACCATGGCGCTTTGCCAGTCCATTTCTCAATTTTTGCAACTAGTCTGTGTCTTTTTATCGAGCAAGTACTCATTTTCTTGCTTTTAACCTTATTCTGCACATTTCCAGCTTCTCTGCATTGACCACAACATCAATTTCTGTAGATCCTGCAACAGCAGCAAACGTGGCTCTCTGTATTGAGCATAAAATCAGTACCCAGTCATTGATCAAAATCTGGCATTTTCTCTATCTGCACATGATTCTCATTCTCCATCATTACAAAATCTCTGAATTTTAAGAAATTCGTTGCTTGTTTCTTGTGCTCATTTTCTGAATGTTCTCGTTTCTCCATTTCCAATAACCACGCTATATCGTATCAATTCTTCCTGGCTATACAAATAATTCTACCTCCACCTTAAAATCTCCTCATAACCATCTTCTCCTCATGCATATGAACCTTCATTTTTTTCAATTTGACTTGTTAGGAAATCAGGTTCTCGGGTATTAATGAAATTAGCAGCTTCATTCAGCTTGTTTGATTCAGCAGATTTGCAGATTCTAAGCATTCACCATAAATCTGATGTCTCCAAATCGTTCAATTGCAGGAAACCTGAGGTTCCTATCACCTCAATTTCAAGCATTGAGTAAATCCAAGCATTTTCATTATTTGCACAGATGTTTCATTCCCAATATTGAAAAAATGTCACATTTCATTGAAATTCATAAATGAACCATCTTCTCTTCCAAGAAGTGCTCGGATTTCTCCCTTCCAACAATTGCTGCACCTTTAATAATTTCCACAATTCATCTGCATTAATAGCTCAAATTCCAACAATACACACATTTCCAAAAGTTGTGTTCACCATGGCTTTTTGCCAGTGAATTTCTCAATTTTAGCAACTAGTCTGTGTCTTTTTATCGAGCAAGTGCTCATTTTCTTGTTTTAAACCTTATTCTGCACATTTCCTGCTTCTCTGCATTGACCACAACATCAATTTCTGCAGATCCTGCAACAGCAGCAAACGTGGCTATCTGTATTGAGCATAAAATCAAAACCCAGCCATTGAACAAATTCTTGCATCTTCTATATCTCCAGATATTTCTCATTCTCCATCATTACAAAATCGCTGAATTTTAAGAAATTCGTAGCTTGTAGCTTCTGCTCATTTTCTGAATGTTCTCGTTTCTCCATTTCCAATAACCACGCTATATCGTATTAATTCTTACTCCCAATACAAATAATTCTACCTCCTTCTTAAAATCTCCTCATAAGCATCTTCTCCTCATTCATCTGCACCTACAATTTTTCAATTTGACATGTTAGGAAATGTGGTTCTCGGGTATTAATGAAATTAGCAGCTTCATTCAGCTTGTTTGATTCAGCACATTTGCAGATTCTGGGCATTCACCATGATTTAGATGTCTCCATATTCTTCAATTGCAGGAAACCTGAGGTTCTTATCACCTCAATTTCAAGCATTGAGTAAATCCAAGCATTTTCATTATTTGCACATATGTTTCATTCCCAATATTGATAAAATGTCACATTTCATTTAAATTCTTAAATGAACCGTCTTCTCTTCCAAGAAATGCAGGAATTTCTCCCTTCCAACAATTACTGCACCTTTAATAATTTGCACAGTTCATCTGCATTAATAGATCAATTTCTAACAATACACACATTTCCAAAAGTTAAGTGTTCACCATGGCTTTTTGCCAGTCCATTTCTCAATTTTTGCAACTAGTCTGTGTCTTTTTATCTAGCAAGTGATCATTTTCTTTCAATTAATCCCATTCTGCATATTTCCAGCTTGTCTGCATTGACCACAACATCAATTTCTGCAGATCCTGCAACAGCAGCAAACGTGGCTCTCTGGATTGAGCATAAAATCAATACCCAGTCATTGATCAAAATCTGGCATTTTCTCTCTGTGCACATGATTCTCATTCTCCATCTTTACAAAATCTCTGAATTTTTAGAAATTCGTTGCTTGTAGCTTATGCTCTTTTTCTGAATGTTCAAGTTTCTCAATTTCCATCAGCCACGCTGTATCGTATTAATTCTTACTGCCTATACAAATAATTCTACCTCCTTCTTAAAATCTCCTCATAACCATCTTCTCCTCATTCATCTGAACCTACAATTTTTCAATTTGACATGTTAGGAAATCTGGGTGTCGGGTATTAATGAAATTCGCGGTTTCATTCAACCTGTTTTCTTCAGCACATTTGCAGTTTCTGGACATTCACCATGACTTCGATGTCTCCATATTCTTCAATTGCAGGAAACCTGAGGTTCTTATCACCTCAATTTCAAGCATTGAGTAAATCCAAGCATGTTCATTATTTGCACAGATGTTTCATTCCCAATATTGAAAAAATGTCACATTTCATTGAAATTCATAAATGAACCATCTTCTCTTCCAAGAAGTGCTCGGATTTCTCCCTTCCAACAATTGCTGCACCTTTAATAATTTCCACTGTTCATCTGCATTAATAGCTCAAATTCTAACAAGACACACATTTCCAAAAGTTGTGTTCACCATGGCTTTTTGCCAGTCCATTTCTCAATTTTTGCAACTAGTCTGTGTCTTTTTATCGAGCAAGTGCTCATTTTCTTGTTTTAAACCTTATTCTGCACATTTCCTGCTTCTCTGCATTGACCACAACATCAATTTCTGCAGATCCTGCAACAGCAGCAAACGTGGCTCTCTGTATTGAGCATAAAATCAAAACCCAGCAATTGAATAAATTGTGGCATCTTCTATATCTCCAGATATTTCTCATCTCCATCATTACAAAATCTCTGAATTTTAAGAAATTCGTTGCTTGTAGCTTCTGCTCATTTTCTGAAAGTTCATGTTTCTCCATTTCCATTAACTACGCTATATCGTATTAATTCTTACTGCCAATACAAATAATTCTACCTCCTTCTTAAAATCTCCTCATAAGCATCTTCTCCTCATTCATCTGAACCTACAATTTTTCAATTTGACATGTTAGGAAATGTGGTTCTCGGGTATTAATGAAATTAGCAGCTTCATTCAGCTTGTTTGATTCAGCACATTTGCAGATTCTAAGCATTCACCATAAATCTGATGTCTCCAAATCGTTCAATTGCAGGAGACCTGAGGTTCTTAACACCTCAATTTCAAGCATTGAGTAAATCCAAGCATTTTCATTATTTGCACAGATGTTACATTCCCAATATTGAAAAAATGTCACATTTCATTGAAATTCGTAAATGAACCATCTTCTCTTCCAAGAAGTGCTCGTATTTCTCCCTTCCAACAATTACTGCACCTTTAATAATTTCCACAGTTCATCTGCATTAATATATCAAATTCTAACAATACACACATTTCCAAAAGTTGTGTTCACCATGGCGCTTTGCCAGTCCATTTCTCAATTTTTGCAACTAGTCTGTGTCTTTTTATCGAGCAAGTACTCATTTTCTTGCTTTTAACCTTATTCTGCACATTTCCAGCTTCTCTGCATTGACCACAACATCAATTTCTGTAGATCCTGCAACAGCAGCAAAGGTGGCTCTCTGTATTGAGCATAAAATCAATACCCAGTCATTGATCAAAATCTGGCATTTTCTCTATCTGCACATGATTCTCATTCTCCATCATTACAAAATCTCTGAATTTTAAGAACTTCGTTGCTTGTAGCTTCTGCTCATTTTCTGAATGTTCTCGTTTCTCCATTTCCAATAACCCCGCTATATCGTATTAATTCTTACTGCCAATACAAATAATTCTACCTCCTTCTTAAAATCTCCTCATAAGCATCTTCTCCTCATTCATCTGCACCTACAATTTTTCAATTTGACATGTTAGGAAATGTGGTTCTCGGGTATTAATGAAATTAGCAGCTTCATTCAGCTTGTTTGATTCAGCACATTTGCAGATTCTCGGCATTCACCATGATTTAGATGTCTCCATATTCTTCAACTGCAGGAAACCTGAGGTTCTTATCACCTCAATTTCAAGCATTGAGTAAATCCAAGCATTTTCATTATTTGCACATATGTTTCATTCCCAATATTGATAAAATGTCACATTTCATTTAAATTCTTAAATGAACCATCTTCTCTTCCAAGAAATGCAGGAATTTCTCCCTTCCAACAATTACTGCACCTTTAATAATTTGCACAGTTCATCTGCATTAATAGATCAAATTCTAACAATACACACATTTCCAAAAGTTAAGTGTTCACCATGGCTTTTTGCCAGTCCATTTCTCAATTTTTGCAACTAGTCTGTGTCTTTTTATCCAGCAAGTACTCATTTTCTTGCAATTAATCTTATTCTGCACATTTCCAGCTTCTCTGCATTGACCACAACATCAATTTCTGCAGATCCTGCAACAGCAGCCAACGTGGCTCTCTGTATTGAGCATAAAATCAAAACCCAGCCATTGAACAAATTCTGGCAACTTCTATATCTCCAGATATTTCTCATTCTCCATCATTGCAAAATCTCTGAATTTTAAGAAATTCGTTGCTTGTCGCTTCTGCTCATTTTCTGAATGATTTAGTTTCTCCATTTCCATTAACTACGCTATATCGTATTAATTCTTACTGCCAATACAAATAATTCTACCTCCTTCTTAAAATCTCCTCATAAGCATCTTCTCCTCATTCATCTGAACCTACAATTTTTCAATTTGACTAGTTAGGAAATGTGGTTCTCGGGTATTAATGAAATTAGCAGCTTCATTCAGCTTGTTTGATTCAGCACATTTGAAGATTCTGGGCATTCACCATGACTTAGATGTCTCCATATTCTTCAATTGCAGGAAACCTGAGGTTCTTATCACCTCAATTTCAAGCATTGAGTAAATCCAAGCATTTTCATTATTTGCATATATGTTTCATTCCCAATATTGATAAAATGTCCCATTTCATTGACATTCTTAAATGAACCATCTTCTCTTCCAAGAAATGCAGGAATTTCTCCCTTCCAACAATTACTGCACCTTTAATAATTTGCACAGTTCATCTGCATTAATAGATCAAATTCTAACAATACACACATTTCCAAAAGTTGTGTTCACCATGGCTTTTTGCCTGTCCATTTCTCAAGTTTTGCAACTAGTGTGTGTCTTTTTATCTAGCAAGTGAACATTTTCTTTCATTTAATCTTATTCTGCATATTTCCAGCTTGTCTGCATTGACCACAACATCAATTTCTGCAGATCCTGCAACAGCAGCAAACGTGGCTCTCTGTATTGAGCATAAAATCAATACCCAGTCATTGATCAAAATCTGGCATTTTCTCTCTGTGCACATGATTCTCATTCTCCATCTTTACAAAATCTCTGAATTTTTAGAAATTCGTTGCTTGTAGCTTCTGCTCATTTTCTGAATGTTCAAGTTTCTCCACTTCCATCGGACATGCTATATCGTATTAATTCTTCCTGCCCATACAAATAATTTTACCTCCTTCTTAAAATCTCCTCATAACCATCTTCTCCTCCTGCATCTGAACCTTCATTTTTTCAAGTTGACTTGTTAGGAAATCTGGTTCTCGGGTATTAATGAAATTAGCAGCTTCATTCAGCTTGTTTGATTCAGCACATTTGCAGATTCTGGGCATTCACCATGACTTAGATGTCTCCTTATTCTTCAATTGCAGGAAACCTGAGGTTCTTATCACCTCAATTTCAAGCATTGAGTAAATCCAAGCATTTTCATTATTTGCATATATGTTTCATTCCCAATATTGATAAATGTCACATTTCATTGAAATTCTTAAATGAACCATCTTCTCTTCCAAGAAATGCTCGTATTTCTCCCTTCAAACAATTACTGCACCTTTAATAATTTCCACAGTTCATCTGCATTAATATATCAAATTCTAACAATACACACATTTCCAAAAGTTGTGTTCACCATGGCGCTTTGCCAGTCCATTTCTCAATTTTTGCAACTAGTCTGTGTCTTTTTATCGAGCAAGTACTCATTTTCTTGCTTTTAACCTTATTCTGCACATTTCCAGCTTCTCTGCATTGACCACAACATCAATTTCTGTAGATCCTGCAACAGCAGCAAACGTGGCTCTCTGTATTGAGCATAAAATCAATACCCAGTCATTGATCAAAATCTGGCATTTTCTCTATCTGCACATGATTCTCATTCTCCATCATTACAAAATCTCTGAATTTTAAGAAATTCGTTGCTTGTAGCTTCTGCTCATTTTCTGAATGTTCTCGTTTCTCCATTTCCAATAACCACGCTATATCGTATCAATTCTTCCTGGCTATACAAATAATTCGACCTCCACCTTAAAATCTCCTCATAACCATCTTCTCCTCATGCATATGAACCTTCATTTTTTTCAATTTGACTTGTTAGGAAATCTGGTTCTCGGGTATTAATGAAATTAGCAGCTTCATTCAGCTTGTTTGATTCAGCACATTTACAGATTCTAAGCATTCACCATAAATCTGATGTCTCCAAATCGTTCAATTGCAGGAGACCTGAGGTTCTTAACACCTCAATTTCAAGCATTGAGTAAATCCAAGCATTTTAATTATTTGCACAGATGTTACATTCCCAATATTGAAAAAATGTCACATTTCATTGAAATTCGTAAATGAACCATCTTCTCTTCCACGAAGTGCTCGGATTTCTCCCTTCCAACAAGTACTGCACCTTTAATAATTTCCACAGTTCATCTGCATTAATAGCTCAAATTCTAACAATACACACATTTCCAAAAGTTGTGTTCACCATGGCTTTTTGCCAGTCCATTTCTCAATTTTTGCAACTAGTCTGTGTCTTTTTATCGAGCAAGTGCTCATTTTCTTGTTTTAAACCTTATTCTGCACATTTCCTGCTTCTCTGCATTGACCACAACATCAATTTCTGCAGATTCTGCAACAGCAGCAAACGTGGCTCTCTGTATTGAGCATAAAATCAAAACCCAGCAATTGAACAAATTCTGGCATCTTCTATATCTCCAGATATTTCTCATCTCCATCATTACAAAATCTCTGAATTTTAAGAAATTCGTTGCTTGTAGCTTCTGCTCATTTTCTGAATGTTCATGTTTCTCCATTTCCATTAACTACGCTATATCGTATTAATTCTTACTGCCAATACAAATAATTCTACCTCCTTCTTAAAATCTCCTCATAAGCATCTTCTCCTCATTCATCTGAACATACAATTTTTCAATTTGACTAGTTACGAAATCTGGTTCTCGGGTATTAATGAAATTAGCAGCTTCATTCAGCTTGTTTGATTCAGCACATTTGCAGATTCTGGGCATTTACCATGACTTAGATGTCTCCATATTCTTCAATTGCAGGAAACCTGAGGTTCTTATCACCTCAATTTCAAGCATTGAGTAAATCCAAGCATTTTCATTATTTACATATATGTTTCATTCCCAATATTGATAAAATGTCACATTTCATTGAAATTCTTAAATGAACCATCTTCTCTTCCAAGAAATGCTCGTATTTCTCCCTTCCAACAATTACTGCACCTTTAATAATTTCCACAGTTCTTCTGCATTAATATATCAAATTCTAACAATACACACATTTCCAAAAGTTATGTTCACCGTGGCGCTTTGCCAGTCCATTTCTCAATTTTTGCAACTAGTCTGTGTCTTTTTATCGAGCAAGTACTCATTTTCTTGCTTTTAACCTTATGCTGCACATTTCCAGCTTCTCTGCATTGACCACAACATCAATTTCTGTAGATCCTGCAACAGCAGCAAACGTGGCTCTCTGTATTGAGCATAAAATCAATACCCAGTCATTGATCAAAATCTGGCATTTTCTCTATCTGCACATGATTCTAATTCTCCATCATTACAAAATCTCTGAATTTTAAGAAATTCGTTGCTTGTAGCTTCTGCTCATTTTCTGAATGTTCTCGTTTCTCCATTTCCAATAACCACACTATATCGTATCAATTCTTCCTGGCTATACAAATAATTCGACCTCCACCTTAAAATCTCCTCATAACCATCTTCTCCTCATGCATATGAACCTTCATTTTTTCAATTTGACTTGTTAGGAAATCTGGTTCTCGGGTATTAATGAAATTAGCAGCTTCATTCAGCTTGTTTGATTCAGCACATTTGCAGATTCTAAGCATTCACCATAAATCTGATGTCTCCAAATCGTTCAATTGCAGGAGACCTGAGGTTCTTAACACCTCAATTTCAAGCATTGAGTAAATCCAAGCATTTTAATTATTTGCACAGATGTTACATTCCCAATATTGAAAAAATGTCACATTTCATTGAAATTCGTAAATGAACCATCTTCTCTTCCACGAAGTGCTCGGATTTCTCCCTTCCAACAATTACTGCACCTTTAATAATTTGCACAGTTCATCTGCATTAATAGATCAAATTCTAACAATACACACATTTCCAAAAGTTAAGTGTTCACCATGGCTTTTTGCCTGTCCATTTCTCAAGTTTTGCAACTAGTGTGTGTCTTTTTATCTAGCAAGTGAACATTTTCTTTCAATTAATCTTATTCTGCATATTTCCAGCTTGTCTGCATTGACCACAACATCAATTTCTGCAGATCCTGCAACAGCAGCAAACGTGGCTCTCTGTATTGAGCATAAAATCAATACCCAGTCATTGATCAAAATCTGGCATTTTCTCTCTGTGCACATGATTCTCATTCTCCATCTTTACAAAATCTCTGAATTTTTAGAAATTCGTTGCTTGTAGCTTCTGCTCATTTTCTGAATGTTCAAGTTTCTCCACTTCCATCGGACATGCTATATCGTATTAATTCTTCCTGCCCATACAAATAATTTTACCTCCTTCTTAAACTCTCCTCATAACCATCTTCTCCTCCTGCATCTGAACCTTCATTTTTTCAAGTTGACTTGTTAGGAAATCTGGTTCTCGGGTATTAATGAAATTAGCAGCTTCATTCACCTTGTTTGATTCAGCACATTTGCAGATTCTGGGCATTCACCATGACTTAGATGTCTCCATATTCTTCAATTGCAGGAAACCTGAGGTTCTTATCACCTCAATTTCAAGCATTGAGTAAATCCAAGCATTTTCATTATTTGCATATATGTTTCATTCCCAATATTGATAAAATGTCACATTTCATTGAAATTCTTAAATGAACCATCTTCTCTTCCAAGAAATGCTCGTATTTCTCCCTTCAAACAATTACTGCACCTTTAATAATTTCCACAGTTCATCTGCATTAATATATCAAATTCTAACAATACACACATTTCCAAAAGTTGTGTTCACCATGGCGCTTTGCCAGTCCATTTCTCAAGTTTTGCAACTAGTCTGTGTCATTTTATCTAGCAAGTACTCATTTTCATTCAATTAATCTTATTCTGCACATTTCCAGTTTCTCTGCATTGACCACAACATCAATTTCTGCAGATCCTGCAACAGCAGCAAACGTGGCTCTCTGTATTGAGCATAAAATCAATACCCAGTCATTGATCAAAATCTGGCATTTTCTCTCTGTGCACATGATTCTCATTCTCCATCTTTACAAAATCTCTGAATTTTTAGAAATTCGTTGCTTGTAGCTTCTGCTCATTTTCTGAATGTTCATGTTTCTCCATTTCCATTAACCACGCCATATCGTATCAATTCTTACTGCCAATACAAATAATTCTACGTCCTTCTTAAAATCTCCTCATAAGCATCTTCTCCTCATTCATCTGCACCTACAATTTTTCAATTTGACTAGGTAGGAAATGTGGTTCTCGGGTATTAATGAAATTAGCAGCTTCATTCAGCTTGTTTGATTCAGCACATTTGCAGATTCTGGGCATTCACCATGACTTAGATGTCTCCATATTCTTCAATTGCAGGAAACCTGAGGTTCTTATCACCTCAATTTCAAGCATTGAGTGAAATCCAAGCATTTTCATTATTTGCATATATGTTTCATTCCCAATATTGATAAAATGTCACATTTCATTGAAATTCTTAAATGAACCATCTTCTCTTCCAAGAAATGCTCGTATTTCTCCCTTCAAACAATTACTGCACCTTTAATAATTTCCACAGTTCATCTGCATTAATATATCAAATTCTAACAATACACACATTTCCAAAAGTTGTGTTCACCATGGCGCTTTGCCAGTCCATTTCTCAATTTTTGCAACTAGTCTGTGTCTTTTTATCGAGCAAGTACTCATTTTCTTGCTTTTAACCTTATTCTGCACATTTCCAGCTTCTCTGCATTGACCACAACATCAATTTCTGTAGATCCTGCAACAGCAGCAAACGTGGCTCTCTGTATTGAGCATAAAATCAGTACCCAGTCATTGATCAAAATCTGGCATTTTCTCTATCTGCACATGATTCTCATTCTCCATCATTACAAAATCTCTGAATTTTAAGAAATTCGTTGCTTGTTTCTTGTGCTCATTTTCTGAATGTTCTCGTTTCTCCATTTCCAATAACCACGCTATATCGTATCAATTCTTCCTGGCTATACAAATAATTCTACCTCCACCTTAAAATCTCCTCATAACCATCTTCTCCTCATGCATATGAACCTTCATTTTTTTCAATTTGACTTGTTAGGAAATCAGGTTCTCGGGTATTAATGAAATTAGCAGCTTCATTCAGCTTGTTTGATTCAGCAGATTTGCAGATTCTAAGCATTCACCATAAATCTGATGTCTCCAAATCGTTCAATTGCAGGAAACCTGAGGTTCCTATCACCTCAATTTCAAGCATTGAGTAAATCCAAGCATTTTCATTATTTGCACAGATGTTTCATTCCCAATATTGAAAAAATGTCACATTTCATTGAAATTCATAAATGAACCATCTTCTCTTCCAAGAAGTGCTCGGATTTCTCCCTTCCAACAATTGCTGCACCTTTAATAATTTCCACAATTCATCTGCATTAATAGCTCAAATTCCAACAATACACACATTTCCAAAAGTTGTGTTCACCATGGCTTTTTGCCAGTGAATTTCTCAATTTTAGCAACTAGTCTGTGTCTTTTTATCGAGCAAGTGCTCATTTTCTTGTTTTAAACCTTATTCTGCACATTTCCTGCTTCTCTGCATTGACCACAACATCAATTTCTGCAGATCCTGCAACAGCAGCAAACGTGGCTATCTGTATTGAGCATAAAATCAAAACCCAGCCATTGAACAAATTCTTGCATCTTCTATATCTCCAGATATTTCTCATTCTCCATCATTACAAAATCTCTGAATTTTAAGAAATTCGTAGCTTGTAGCTTCTGCTCATTTTCTGAATGTTCTCGTTTCTCCATTTCCAATAACCACGCTATATCGTATTAATTCTTACTCCCAATACAAATAATTCTACCTCCTTCTTAAAATCTCCTCATAAGCATCTTCTCCTCATTCATCTGCACCTACAATTTTTCAATTTGACATGTTAGGAAATGTGGTTCTCGGGTATTAATGAAATTAGCAGCTTCATTCAGCTTGTTTGATTCAGCACATTTGCAGATTCTGGGCATTCACCATGATTTAGATGTCTCCATATTCTTCAATTGCAGGAAACCTGAGGTTCTTATCACCTCAATTTCAAGCATTGAGTAAATCCAAGCATTTTCATTATTTGCACATATGTTTCATTCCCAATATTGATAAAATGTCACATTTCATTTAAATTCTTAAATGAACCGTCTTCTCTTCCAAGAAGTGCAGGAATTTCTCCCTTCCAACAATTACTGCACCTTTAATAATTTGCACAGTTCATCTGCATTAATAGATCAATTTCTAACAATACACACATTTCCAAAAGTTAAGTGTTCACCATGGCTTTTTGCCAGTCCATTTCTCAATTTTTGCAACTAGTCTGTGTCTTTTTATCTAGCAAGTGATCATTTTCTTTCAATTAATCCCATTCTGCATATTTCCAGCTTGTCTGCATTGACCACAACATCAATTTCTGCAGATCCTGCAACAGCAGCAAACGTGGCTCTCTGGATTGAGCATAAAATCAATACCCAGTCATTGATCAAAATCTGGCATTTTCTCTCTGTGCACATGATTCTCATTCTCCATCTTTACAAAATCTCTGAATTTTTAGAAATTCGTTGCTTGTAGCTTATGCTCTTTTTCTGAATGTTCAAGTTTCTCAATTTCCATCAGCCACGCTGTATCGTATTAATTCTTACTGCCTATACAAATAATTCTACCTCCTTCTTAAAATCTCCTCATAACCATCTTCTCCTCATTCATCTGAACCTACAATTTTTCAATTTGACATGTTAGGAAATCTGGGTGTCGGGTATTAATGAAATTCGCGGTTTCATTCAACCTGTTTTCTTCAGCACATTTGCAGTTTCTGGACATTCACCATGACTTCGATGTCTCCATATTCTTCAATTGCAGGAAACCTGAGGTTCTTATCACCTCAATTTCAAGCATTGAGTAAATCCAAGCATGTTCATTATTTGCACAGATGTTTCATTCCCAATATTGAAAAAATGTCACATTTCATTGAAATTCATAAATGAACCATCTTCTCTTCCAAGAAGTGCTCGGATTTCTCCCTTCCAACAATTGCTGCACCTTTAATAATTTCCACTGTTCATCTGCATTAATAGCTCAAATTCTAACAAGACACACATTTCCAAAAGTTGTGTTCACCATGGCTTTTTGCCAGTCCATTTCTCAATTTTTGCAACTAGTCTGTGTCTTTTTATCGAGCAAGTGCTCATTTTCTTGTTTTAAACCTTATTCTGCACATTTCCTGCTTCTCTGCATTGACCACAACATCAATTTCTGCAGATCCTGCAACAGCAGCAAACGTGGCTCTCTGTATTGAGCATAAAATCAAAACCCAGCAATTGAATAAATTGTGGCATCTTCTATATCTCCAGATATTTCTCATCTCCATCATTACAAAATCTCTGAATTTTAAGAAATTCGTTGCTTGTAGCTTCTGCTCATTTTCTGAAAGTTCATGTTTCTCCATTTCCATTAACTACGCTATATCGTATTAATTCTTACTGCCAATACAAATAATTCTACCTCCTTCTTAAAATCTCCTCATAAGCATCTTCTCCTCATTCATCTGAACCTACAATTTTTCAATTTGACATGTTAGGAAATGTGGTTCTCGGGTATTAATGAAATTAGCAGCTTCATTCAGCTTGTTTGATTCAGCACATTTGCAGATTCTAAGCATTCACCATAAATCTGATGTCTCCAAATCGTTCAATTGCAGGAGACCTGAGGTTCTTAACACCTCAATTTCAAGCATTGAGTAAATCCAAGCATTTTCATTATTTGCACAGATGTTACATTCCCAATATTGAAAAAATGTCACATTTCATTGAAATTCGTAAATGAACCATCTTCTCTTCCAAGAAGTGCTCGTATTTCTCCCTTCCAACAATTACTGCACCTTTAATAATTTCCACAGTTCATCTGCATTAATAGATCAAATTCTAACAATACACACATTTCCAAAAGTTTAGTGTTCACCATGGCTTTTTGCCAGTGCATTTCTCAATTTTTGCAACTAGTCTGTGTCATTTTATCTAGCAAGTACTCATTTTCATTCAATTAATCTTATTCTGCACATTTCCAGTTTCTCTGCATTGACCACAACATCAATTTCTGCAGATCCTGCAACAGCAGCAAACGTGGCTCTCTGTATTGAGCATAAAATCAATACCCAGTCATTGATCAAAATCTGGCATTTTCTCTATGTGCACATGATTCTCAATCTCCATCTTTACAAAATCTCTGAATTTTTAGAAATTCGTTGCTTGTAGCTTCTGCTCATTTTCTGAATGTTCATGTTTCTCCATTTCCATTAACCTTGCTATATCGTATTAATTCTCACTGCCAATACAAATAATTCTACCTCCTTCTTAAAATCTCCTCATAAGCATCTTCTCCTCATTCATCTGAACCTACAATTTTTCAATTTGACTAGTTAGGAAATCTGGTTCTCGGGTATTAATGAAATTAGCAGCTTCATTCAGCTTGTTTGATTCAGCACATTTGCAGATTCTGGGCATTCACCATGACTTAGATGTCTCCATATTCTTCAATTGCAGGAAACCTGAGGTTCTTATCACCTCAATTTCAAGCATTGAGTAAATCCAAGCATTTTCATTATTTGCACATATGTTCCATTCCAAATATTGATAAAATGTCACATTTCATTGAAATTCTTAAATGAACCATCTTCTCTTCCAAGAAATGCTCGTATTTCTCCCTTCCAACAATTACTGCACCTTTAATAATTTCCACAGTTCATCTGCTTTAATATATCAAATTCTAACAATACACACATTTCCAAAATTATGTTCACCGTGGCGCGTTGCCAGTCCATTTCTCAATTTTTGCAACTAGTCTGTGTCTTTTTATCGAGCAAGTACTCATTTTCTTGCTTTTAACCTTATTCTGCACATTTCCAGCTTCTCTGCATTGACCACAACATCAATTTCTGTAGATCCTGCAACAGCAGCAAAGGTGGCTCTCTGTATTGAGCATAAAATCAATACCCAGTCATTGATCAAAATCTGGCATTTTCTCTATCTGCACATGATTCTCATTCTCCATCATTACAAAATCTCTGAATTTTAAGAACTTCGTTGCTTGTAGCTTCTGCTCATTTTCTGAATGTTCTCGTTTCTCCATTTCCAATAACCCCGCTATATCGTATTAATTCTTACTGCCAATACAAATAATTCTACCTCCTTCTTAAAATCTCCTCATAAGCATCTTCTCCTCATTCATCTGCACCTACAATTTTTCAATTTGACATGTTAGGAAATGTGGTTCTCGGGTATTAATGAAATTAGCAGCTTCATTCAGCTTGTTTGATTCAGCACATTTGCAGATTCTCGGCATTCACCATGATTTAGATGTCTCCATATTCTTCAACTGCAGGAAACCTGAGGTTCTTATCACCTCAATTTCAAGCATTGAGTAAATCCAAGCATTTTCATTATTTGCACATATGTTTCATTCCCAATATTGATAAAATGTCACATTTCATTTAAATTCTTAAATGAACCATCTTCTCTTCCAAGAAATGCAGGAATTTCTCCCTTCCAACAATTACTGCACCTTTAATAATTTGCACAGTTCATCTGCATTAATAGATCAAATTCTAACAATACACACATTTCCAAAAGTTAAGTGTTCACCATGGCTTTTTGCCAGTCCATTTCTCAATTTTTGCAACTAGTCTGTGTCTTTTTATCCAGCAAGTATTCATTTTCTTGCAATTAATCTTATTCTGCACATTTCCAGCTTCTCTGCATTGACCACAACATCAATTTCTGCAGATCCTGCAACAGCAGCAAACGTGGCTCTCTGTATTGAGCATAAAATCAAAACCCAGCCATTGAACAAATTCTGGCATCTTCTATATCTCCAGATATTTCTCATTCTCCATCATTGCAAAATCTCTGAATTTTAAGAAATTCGTTGCTTGTCGCTTCTGCTCATTTTCTGAATGATTTAGTTTCTCCATTTCCATTAACTACGCTATATCGTATTAATTCTTACTGCCAATACAAATAATTCTACCTCCTTCTTAAAATCTCCTCATAAGCATCTTCTCCTCATTCATCTGAACCTACAATTTTTCAATTTGACTAGTTAGGAAATGTGGTTCTCGGGTATTAATGAAATTAGCAGCTTCATTCAGCTTGTTTGATTCAGCACATTTGAAGATTCTGGGCATTCACCATGACTTAGATGTCTCCATATTCTTCAATTGCAGGAAACCTGAGGTTCCTATCACCTCAATTTCAAGCATTGAGTAAATCCAAGCATTTTCATTATTTGCATATATGTTTCATTCCCAATATTGATAAAATGTCCCATTTCATTGACATTCTTAAATGAACCATCTTCTCTTCCAAGAAATGCAGGAATTTCTCCCTTCCAACAATTACTGCACCTTTAATAATTTGCACAGTTCATCTGCATTAATAGATCAAATTCTAACAATACACACATTACCAAAAGTTGTGTTCACCATGGCTTTTTGCCTGTCCATTTCTCAAGTTTTGCAACTAGTGTGTGTCTTTTTATCTAGCAAGTGAACATTTTCTTTCATTTAATCTTATTCTGCATATTTCCAGCTTGTCTGCATTGACCACAACATCAATTTCTGCAGATCCTGCAACAGCAGCAAACGTGGCTCTCTGTATTGAGCATAAAATCAATACCCAGTCATTGATCAAAATCTGGCATTTTCTCTCTGTGCACATGATTCTCATTCTCCATCTTTACAAAATCTCTGAATTTTTAGAAATTCGTTGCTTGTAGCTTCTGCTCATTTTCTGAATGTTCAAGTTTCTCCACTTCCATCGGACATGCTATATCGTATTAATTCTTCCTGCCCATACAAATAATTTTACCTCCTTCTTAAAATCTCCTCATAACCATCTTCTCCTCCTGCATCTGAACCTTCATTTTTTCAAGTTGACTTGTTAGGAAATCTGGTTCTCGGGTATTAATGAAATTAGCAGCTTCATTCAGCTTGTTTGATTCAGCACATTTGCAGATTCTGGGCATTCACCATGACTTAGATGTCTCCTTATTCTTCAATTGCAGGAAACCTGAGGTTCTTATCACCTCAATTTCAAGCATTGAGTAAATCCAAGCATTTTCATTATTTGCATATATGTTTCATTCCCAATATTGATAAATGTCACATTTCATTGAAATTCTTAAATGAACCATCTTCTCTTCCAAGAAATGCTCGTATTTCTCCCTTCAAACAATTACTGCACCTTTAATAATTTCCACAGTTCATCTGCATTAATATATCAAATTCTAACAATACACACATTTCCAAAAGTTGTGTTCACCATGGCGCTTTGCCAGTCCATTTCTCAATTTTTGCAACTAGTCTGTGTCTTTTTATCGAGCAAGTACTCATTTTCTTGCTTTTAACCTTATTCTGCACATTTCCAGCTTCTCTGCATTGACCACAACATCAATTTCTGTAGATCCTGCAACAGCAGCAAACGTGGCTCTCTGTATTGAGCATAAAATCAATACCCAGTCATTGATCAAAATCTGGCATTTTCTCTATCTGCACATGATTCTCATTCTCCATCATTACAAAATCTCTGAATTTTAAGAAATTCGTTGCTTGTAGCTTCTGCTCATTTTCTGAATGTTCTCGTTTCTCCATTTCCAATAACCACGCTATATCGTATCAATTCTTCCTGGCTATACAAATAATTCGACCTCCACCTTAAAATCTCCTCATAACCATCTTCTCCTCATGCATATGAACCTTCATTTTTTTCAATTTGACTTGTTAGGAAATCTGGTTCTCGGGTATTAATGAAATTAGCAGCTTCATTCAGCTTGTTTGATTCAGCACATTTACAGATTCTAAGCATTCACCATAAATCTGATGTCTCCAAATCGTTCAATTGCAGGAGACCTGAGGTTCTTAACACCTCAATTTCAAGCATTGAGTAAATCCAAGCATTTTAATTATTTGCACAGATGTTACATTCCCAATATTGAAAAAATGTCACATTTCATTGAAATTCGTAAATGAACCATCTTCTCTTCCACGAAGTGCTCGGATTTCTCCCTTCCAACAAGTACTGCACCTTTAATAATTTCCACAGTTCATCTGCATTAATAGCTCAAATTCTAACAATACACACATTTCCAAAAGTTGTGTTCACCATGGCTTTTTGCCAGTCCATTTCTCAATTTTTGCAACTAGTCTGTGTCTTTTTATCGAGCAAGTGCTCATTTTCTTGTTTTAAACCTTATTCTGCACATTTCCTGCTTCTCTGCATTGACCACAACATCAATTTCTGCAGATTCTGCAACAGCAGCAAACGTGGCTCTCTGTATTGAGCATAAAATCAAAACACAGCAATTGAACAAATTCTGGCATCTTCTATATCTCCAGATATTTCTCATCTCCATCATTACAAAATCTCTGAATTTTAAGAAATTCGTTGCTTGTAGCTTCTGCTCATTTTCTGAATGTTCATGTTTCTCCATTTCCATTAACTACGCTATATCGTATTAATTCTTACTGCCAATACAAATAATTCTACCTCCTTCTTAAAATCTCCTCATAAGCATCTTCTCCTCATTCATCTGAACATACAATTTTTCAATTTGACTAGTTACGAAATCTGGTTCTCGGGTATTAATGAAATTAGCAGCTTCATTCAGCTTGTTTGATTCAGCACATTTGCAGATTCTGGGCATTCACCATGACTTAGATGTCTCCATATTCTTCAATTGCAGGAAACCTGAGGTTCTTATCACCTCAATTTCAAGCATTGAGTAAATCCAAGCATTTTCATTATTTACATATATGTTTCATTCCCAATATTGATAAAATGTCACATTTCATTGAAATTCTTAAATGAACCATCTTCTCTTCCAAGAAATGCTCGTATTTCTCCCTTCCAACAATTACTGCACCTTTAATAATTTCCACAGTTCATCTGCATTAATATATCAAATTCTAACAATACACACATTTCCAAAAGTTATGTTCACCGTGGCGCTTTGCCAGTCCATTTCTCAATTTTTGCAACTAGTCTGTGTCTTTTTATCGAGCAAGTACTCATTTTCTTGCTTTTAACCTTATGCTGCACATTTCCAGCTTCTCTGCATTGACCACAACATCAATTTCTGTAGATCCTGCAACAGCAGCAAACGTGGCTCTCTGTATTGAGCATAAAATCAATACCCAGTCATTGATCAAAATCTGGCATTTTCTCTATCTGCACATGATTCTAATTCTCCATCATTACAAAATCTCTGAATTTTAAGAAATTCGTTGCTTGTAGCTTCTGCTCATTTTCTGAATGTTCTCGTTTCTCCATTTCCAATAACCACACTATATCGTATCAATTCTTCCTGGCTATACAAATAATTCGACCTCCACCTTAAAATCTCCTCATAACCATCTTCTCCTCATGCATATGAACCTTCATTTTTTCAATTTGACTTGTTAGGAAATCTGGTTCTCGGGTATTAATGAAATTAGCAGCTTCATTCAGCTTGTTTGATTCAGCACATTTGCAGATTCTAAGCATTCACCATAAATCTGATGTCTCCAAATCGTTCAATTGCAGGAGACCTGAGGTTCTTAACACCTCAATTTCAAGCATTGAGTAAATCCAAGCATTTTAATTATTTGCACAGATGTTACATTCCCAATATTGAAAAAATGTCACATTTCATTGAAATTCGTAAATGAACCATCTTCTCTTCCACGAAGTGCTCGGATTTCTCCCTTCCAACAATTACTGCACCTTTAATAATTTGCACAGTTCATCTGCATTAATAGATCAAATTCTAACAATACACACATTTCCAAAAGTTAAGTGTTCACCATGGCTTTTTGCCTGTCCATTTCTCAAGTTTTGCAACTAGTGTGTGTCTTTTTATCTAGCAAGTGAACATTTTCTTTCAATTAATCTTATTCTGCATATTTCCAGCTTGTCTGCATTGACCACAACATCAATTTCTGCAGATCCTGCAACAGCAGCAAACGTGGCTCTCTGTATTGAGCATAAAATCAATACCCAGTCATTGATCAAAATCTGGCATTTTCTCTCTGTGCACATGATTCTCATTCTCCATCTTTACAAAATCTCTGAATTTTTAGAAATTCGTTGCTTGTAGCTTCTGCTCATTTTCTGAATGTTCAAGTTTCTCCACTTCCATCGGACATGCTATATCGTATTAATTCTTCCTGCCCATACAAATAATTTTACCTCCTTCTTAAACTCTCCTCATAACCATCTTCTCCTCCTGCATCTGAACCTTCATTTTTTCAAGTTGACTTGTTAGGAAATCTGGTTCTCGGGTATTAATGAAATTAGCAGCTTCATTCACCTTGTTTGATTCAGCACATTTGCAGATTCTGGGCATTCACCATGACTTAGATGTCTCCTTATTCTTCAATTGCAGGAAACCTGAGGTTCTTATCACCTCAATTTCAAGCATTGAGTAAATCCAAGCATTTTCATTATTTGCATATATGTTTCATTCCCAATATTGATAAAATGTCACATTTCATTGAAATTCTTAAATGAACCATCTTCTCTTCCAAGAAATGCTCGTATTTCTCCCTTCAAACAATTACTGCACCTTTAATAATTTCCACAGTTCATCTGCATTAATATATCAAATTCTAACAATACACACATTTCCAAAAGTTGTGTTCACCATGGCGCTTTGCCAGTCCATTTCTCAAGTTTTGCAACTAGTCTGTGTCTTTTTATCGAGCAAGTACTCATTTTCTTGCTTTTAACCTTATTCTGCACATTTCCAGCTTCTCTGCATTGACCACAACATCAATTTCTGTAGATCCTGCAACAGCAGCAAACGTGGCTCTCTGTATTGAGCATAAAATCAATACCCAGTCATTGAAGAAATTCTGGCATTTTCTATATCTGCACATGATTCTCATTCTCCATCATTACAAAATCTCTGAATTGTAAGAAATTCGTTGCTTGTAGCTTCTGCTCATTTTCTGAATGTTCTCGTTTCTCCATTTCCATTAACCACGCTATATCGTATTAATTCTTCCTGGCTATACAAATAATTCTACCTCCACCTTTAAATCTCCTCATAACCATCTTCTCCTGATGCATATGAACCTTCATTTTTTCAATTTGACTTGTTAGGAAATCTGGTTCTCGGGTATTAATGAAATTAGCAGCTTCATTCAGCTTGTTTGATTCAGCACATTTGCAGATTCTAAGCATTCACCATAAATCTGATGTCTCCAAATCGTTCAATTGCAGGAAACCTGAGGTTCTTATCACCTCAATTTCAAGCATTGAGTAAATCCAAGCATTTTCATTATTTGCACAGATGTTTCATTCCCAATATTGAAAAAATGTCACATTTCATTGAAATTCGTAAATGAACTTTCTTCTCTTCCAAGAAGTGCTCGGAATTCTCCCTTCCAACAATTACTGCACCTTTAATAATTTCCACAGTTCATCTGCATTAATAGCTCAAATTCTAACAATACACACATTTCCAAAAGTTGTGTTCACCATGGCTTTTTGCCAGTCCATTTCTCAATTTTGGCAACTAGTCTGTGTCTTTCTGTCGAGCAAGTGCTCATTTTCTTGTTTTAAACCTTATTCTGCACATTTCCTGCTTCTCTGCATTGACCACAACATCAATTTCTGCAGATCCTGCAACAGGAGCAAACGTGGCTCTCTGTATTGAGCATAAAATCAAAA
Source organism: Isurus oxyrinchus (assembly GCA_026770705.1). Classification (NCBI taxonomy): domain Eukaryota; kingdom Metazoa; phylum Chordata; class Chondrichthyes; order Lamniformes; family Lamnidae; genus Isurus; species Isurus oxyrinchus. Next base: position 68,636,122 of record JANJGN010000021.1, read on the forward strand.
CCCAGAAATTGAACAAATTCTGGCATCTTCTATATCTCCAGATATTTCTCATCTCCATCATTACAAAATCTCTGAATTTTAAGAAATTCGTTGCTTGTAGCTTCTGCTCATTTTCTGAATGTTCATGTGTCTCCATTTCCATTAACTACGCTATATCGTATTAATTCTTACTGCCAATACAAATAATTCTACCTCCTTCTTAAAATCTCCTCATAAGCATCATCTCCTCATTCATCTGAACCTACAATTTTTCAATTTGACTAGTTAGGAAATGTGGTTCTCGGGTATTAATGAAATTAGCAGCTTCATTCAGCTTGTTTGATTCAGCACATTTGAAGATTCTGGGCATTCACCATGACTTACATGTCTCCATATTCTTCAATTGCAGGAAACCTGAGGTTCTTATCACCTCAATTTCAAGCACCTTTAATAATTTCCACAGTTCTTCTGCATTAATAGCTCAACTTCTAACAATACACACATTTCCAAATGTTAAGTGTTCACCATGGATTTTTGCCAGTCCATTTCTCAATTTTTGCAACTAGTCTGTGTCTTTTTATCCAGCAAGTACTCATTTTCTTTCAATTAATCTTATTCTGCACATTTCCAGCTTCTCTGCATTGACCACAACATCAATTTCTGCAGATCCTGCAACAGCAGCAAACGTGGCACTCTGTATTGAGCATAAAATCAAAACCCAGCCATTGAACAAATTCTGGCATCTTCTATATCTCTAGATATTTCTCATTCTCCATCATTGCAAAATCTCTGAATTTTAAGAAATTCGTTGCTTGTCGCTTCTGCTCATTTTCTGAATGATTTAGTTTCTCCATTTCCATTAACTACGCTATATCGTATTAATTCTTACTGCCAATACAAATAATTCTACCTCCTTCTTAAAATCTCCTCATAAGCATCTTCTCCTCATTCATCTGAACCTACAATTTTTCAATTTGACTAGTTAGGAAATCTGGTTCTCGGGTATTAATGAAATTGGCAGCTTCATTCAGCTTGTTTGATTCAGCACATTTGCAGATTCTGGGCATTCACCATGACTTAGATGTCTCCATATTCTTCAATTGCAGGAAACCTGAGGTTCCTATCACCTCAATTTCAAGCATTGAGTAAATCCAAGCATTTTCATTATTTGCATATATGTTTCATTCCCAATATTGATAAAATGTCACATTTCATTGAAATTCTTAAATGAACCATCTTCTCTTCCAAGATATGCAGGAATTTCTCCCTTCCAACAATTACTGCACCTTTAATAATTTGCACAGTTCATCTGCATTAATATATCTAATTCTAACAATACACACATTTCCAAAAGTTGTGTTCACCATGGCTTTTTGCCAGTCCATTTCTCAATTTTTGCAACTAGTCTGTGTCTTTTTATCTAGCAAGTGATCATTTTATTTCAATTAATCTTATTCTGCATATTTCCAGCTTGTCTGCATTGACCACAACATCAATTTCTGCAGATCCTGCAACAGCAGCTAACGTGGCTCTCTGTATTGAGCATAAAATCAATACCCAGTCATTGATCAAAATCTGGCATTTTCTCTCTGTGCACATGATTCTCATTCTCCATCTTTACAAAATCTCTGAATTTTTAGAAATTCGTTGCTTGTAGCTTATGCTCTTTTTCTGAATGTTCAAGTTTCTCAATTTCCATCAGCCACGCTGTATCGTATTAATTCTTACTGCCTATACAAATAATTCTACCTCCTTCTTAAAATCTCCTCATAACCATCTTCTCCTCATTCATCTGAACCTACAATTTTTCAATTTGACATGTTAGGAAATCTGGGTGTCGGGTATTAATGAAATTCGCGGTTTCATTCAACCTGTTTTATTCAGCACATTTGCAGTTTCTGGACATTCACCATGACTTCGATGTCTCCATATTCTTCAATTGCAGGAAACCTGAGGTTCTTATCACCTCAATTTCAAGCATTGAGTAAATCCAAGCATGTTCATTATTTGCACATATGTTTCATTCCAAATATTGATAAAATGTCACATTTCATTGAAATTCGTAAATGAACCATCTTCACTCTTCAAAGAAATGCTGGTATTTCTCCCTTCCAACAATTACTGCAGCTTTAATAATTTCCACAAGTTCATCTGCATTAATAGCTCAAATTCTAACAATACACACATTTCCAAAAGTTAAGTGTTCACCATGGCGTTTTGCCAGTCCATTTCTCAATTTGTGCACTAGTCTGTGTCTTTCTGTCTAGCAATTACTCATTTTCTTGCAACTAATCCTATTCTGCACATTTCCAGCTTCTCTGCATTGACCACAACATCAATTTCTGCAGATCCTGCAACAGCAGCAAACCTGGTTCTCTGTATTGAGCATAAAATCAATACCCATCCATTGAAGAAATTCTGGCATTTTCTATATCTGCACATGATTCTCATTCTCCATCATTACAAAATCTCTGAATTGTAAGAAATTCGTTGCTTGTAGCTTCTGCTCATTTTCTGAATGTTCTCGTTTCTCCATTTCCAATAACCACGCTATATTGTATCAATTCTTCCTGGCTATACAAATAATTCTACCTCCACCTTAAAATCTCCTCATAACCATCTTCTCCTCATGCATTTGAACCTTCATTTTTTCAATTTGACTTGTTAGGAAATCTGGTTCTCGGGTATTAATGAAATTAGCAGCTTCATTCAGCTTGTTTGATTCAGCACATTTGCAGATTCTAAGCATTCACCATAAATCTGATGTCTCCAAATCGTTCAATTGCAGGAAACCTGAGGTTCTTAACACCTCAATTTCAAGCATTGAGTAAATCCAAGCATTTTCATTATTTGCACATATGTTTCATTCCCAATATTGAAAAAATGTCACATTTCATTGAAATTCGTAAATGAACCATCTTCTCTTCCAAGAAGTGCTCGGATTTCTCCCTTCCAACAATTACTGCACCTTTAATAATTTCCACAGTTCATCTGCATTAATAGCTCAAATTCTAACAAACACTCATTTCCAAAAGTTGTGTTCACCATGGCTTTTTGCCAGTCCATTTCTCAATTTTTGCAACTAGTCTGTGTCTTTTTATCGAGCAAGTGCTCATTTTCTTGTTTTAAACCTTATTCTGCACATTTCCTGCTTCTCTGCATTGACCACAACATCAATTTCTGCAGATTCTGCAGCAGCAGCAAACGTGGCTCTCTGTATTGAGCATAAAATCATAACCCAGCCATTGAACAAATTCTGGCATCTTCTATATCTCCAGAAATTTCTCATTCTCCATCATTGCAAAATCTCTGAATTTTAAGAAATTCGTTGCTTGTCGCTTCTGCTCATTTTCTGAATGTTTTAGTTGCTACATTTGCATTAACTACGCTATATCGTATTAATTCTTACTGCCAATACAAATAATTCTACCTCCTTCTTAAAATCTCCTCATAAGCATCTTCTCCTCATTCATCTGAACCTACAATTTTTCAATTTGACTAGTTAGGAAATGTGGTTCTCGGGTATTAATGAAATTAGCAGCTTCATTCAGCTTGTTTGATTCAGCACATTTGCAGATTCTGGGCATTCACCATGACTTAGATGTCTCCATATTCTTCAATTGCAGGAAACCTGAGGTTCTTATCACCTCAATTTCAAGCATTGAGTAAATCCAAGCATTTTCATTATTTGCACATATGTTTCATTCCCAATATTGATAAAATGTCACATTTCATTGAAATTCTTAAATGAACCATCTTCTCTTCCAAGATATGCAGGAATTTCTCCCTTCCAACAATTACTGCACCTTTAATAATTTGCACAGTTCATCTGCATTAATAGATCAATTTCTAACAATACACACATTTCCAAAAGTTAAGTGTTCACCATGGCTTTTTGCCAGTCCATTTCTCAATTTTTGCAACTAGTCTGTGTCTTTTTATCTAGCAAGTGATCATTTTCTTTCAATTAATCTTATTCTGCATATTTCCAGCTTGTCTGCATTGACCACAACATCAATTTCTGCAGATCCTGCAACAGCAGCAAACGTGGCTCTCTGGATTGAGCATAAAATCAATACCCAGTCATTGATCAAAATCTGGCATTTTCTCTCTGTGCACATGATTCTCATTCTCCATCTTTACAAAATCTCTGAATTTTTAGAAATTCGTTGCTTGTAGCTTATGCTCTTTTTCTGAATGTTCAAGTTTCTCAATTTCCATCAGCCACGCTGTATCGTATTAATTCTTACTGCCTATACAAATAATTCTACCTCCTTCTTAAAATCTCCTCATAACCATCTTCTCCTCATTCATCTGAACCTACAATTTTTCAATTTGACATGTTAGGAAATCTGGGTGTCGGGTATTAATGAAATTCGCGGTTTCATTCAACCTGTTTTATTCAGCACATTTGCAGTTTCTGGACATTCACCATGACTTCGATGTCTCCATATTCTTCAATTGCAGGAAACCTGAGGTTCTTATCACCTCAATTTCAAGCATTGAGTAAATCCAAGCATGTTCATTATTTGCACATATGTTTCATTCCAAATATTGATAAAATGTCACATTTCATTGAAATTCGTAAATGAACCATCTTCACTCTTCAAAGAAATGCTCGTATTTCTCCCTTCCAACAATTACTGCAGCTTTAATAATTTCCACAAGTTCATCTGCATTAATAGCTCAAATTCTAACAATGCACACATTTCCAAAAGTTTAGTGTTCACCATGGCGTTTTGCCAGTCCATTTCTCAATTTGTGCACTAGTCTGTGTCTTTCTGTCTAGCAATTACTCATTTTCTTGCAACTAATCCTATTCTGCACATTTCCAGCTTCTCTGCATTGACCACAACATCAATTTCTGCAGATCCTGCAACAGCAGCAAACCTGGTTCTCTGTATTGAGCATAAAATCAATACCCATCCATTGAAGAAATTCTGGCATTTTCTATATCTGCACATGATTCTCATTCTCCATCATTACAAAATCTCTGAATTGTAAGAAATTCGTTGCTTGTAGCTTCTGCTCATTTTCTGAATGTTTTAGTTTCTCCATTTCCATTAACTACGCTATATCGTATTAATTCTTACTGCCAATACAAATAATTCTACCTCCTTCTTAAAATCTCCTCATAAGCATCTTCTCCTCATTCATCTGAACCTACAATTTTTCAATTTGACTAGTTAGGAAATGTGGTTCTCGGGTATTAATGAAATTAGCAGCTTCATTCAGCTTGTTTGATTCAGCACATTTGCAGATTCTGGGCATTCACCATGACTTAGATGTGTCCATATTCTTCAATTGCAGGCAACCTGAGGTTCTTATCACCTCAATTTCAAGCATTGAGTAAATCCAAGCATTTTCATTATTTGCATATATGTTTCATTCCCAATATTGATAAAATGTCACATTTCATTGAAATTCTTAAATGAACCGTATTCTCTTCCAAGAAATGCTCGTATTTCTCCCTTGAAACAATTACTGCACCTTTAATAATTTCCACAGTTCATCTGCATTAATAGATCAAATTCTAACAATACACACATTTCCAAAAGTTAAGTGTTCACCATGGCTTTTTGCCAGTCCATTTCTCAATTTTTGCAACTAGTCTGTGTCTTTTTATCGAGCAAGTACTCATTTTCTTGCTTTTAACCTTATTCTGCACATTTCCAGCTTCTGTGCATTGACCACAACATCAATTTCTGCAGATCCTGCAACAGCAGCAAACGTGGCTCTCTGCTTTGAGCATAAAATCAATACCCAGTCATTGATCAAAATCTGGCATTTTCTCTATCTGCACATGATTCTCATTCTCCATCATTACAAAATCTCTGAATTTTACGATATTCGTTGCTTGTAGCTTCTGCTCATTTTCTGAATGTTCTAGTTTCTCCATTTCCTTTAACTACGCTATATCGTATTAATTCTTACTGCCTATACAAATAATTCTACCTCCTTCTTAAAATCTCCTCATACCCATCTTCTCCTCATGCATCTGAACCATCAAATTTTCAATTTGACTTGTTAGGAAATCTGGGTCTCGGGTATTAATGAAATTAGCAGCTTCATTCAGCTTGTTTGATTCAGCACATTTGCAGATTCTGCGCATTCACCATGACTTAGATGTCTCCATATCCTTCAATTGCAGGAAACCTGAGGTTCTTATCACCTCAATTTCAAACATTGAGCAAATCCAAGCATTTTCATTATTTGCACATATGTTTCATTCCCAATATTAAATAAATGTTACATTTTATTGAAATTCGTAAATGAACCATCTTCTCTCCCATGCAATGCTCAGATTTCTCCCTTCCAACAATTACTGCACCTTTAATAATTTCCACAAGTTCATCTGCATTAATCGCTCAAATTCTAACAATACACACATTCCCAAAAGTTGTGTTCACCATGGCTTTTTGCCAGTCCATTTCTCAATTTTTGCAACTAGTCTGTGTGTTTTCATCGAGCAAGTGCTCATTTTCTTGCTTTTAACCTTATTCTGCACATTTGCAGCTTCTCTGCATTGACCACAACATCAATTTCTGCAGATCCTGCAACAGCAGCAAACGTTGCTCTCTGTATTGAGCATAAAATCAATACCCAGTCATTGATCAAAATCTGGCATTTTCTCTATGTGCACATGATTCTCATTCTCCATCTTTACAAAATCTCTGAATTTTTAGAAATTCGTTGCTTGTAGCTTATGCTCTTTTTCTGAATGTTCAAGTTTCTCCATTTCCATCAGACATGCTATATCGTAATAATTCTTACTGCCCATTCAAATAATTTTACCTCCTCCTTAAAATCTCCTCATAACCATCTTCTCCTCATTCATCTGAACCTACAATTTTTCAATTTGTCTAGTTAGGAAATCTGGGTCTCGGGTATTAATGAAATTCGCGGTTTCATTCATCCTGTTTGATTCAGCACATTTGCGGATTCTGGACATTCACCATGACTTAGATGTCTCCATATTCTTCAATTGCAGGAAAACTGAGGGTCCTATCACATCAATTTCAAGCATTGAGTAAATCCAAGCATTTTCATTATTTGCACATATGTTCCATTCCAAATATTGATAAAATGTCACATTTCATTGAAATTCGTAAATGAACCATCTTCTCCCTTCAAAGAAATGCTCGTATTTCTCCCTTCAAACAATTACTGCACCTTTAATAATTTCCACAAGTTCATCTGCATTAATACCTCAACTTCTAACAATATACAAATTTCCAACAGTTAAGTGTTGACCATGCCGAATTGCCGGTCCATTACTCAATTTTTGCAACTAGTCTGTGTCTTTTTATCGTGCAAGTACTCATTTTCTTGCAATCAACCTTATTCTGCACATTTGCAGCTTCTCTGCATTGACCACAACATCAATTTCTGCAGATCCTGCAACAGCAGCAAACGTGGCTCTCTGTATTGAGCACAAAATCAATACCCAGTCATTGATCATAATCTGGCATTTTCTCTATCTACACATGATTCTCATTCTCCATCATTACAAAATCTCTGAATTTTAAGAAATTCGCTGCTTCCACTTCTGCTCATTTTCTGAAAGTTCTCCTTTCTCCATTTCCATTAACCACGCTATATCGTATTAATTCTTACTGCCAATACAAATAATTCTATCTCCTCCTTAAAATCTCCTCATAACCATCTTCTCCTCATGCATCTGAACCTTCATTTTTTCAATTTGACTTGTTAGGAAATCTGGTTCTCGGGTATTAATGAAATTAGCAGCTTCATTCAGCTTGTTGGATTCAGCACATTTGCAGATTCTAACATTCACCATAACTCTGATGTCTCCAAATCGTTCAATTGCAGGAAAGCTGAGGTTCTTATCACCTCAATTTCAAGCATTTAGTAAATCCAAGCATTTTCATTATTTGCACATATGTTTCATTCCCAATATTGAAAAAATGTCACATTTCATTGAAATTCGTAAATGAACCATCTTCACTTCCAAATAGTGCTCGTATTTCTCCCTTCCAAGAATTACTGCGCGTTTAATAATTTCCACAGTTCATCTGCATTAATAGCTCAAATTCTAACAATACACACATTTCAAAAAGTTGTGTTCACCATGACTTTTTGCCAGTCCATTTCTCAATTTTTGCAACTAGTCTGTGTCTTTTTATCGAGCAAGTACTCATTTTCTTGCTTTTAACCTTATTCTGCACATTTCCAGCTTCTCTGCATTGACCACAACATCAATTTCTGCAGATCCTGCAACAGCAGCAAACGTGGCTCTCTGTATTGAGCATAAAATCAATACCCAGTCATTGATCAAAATCTGGCATTTTCTCTATCTGCACATGATTCTCATTCTCCACCATTACAAAATCTCTGAATTTTAAGAAATTCGTTGCTTGTAGCTTCTGCTCATTTTCTGAATGTACTCGTTTCTTCATTTCCATTAACCACGCTATATCGTATTAATTCTTCCTGTCAATACAAATAATTCTACCTCCTTCTTAAAATCTCCTCATAACCATCTTCTCCTCATGCATCTGAACCTTCATTTTTTCAATTTGACTTGTTAGGAAATGTGGTTCTCGGGTATTAAGGAAATCTCAGTTTCATTCAACTTGTTTGATTCAGCACATTTGCAGATTCTAAGCATTCACCATGACTTAGAAGTCTCCATATTCTTCAATTAAAGGAAACCTGAGGTTCTTATCACCTCAATTTCAAGCATTGAGTAAATCCAAGCATTTTCATTATTTGCATATATGTTTCATTCCCAATATTGATAAAATGTCAGATTTCATTGAAATTCGTAAATGAAACATCTTCTCTTCCAAGAAATGCTCGTATTTCTCCCTTCGAACAATTACTGCATCTTCAATAATTTCCACAGTTCATCTGCATTAATAGCTCAAATTCTAACAATATACACATTTCCAAAAGTTGTGTTCACCATGGCGCTTTGCCAGTCCATTTCTCAATTTTTGCAACTAGTCTGTGTGTTTTTATCGAGCAAGCACTCATTTTCTTGCAATTAACCTTATTCTGCACATGTCCAGCTTCTCTGCATTGACCACAACATCAATTTCTGCAGATCCTGCAACTGCAGCAAACGTGGCTCTCTGTATTGAGCATAAAATCAATACAGAGTCATTGATCAAAATCTGGCATTTTCTCTATCCACACATGATTCTCATTCTCCATCATTACAAAATATCTGAATTTTTAGAAATTCGTTGCTTGTAGTCTTCTGCTCATTTTGTGAATGTTCATGTAACTCCATTTCCATTAACCACCGTGTATCCGAATAATTCTACTGCCTATACAAATAATTCTACCTCCTTCTTAAAATCTACTGATAACCATCTTCTCCTCATTCATCTGAACGTCCAATTTTTCAATTTGACTTGTTAGGAAATGTGGTTCTCGGGTATTAATGAAATTCTCCGTTTCATTCAACTTGTTTGATTCAGCACATTTGCTGATTCTAAGCATTCACCATGACTTAGAAGTCTCCATATTTTTCAATTAAAGGAAAACTGAGGTTCTTATCTCTTCAATTTCAAGCATTGAGTAAATCCAAGCATTTTCATTATTTGCATATATGTTTTATTCCCAATATTGATAAAATGTCACATTTCATTGACATGCGTAAATGAACCATCTTCTCTTCCAAGAAGTGCTCGGATTTGTCCTTTCCAACAATTACTGCACCTTTAATAATTTTCACAGTTCATCTGCATTAATAGCTCAAATTCCAACAATACACACATTTCAAAAAGTTGTGTTCACCATGGCTTTTTGCCAGTCCATTTCTCAATTTTTGCAACTAGTCTGTGTGTTTTTATCGACCAAGCACTCATTTTCTTGCAATTAACCTTATTCTGCACATGTCCAGCTTCTGTGCATTGACCACAACATCAATTTCTGCAGATCCTGCAACAGCAGCAAACGTGGCTCTCTGTATTGAGCATAAAATCAATACAGAGTCATTGATCAAAATCTGGCATTTTCTCTATCCACACATGATTCTCATTCTCCATCTTTACAAAATCTCTGAATTTTTAGAAATTCGTTGCTAGTAGCTTATGCTCTTTTTCTGAATGTTCATGTTTCTCCATTTCCATCGGACATGCTATATCGTATTAATGCTTCCTGCCCATACAAATAATTTTACCTCCTTCTTAAAATCTCCTCATAACCATCTTCTCCTCGTGCATCTGAACCTTCATTTTTTCAAATTGACTTGTTAGGAAATCTGGTTCTCGGGTATTAATGAAATTAGCAGCTTCATTCACCTTGTTTGATTCAGCACATTTGCAGATTCTGGGCATTCACCATGACTTAGATGTGTCCATATTCTTCAATTGCAGGAAACCTGAGTTTCTTATCACCTCAATTTCAAGCATTGAGTAAATCCAAGCATTTTCATTATTTGCATATATGTTTCATTCCCAATATTGATAAAATGTCACATTTCATTGAAATTCTTAATTGTACCATCTTCTCTTCCAAGAAATGCTCGTATTTCTCCCTTCAAACAATTACTGCACCTTTAATAATTTCCACAGTTCATCTGCATTAATAGATCAAATTCTAACAATACACACATTTCCAAAAGTTAAGTGTTCACCATGGCTTTTTGCCAGTCCATTTCTCAATTTTTGAAACTAGTCTGTGTCTTTTTATCGAGCAAGTACTCATTTTCTTGCAATTAACCTTATTCTGCACATTTCCAGCTTCTCTGCATTGACCACAACATCAATTTCTGCAGATCCTGCAACAGCAGCAAATGTGGCTCTCTGTATTGAGCATAAAATCAATACCCAGTCATTGATCAAAATCTGGCATTTTCTCTATCTGCACATGATTCTCATTCTCCATCATTACAATATCTCTTAATTTTAAGAAATTCGTTGCTTGTAGCTTCTGCTCATTTTCTGAATGTTCTCGTTTCTCCATTTCCATTAACCACGCTATATCGTATTAATTCTTCCTGGCTATACAAGTAATTCTACCTCCACCTTAAAATCTCCTCATAACCATCTTCTCCTCATGCATATGAACCTTCATTTTTTCAATTTGACTTGTTAGGAAATCTGGTTCTCGGGTATTAATGAAATTAGCAGCTTCATTCAGCTTGTTGGATTCAGCACATTTGCAGATTCTAAGCATTCACCATAACTCTGATGTCTCCAAATCGTTCAATCGCAGGAAAGCTGAGGTTCTTATCACCTCAATTTCAAGCATTTAGTAAATCCAAGCATTTTCATTATTTGCACATATGTTTCATTCCCAATATTGAAAAAATGTCACATTTCATTGAAATTCGTAAATGAACCATCTTCACTTCCAAATAGTGCTCGGATTTCTCCCTTCCAACAATTACTGCACGTTTAATAATTTCCACAGTTCATCTGCATTAATAGCTCAAATTCTAACAATACACACATTTCAAAAAGTTGTGTTCACCATGGCTTTTTGCCAGTCCATTTCTCAATTTTTGCAACTAGTCTGTGTCTTTTTATCGACCAAGTACTCATTTTCTTGCTTTTAACCTTATTCTGCACATTTCCAGCTTCTCTGCATTGACCACAACATCAATTTCTGCAGATCCTGCAACAGCAGCAAACGTGGCTCTCTGTATTGAGCATAAAATCAATACCCAGTCATTGATCAAAATCTGGCATTTTCTCTATCTGCACATGATTCTCATTCTCCATCATTACAAAATCTCTGAATTTTAAGAAATTCGTTGCTTGTAGCTTCTGCTCATTTTCTGAATGTACTCGTTTCTTCATTTCCATTAACCACCGTGTATCCGAATAATTCTACTGCCTATACAAATAATTCTACCTCCTTCTTAAAATCTACTGATAACCATCTTCTCCTCATTCATCTGAACCTCCAATTTTTCAATTTGACTTGTTAGGAAATGTGGTTCTCGGGTATTAATGAAATTCTCAGTTTCATTGAACTTGTTTGATTCAGCACATTTGCTGATTCTAAGCATTCACCATGACTTAGAAGTCTCCATATTCTGCAATTAAAGGAAAACTGAGGTTCTTATCACTTCAATTTCAAGCATTGAGTAAATCCAAGCATTTTCATTATTTGCATATATGTTTTATTCCCAATATTGATAAAATGTCACATTTCATTGACATGCGTAAATGAACCATCTTCTCTTCCAAGAAGTGCTCGGATTTGTCCCTTCCAACAATTACTGAACCTTTAATAATTTCCACAGTTCATCTGCATTAATAGCTCAAATTCCAACAATACACACATTTCAAAAAGTTGTGTTCACCATGGCGCTTTGCCAGTCCATTTCTCAATTTTTGCAACTAGTCTGTGTCTTTTTATCGAGCAAGTACTCATTTTCTTGCTTTTAACCTTATTCTGCACATTTCCAGCTTCTCTGCATTGACCACAACATCAATTTCTGCAGATCGTGCAACAGCAGCAAATGTGGCTCTCTGTATTGAGCATAAAATCAATACCCAGTCATTGATCAAAATCTGGCATTTTCTCTATCTGCACATGATTCTCATTCTCCATCATTAAAAAATCTCTTAATTTTAAGAAATTCGTTGCTTATAGCTTCTGCTCATTTTCTGAATGTTCTCGTTTCTTCAATTCCATTAACCACGCTTTATCGTATTAATTCTTCCTTCAATACAAATAATTCTACCTCCTTCTTAAAATCTCCTCATAACCATCTTCTCCTCATGCATCTGAACCTTCATTTTTTCAATTTGACTTGTTAGGAAATGTGGTTCTCGGGTATTAATGAAATTAGGACCATCATTCAGCTTGTTTGATTCAGCAAATTTGCAGATTCTGCGCATTCACCATAACTCTGATGTCTCCAAATCGTTCAATTGCAGGAAACCTGAGGTTCTTATCACCTCAATTTCAAGCATTGAGTAAATCCAAGAATTTTCATTATTTGCACATATGTTTCATTCCCAATATTGAATAAATGTCAGATTTCATTGAAATTCGTAAATGAAACATCTTCTCTTCCAAGAAATGCTCGTATTTCGCCCTTCAACCAATCACTGCACCTTTAATAATTTCCACAGTTCCTGTGCATTAATAGCTCAAATTCTAACAATACACACATTTCAAAAAGTTGTGTTCACCATGGCTTTTTGCCAGTCCATTTCTCAATTTTTGCAACTAGTCTGTGTCTTTTTATCGAGCAAGTACTCATTTTCTTGCAATTAACCTTATTCTGCACATTCCCAGCTTCTCTGCATTGACCACAACATCAATTTCTGTAGATCCTGCAACAGCAGCAAACGTGGCTCTCTGTATTGAGCATAAAATCAAAACCCAGCCATTCAACAAATTCTGGAATTTTCTATATCTACAGATATTTCTCATTCTCCATCTTTACAAAATCTCTGAATTTTTAGAAATTCGTTGCTTGTAGCTTCTGCTCATTTTCTGAATGTTCATGTTTGTTCTTTTCCATTTACCACGCTATTTCGTTTTAATTCTGACTACCTATACAAATAATTCTAACTCTTTCTTAAAATCTCCTCATAACCATCTTCTCCTCATTCATCTGATCCTACAATTTTGGAGATTGACTTGTTAGGAAATGTGGTTCTCGGGTATTAATGAAATTAGAAGCTTCATTCAGCTTGTTTGATTCAGCACATTTGCAGATTCTGCGCATTCACCATAACTCTGATGTCTCCATATTCTTCAATTGCAGGAAACCTGAGGTTCTTATCACCTCAATTTCAAGCATTGAGTAAAACCAAGCATTTTCATTATTTGCACATATGTTTCATTGCCAATATTGTGAAAATGTCACATTTCATTGAAATTCGTAAAAGAAACATCTTCTCTCCCAAGAAATGCTCGTATTTCTCCCTTCAAACAATCACTGCACTTTTAATAATTTCCACAGTTCATCTGTATTAATAGCTCAAATTCTAACAATACACACATTTCCAAAAGTTAAGTGTTCACCATGGCTTTTTGCCAGTCCATTTCTCAATATTTGCAACTAGTCTGTGTCTTTTTATCGAGCAAGTACTCATTTTCTTGCAATTAATCTTATTCTGCACATTTCCAGCTTCACTGCATTGACCACAACATCAATTTCTGCAGATCCTGCCACAGCAGCAAACCTGGCTCTCTGTATTGAGCATAAAGTCAATACCCAGTCATTGATCAAAATCTGGCATTTTCTCTATCTACACATGAATCTCATTCTCTATCATTACAAAATCTCTGAATTTTTAGAAATTTGTTGCTTGTAGTCTTCTGCTCATTTTCTGAATGTTCATGTTTCTCCATTTCCATTAACCACGCTATATCGTATTAATTCTTCTCCTCATGCATCTGAAGCTTCATTTTTTCAATTTGACTTGTTAGGAAATCTGGTTCTCGGGTATTAATGAAATTAGCAGCTTCATGCAGCTTGTTAGATTCAGCACATTTGCAGATTCTGCGCATTCACCATAACTCTGATGTCTCCATATCCTTCAATTGCAGGAAATCTGAGGTTCTTATCACCACAATTTCAAGCATTAAGTAAATCCAAACATTTTCATTATTTGCACGTTTGTTTCATTCCCAATATTGATAAAATGTCACATTTCCAGAAATTCGTAAATGAACCATCTTCACTTACAAGAAATGCTCGCATTTCTCCCTTCCAAAATTACTGCACCTTTAATAATTTCCACAGTTCTTCTGCATTAATAGCTCAAATTCTAACAATACACACATTTCCAAAAGTTGAGTGTTCACCACAGCGTTATGCCAGTCCATTTCTCAAGTTTTGCAACTAGTCTGTGTCTTTTATCGAGCAAGTACTCATTTTCTTGCAATTAATCTTAATCTGCACATTCCTAACTTCTCTGCATTGACCACAACATCAATTTCTGCAGATCCTGCAACAGCAGCAAACGTGGCTCTCTGTATTGAGCATAAAATCAATACCCAGTCATTGATCAAAATCTGACATTTTCTCTATCTGGAGAAATTTCTCATTCTCCATCTTTACAAAATCTCTGCATTTTTAGAAAATTCGTTGCTTGTAGCTTCTGCTCATTTTCTGAATCTTCAAGTTTCTTCCATTTCCATTAACCACGCTATATCGTATTAATTCTTACTGCCTATACAGATAATTCTACCTCCTTCTTAAAATCTCCTCATAACCATCTTGTCCTCATTCACCTGAACCTACAATTTTTCAATGTGACGTGTTAGCAAATCTGGTTCTCGGGTATGAATGAAATTCGCAGCTTCATTCAACTTGTTTGATTCAGCACATTTACAGATTCTGCGCATTCACCATAACTCTTATGCCTCCATATCCATCAATTACGGGTAACCTGAGGTTCTTATCACCTCAATTTCAAGCTTTAAGTCAATCCAAGCATTTTCATTATTTGCACATATGTTTCATTCCCAATATTGATAAAATGTCTCATTTCCAGACATTCGTAAATGAACCATCTTCTCTTCCAAGAAATGCTCGTATTTCTCCCTTCAAAATATTACTGCACTTTTAATAATTTCCACAGTTCTTCTGCATTAATAGCTCAAATTCTAACAATACACACATTTCCAAAAGTTAAGTGTTCACCATGGCTTTTTGCCAGTCCATTTCTCAATATTTGCAACTAGTCTGTGTCTTTTTATCTAGCAAGTACTCATTTTCTTGCAATTAATCTTATTCTGCACATTTCCAGCTTCTCTGCATTGACCACAACATCAATTTCTGCAGATCCTGCCACAGCAGCAAACGTGGCTCTCTGTATTGAGCATAAAATCAATACCCAGTCATTGATCAAAATCTGGCATTTTCTCTATCTACACATGAATCTCATTCTCCATCATTACAAAATCTCTGAAGTTTTATCAATTTGTTGCTTGTAGTCTTCTGCTCATTTTCTGAATGTTCATGTTTCTCCATTTCCATTAACCACGCTATATTGTATTAATTCTTCCTGCCTAAACAAATAATTCTTCCTCCTTCTTAAAATCTCCTCATTACCATCTTCTCCTCATGCATCTGAAGCTTCATTTTTTCAATTTGACTTGTCAGGAAATCTGGTTCTCGGGTATTAATGAAATTCGTATTTTCATTTAGCTTGTTTAATGCAGCACATTTGCAGATTCTGCGCATTCACCATAACTTAGATGTCTCCATATCCTGCAATTCCAGGAAACCTGAGGTTCTTATCACCTCAATTTCAAGCATTAAGTCAATCCAAGCATTTTCATTATTTGAACATATGTTTCATTCCCAATATTGATAAAATGTCACATTTCCAGAAATTCGTAAATGAACCATCTTCACTTCCAAGAAATGCTCGTATTTCTCCCTTCCAAAATTACTGCACCTTTAATAATTTCCACAGTTCTTCTGCATTGATAGCTCAAATTCTAACAATACACACATTTCCAAAAGTTAAGTGTTCACCATGGATTTTTGCCAGTCCATTTCTCAAGATTTGCAACTAGTCTGTGTCTTTTTATCTAGCAAGTACTCATTTTCATGCAATTAATCTTATTCTGCACATTTCCAGCTTCTCTGCATTGACCACAACATCAAATTCTGCCACATCAGATCCTGCCACAGCAGCAAACGTGGCTCTCTGTATTGAGCATAAAATCAATACCCAGTCATTGATCAAAATCTGGCATTTTCACTATCTACACATTAATCTCATTCTCCATCATTACAAAATCTCTGAAGTTTTAGAAATTTGTTGCTTGTAGTCTTCTGCTCATTTTCTGAATGTTCATGTTTCTCCAATTCCATTAACCACGCTATATCGTATTAATTCTTCCTGCCTATGCAAATAATTCTTCCTCCTTCTTAAAATCTCCTCATTACCATCTTCTCCTCATGTATCTGAAGCTTCATTTTTTCAATTTGACTTGTTAGGAAATCTGGTTCTCGGGTATGAATGAAATTAGCAGCTTCATACAGCTTGTTTGATTCAGCACATTTGCAGATTCTGCGCATTCACCATAACTCTGATGTCTCCAAATCGTGCAATTGCAGGAAACCTGAGGTTCTTATCACCTCAATTTCAAGCATTGAGTAAATCCAAGCATTTTCATTATTTGCATATAAGTTTCATTCCCAATATTGATAAAATGTCACATTTCATTGAACTTCTTAAATGAACCTTCTTCTCTTCCAAGAAATGCTCGTATTTCTCCCTTCCAACGATTACTGCACCTTTAATAATTTCCACAGTTCATCTGCATTAATAGCTCAAATTCTAACAATACACACATTTCCAAAAGTTGAGTGTTCACCACAGCGTTTTGCCAGTACATTTCTAGTTGCAACTAGTCTGTGTCTTTTTATCGATTTATCGAATATGGAGACATCTAAGTCATGGTGAATGCGCAGAATCTGTAAATGTGCTGAATCAAACAAGTTGAATGAAGCTGCGAATTTCATTCATACCCGAGAACCAGATTTGCTAACAAGTCACATTGAAAAATTGTAGGTTCAGGTGAATGAGGACAAGATGGTTATGAGGAGTTTTTCAGAAGGAGGTAGAATTATCTGTATAGGCAGTAAGAATTAATACGATATAGCGTGGTTAATGCAAATGGAAGAAACTTGAAGATTCAGAAAATGAGCAGAAGCTACAAGCAACGAATTTCTAAAAATTCAGAGATTTTGTAAAGATGGGGAATGAGAAATTTCTCCAGATAGAGAAAATGTCAGATTTTGATCAATGACTGGGTATTGAGTTAATGCTCAATACAGAGAGCCACGTTTGCTGCTGTTGCAGGATCTGCAGAAATTGATGTTGTGGTCAATGCAGAGAAGCAGGGAATGTGCAGATTAAGATTAATTGCAAGAAAATGAGTACTTGCTAGACAGACCAGTAGCAAAAATTGAAAACTGAACTGGCAAAAAGATATGGTGAACACAACTTTTGGAAATGTGTGTATTGTTAGAATTTGAGCTATTAATGCAGAAGAACTGTGGAAATTATTAAAAGTGCAGTAATTTTTTGAAGGGAGAAATACGAGCATTTCTTGGAAGAGAAGATGGCTCATTTACGAATCTCTGGAAATGTGACATTTTATCAATATTGGGAATGAAACATATGTGCAAATAATGAAAATGCTTGGATTGACTTAATGCTTGAAATTAAGGTGATAAGAACCTCAGGTTTCCTTGAATTGATGGATATGGAGACATCTACGTTATGGTGAATGCGCAGAATCTGTAAATGTGCTGAATCAAACAAGCAGAATGAAGCTGCGAATTTCATTAATACCCGAGACCCAGATTTCCTGACAAGTCACATTGAAAAATTGTAGGTTCAGGTGAATGAGCACAAGATGGTTATGAGGAGATTTTAAGAAGGAGGTAGAATTATCTGTATAGGCAGTAGAATTAATACGATATAGCGTGGTTAATGGAAATGGAGAAACTTGAAGATTCAGAAAATGAGCAGAAGCTACAAGCAACGAATTTCTAAAAATTCAGAGATTTTGTAAAGATGGAGAATGAGAAATTTCTCCAGATAGAGAAAATGCCAGATTTTGATCAATGACTGGGTATTGATTTAATGCTCAATACACAGAGCCACGTTTGCTGCTGTGGCAGGATCTGCAGAAATTGATGTTGTGGTCAATGCAGAGAAGCTGGAAATGTGCAGAATAAGATTAATTGCAAGAAAATGCGTACTTGCTAGATAAAAAGACACAGACTAGTTGCAAATATTGAGAAATGGACTGGCAAAAAGCCATGGTGAACACAACTTTTGGAAATGTGTGTATTGTTAGAATTTGAGCTATTAATGCAGATGAACTGTGGAAATTATTAAAAGTGCAGTAATTTTTTGAAGGGAGAAATACGAGCATTTCTTGGAAGAGAAGATGGTTCATTTACGAATTTCAAGGAAATGTGACATTGTATCAATGTTGGGAATGAAACATATGTGCAAATAATGAAAATGCTTGGATTGACTTAAAGCTTGAAATTGAGGTGATAAGAACCTCAGGCTACCCGTAATTGATGGATATGGAGGCATAAGAGTTAAGGTGAATGCGCAGAATCTGTAAATGTGCTGAATCAAACAAGTTGAATGAAGCTGCGAATTTCATTTTTGCCCGAGAACCAGATTTGCGAACAAGTCACATTAAAAAATTGTAGGTTCAGGTGAATGAGGACAAGATGGTTATGAGGAGATTTTAAGAAGGAGGTAGAATTATCTTTATAGGCAGTAAGAATTAATACGATATAGCGTGGTTAATGGAAATGGAAGAAATTTGAAGATTCAGAAAATGAGCAGATGCTACAAGCTACGAATTTTCTAAAAATTCAGAGATTTTGTAAAGATGGAGAATGAGAAATTTCTCCAGATAGAGAAAATGTCAGATTTTGATCAATGACTGGGTATTGATTTAATGCTCAATACAGAGAGCCACGTTTGCTGCTGTTGCAGGATCTGCAGAAATTGATGTTGTGGTCAATGCAGAGAAGCAGGGAATGTGCAGATTAAGATTAATTGCAAGAAAATGAGTACTTGCTCGATAAAAGTCACAGACTAGTTGCAAAACTTGAGAAATGGACTGGCAAAACGCTGTGGTGAACACTCAACTTTTGGAAATGTGTGTATTGGTAGAATATGAGATATTAATGCAGAAGAACTGTGGAAATTTTTAAAGGTGCACTAATTTTGGAAGGGAGAAATACGAGCATTTCTTGGAAGTGAAGATCGTTCATTTACGAATTTCTGGAACTGTGACATTTTATCAATATTGGGAATGAAACATATGTGCAAATAATGAAAATGCTTGGATTGACTTAATGCTTGAAATTGAGGTGATAAGAAGCTCAGGTTTCCTCGAATTGAAGGATATGGAGACATCTAAGTTATGGTGAATGCGCAGAATCTGCAAAAGCGCTGAATCAAACAAGCTGAATGAAGTTGCTAATTTCATTAATACCCGAGAACCAGATTTCCTAACAAGTCACATTGAAAAATTGTAGGTTCAGGTGAATGGGGACAAGATGGTTATGAGGAGATTTTAAGAAGGAGGTAGAATTATCTGTATAGGCAGTAAGAATTAATACGATATAGCGTGGTTAATGGAAATGGAGAAACTTGAAGATTCAGAAAATGAGCAGAAGCTACAAGCAACGAATTTCTAAAAATTCAGAGATTTTGTAAAGATGGAGAATGAGAAATTTCTCCAGATAGAGAAAATGCCAGATTTTGATCAATGACCGGGTATTGATTTAAAGCTCAATACACAGAGCCACGTTTGCTGCTGTTGCTGGAACTGCAGAAATTGATGTTGTGGTCAAAGCAGAGAAGTTAGGAATTGCAGATTAAGATTAATTGCAAGAAAATGAGTACTTGCTCGATAAAAAGTCAGAGACTAGTTGCAAATCTTGAGAAATGGACTGGCAAAACGCTGTGGTGAACACTCAACTTTTGGAAATGTGTGTATTGTTAGAATTTGAGCTATCAATGCAGAAGAACTGTGGAAATTATTAAAGGTGCAATAATTTTGGAAGGGAGAAAAACGAGCATTTCTTGGAAGTGAAGATGGTTCATTTACGAATTTCTGGAAATGTGACATTTTATCAATATTGGGAATGAAACATATGTGCAAATAATGAAAATGTTTGGATTTACTTTATGCTTGAAATTGAGGTGATAAGAATTTCCTGGAATTGAAGGATATGGAGACATCTAAGTTATGGTGAATGCGCAGAATCTGTAAATGTGCTGAATCAAACAAGCAGAATGAAGCTGCGAATTTCATTAATACCCGAGACCCAGATTTCCTAACAAGTCACATTGAAAAATTGTAGGTTCAGGTGAATGAGCACAAGATGGTTATGAGGAGATTTTAAGAAGGAGGTAGAATTATCTGTATAGGCAGTAGAATTAATACGATATATCGTGGTTAATGGAAATGGAGAAACTTGAAGATTCAGAAAATGAGCAGAAGCTACAAGCAACGAATTTCTAAAAATTCAGAGATTTTGTAAAGATGGAGAATGAGAAATTTCTCCAGATAGAGAAAATGTCAGATTTTGATCAATGACTGGGTATTGATTTAATGCTCAATACAGAGAGCCACGTTTGCTGCTGTTGCAGGATCTGCAGAAATTGATGTTGTGGTCAATGCAGAGAAGTTAGGAATGTGCAGATTAAGATTAATTGCAAGAAAATGAGTACTTGCTCGATAAAAAGACACAGACTAGTTGCAAAAATTGAGAAATGAACTGGCAAAACGCTGTGGTGAACACTCAACTTTTGGAAATGTTTGTATTGTTAGGATTTGAGCTATTAATGCAGAAGAACTGTGGAAATTATTTAAAGTGCAGTAATTGTTTGAAGGGAGAAATATGAGCATTTCTTGGAAGTGAAGATGGTTCATTTACGAATTTCTGGAAATGTGACATTTTATCAATATTGGGAATGAAACATATGTTCAAATAATGAAAATGCTTGGATTGACTTAATGCTTGAAATTGAGGTGATAAGAACCTCAGGTTTCCTGGAATTGAAGGATATGGAGACATCTAAGTTATGGTGAATGCGCAGAATCTGCACATGTGCTGAATCAAACAAGCTGAATGAAGTTGCTAATTTCATTAATACCCGAGAACCAGATTTCCTAACAAGTAACATTGAAAAATTGTAGCTTCAGGTGAATGGGGACAAGATGCTTATGAGGAGATTTTAAGGAGGTAGAATTATCTGTATAGGCAGTAAGAATTAATACGATATAGCGTGGTTAATTGAAATGGAGAAACTTGAAGATTCAGAAAATGAGCAGAAGCTACAAGCAACGAATTTCTAAAAATTCAGAGATTTTGTAAAGATGGAGAATGAGAAATTTCTCCAGATAGAGAAAATGCCAGATTTTGATCAATGACTGGGTATTGATTTAATGCTCAATACACAGAGCCACGTTTGCTGCTGTGGCAGGATCTGCAGAAATTGATGTTGTGGTCAATGCAGAGAAGCTGGAAATGTGCAGAATAAGATTAATTGCAAGAAAATGAGTACTTGCTAGATAAAAAGACACAGACTAGTTGCAAATATTGAGAAATGGACTGGCAAAAAGCCATGGTGAACACAACTTTTGGAAATGTGTGTATTGTTAGAATTTGAGCTATTAATGCAGAAGAACTGTGGAAATTATTAAAAGTGCAGTAATTTTTTGAAGGGAGAAATACGAGCATTTCTTGGAAGAGAAGATGGTTCATTTACGAATTTCAAGGAAATGTGACATTGTATCAATGTTGGGAATGAAACATATGTGCAAATAATGAAAATGCTTGGATTGACTTAAAGCTTGAAATTGAGGTGATAAGAACCTCAGGCTACCCGTAATTGATGGATATGGAGGCATAAGAGTTAAGGTGAATGCGCAGAATCTGTAAATGTGCTGAATCAAACAAGTTGAATGAAGCTGCGAATTTCATTTTTGCCCGAGAACCAGATTTGCGAACAAGTCACATTGAAAAATTGTAGGTTCAGGTGAATGAGGACAAGATGGTTATGAGGAGATTTTAAGAAGGAGGTAGAATTATCTGTATAGGCAGTAAGAATTAATACGATATAGCGTGGTTAATGGAAATGGAAGAAATTTGAAGATTCAGAAAATGAGCAGAAGCTACAAGCTACGAATTTTCTAAAAATGCAGAGATTTTGTAAAGATGGAGAATGAGAAATTTCTCCAGATAGAGAAAATGTCAGATTTTGATCAATGACTGGGTATTGATTTAATGCTCAATACAGAGAGCCACGTTTGCTGCTGTTGCAGGATCTGCAGAAATTGATGTTGTGGTCAATGCAGAGAAGCAGGGAATGTGCAGATTAAGATTAATTGCAAGAAAATGAGTACTTGCTCGATAAAAGACAAAGACTAGTTGCAAAACTTGAGAAATGGACTGGCAAAACGCTGTGGTGAACACTCAACTTTTGGAAATGTGTGTATTGTTAGAATATGAGATATTAATGCAGAAGAACTGTGGAAATTTTTAAAGGTGCACTAATTTTGGAAGGGAGAAATACGAGCATTTCTTGGAAGTGAACATCGTTCATTTACGAATTTCTGGAACTGTGACATTTTATCAATATTGGGAATGAAACATATGTGCAAATAATGAAAATGTTTGGATTTACTTAATGCTTGAAATTGAGGTGATAAGAATTTCCTGGAATTGAAGGATATGGAGACATCTAAGTTATGGTGAATGCGCAGAATCTGCAAATGTGCTGCATCAAACAAGTTGAATGAAACTGCGAATTTCATTAATACCCGAGACCCAGATTTCCTGACAAGTCATTTGAAAAATTGTAGGTTCAGATGAATGAGGAGAAGATGGTTATGAGGAGATTTTAAGATGTAGGTGGTATTAAATGTATTGGCAGTAAGAATTAATACGATATAGCTTGGCTCAGGGAAATGGAGAAACTTGAACATTCAGAAAATGAGCAGAAGCTACAAGCAACGATATTCTTAAAATTCAGAGATATTGTAATGATGGAGAATGGCAATGATGTGCAGATGGAGAAAATGTCAGATTTTGATCAATGACTGGGTATTGATTTTATGCTCAATACAGAGAGCCACGTTTGATGCTGTTGCAGGATCTGCAGAAATTGATGTTGTGGTCAATGCAGAGAAGCTGGAAATGTGCAGAATAAGATTAATTGCAAGAAAATGAGTACTTGCTAGATAAAAAGACACAGACTAGTTGCAAATCTTGAGAAATGGACTGGCAAAAATCCATGGTGAACACTTAACTTTTGGAAATGTGTGTATTGTTAGAATTTGAGCTATCAATGCAGAAGAACTGTGGAAATTATTAAAGGTGCAGTAATTTTGGAAGGGAGAAATACGAGCATTTCTTGGAAGTGAAGATGGTTCATTTACGAATTTCTGGAAATGTGACATTTTATCAATATTGGGAATGAAACATATGTGCAAATAATGAAAATGTTTGGATTGACTTAATGCTTGAAATTGAGGTGATAAGAACCTCCGGGTTCCTGGAATTGAAGGATATGGAGACATCTAAGTTATGGTGAATGCGCAGAATCTGCAAATGTGCTGCATCAAACAAGTTGAATGAAACTGCGAATTTCATTAATACCCGAGAACCAGATTTCCTGACAAGTCAAATTGAAAAATTGTATGTTCAGATGAATGAGGAGAAGATGATTATGAGGAGATTTTAAGATGTAGGTAGTATTAAATGCATTGGCACTAAGAATTAATACGATATAGCTTGGCTCAGGGAAATGGAGAAACTTGAACATTCAGAAAATGAGCAGAAGCTACAAGCAACGATATTCTTAAAATTCAGAGATATTGTAATGATGGAGAATGGCAATCATGTGCAGATGGAGAAAATGCCAGATTTTGATCAATGACTGGGTATTGATTTTATGCTCAATACAGAGAGCCACGTTTGCTGCTGTTGCAGGATCTGCAGAAATTGATGTTGTGGTCAATGCAGAGAAGTTAGGAATGTGCAGATTAAGATTAATTGGAAGAAAATGAGTACTTGCTCGATAAAAGACACAGACTAGTAGCAAAACCTGAGAAATGGACTGGCAAAACGCTGTGGTGAACACTCATTTTTTGGAAATGTGTGTATTGTTAGAATATGAGATATTAATGCAGGAGAACTGTGGAAATTTTTAAAGGTGCACTAATTTTGGAAGGGTGAAATACGAGCATTTCTTGGAAGTGAAGATGGTTCATTTACGAATTTCTGGAACTGTGACATTTTATCAATATTGGGAATGAAACATATGTGCAAATAATGAAAATGCTTGGATTGACTTAATGCTTGAAATTGAGGTGATAAGAACCTCAGGTTTCCTCGAATTGAAGGATATGGAGACATCTAAGTTATGGTGAATGCGCAGAATCTGCAAAAGTGCTGAATCAAACAAGCTGAATGAAGTTGCTAATTTCATTAATACCCGAGAACCAGATTTCCTGACAAGTCATTTGAAAAATTGTAGGTTCAGGTGAATGGGGACAAAATGGTTATGAGGACATTTTAAGAAGGGGGTAGAATTATCTGTATAGGCAGTAAGAATTAATACGATATAGCGTGGTTAATGGAAATGGAGAAACTTGAACATTCAGAAAATAGCAGAAGCTACAAGCAACGAATTTCTAAAAATTCAGAGATTTTGTAAAGATGGAGAATGAGAAATTTCTCCAGATAGAGAAAATGCCAGATTTTGATCAATGACCGGATATTGATTTAGTGCTCAATACAGAGAGCCACGTTTGCTGCTGTTGCAGGATCTGCAGAAATTGATGTTGTGGTCAAAGCAGAGAAGTTAGGAATTGCAGATTAAGATTAATTGCAAGAAAATGTGTACTTGCTCGATAAAAAAACACAGACAAGTTGCAAATCTTGAGAAATGGACTGGCAAAACGCTGTGGTGAACACTCAACTTTTGGAAATGTGTGTATTGTTAGAATTTGAGCTATCAATGCAGAAGAACTGTGGAAATTATTAAAGGTGCAGTAATTTTGGAAGGGAGAAATACGAGCATTTCTTGGAAGTGAAGATGGTTCATTTACGAATTTCCGGAAATGTGACATTTTATCAATATTGGGAATGAAACATATGTGCAAACAATGAAAATGTTTGGATTTACTTAATGCTTAAAATTGAGGTGATAAGAACCTCCGGTTTCCTGGAATTGAAGGATATGGAGACATCTAAGTTATGGTGAATGCGCAGAATCTGCAAATGTGCTGCATTAAAGAAGTTGAATGAAACTGCGAATTTCATTAATACCCGAGAACCAGATTTCCTGACAAGTCATTTGAAAAATTGTAGGTTCAGATGAATGAGGAGAAGATGGTTATGAGGAGATTTTAAGATGTCGGTGGTATTAAATGTATTGGCAGTAAGAATTAATACGATATAGCTTGGCTCAGGGAAATGGAGAAACTTGAACATTCAGAAAATGAGCAGAAGCTACAAGCAACGATATTCTTAAAATTCAGAGATATTGTAATGATGGAGAATGGCAATGATGTGCAGATAGAGAAAATGACAGATTTTGATCAATGACTGGGTATTGATTTTATGCTCAATACAGAGAGCCACGTTTGATGCTGTTGCAGGATCTGCAGAAATTGATGTTGTGGTCAATGCAGAGAAGTTAGTAATGTGCAGATTAAGATTAATTGCAAGAAAATGAGTACTTGCTTGATAAAAAGAGACAGACTAGTTGCAAAAATTGAGAAATGGACTGGCAAAACGCTGTGGTGAACACTCAACTTTTGGAAATGTGTGTATTGTTAGAATTTGAGCTAATAATGCAGAAGAACTGTGGAAATTATTAAAGGTGCACTAATTGTGGTAGGGAGAAATACGAGCATTTCTTGGAAGTGAAGATCGTTCATTTACGAATTTAACGAACTGTGACATTTTATCAATATTGGGAATGAAACATATGTGCAAATATTGAAAATGCTTGGATTTACTCAATGCTTGAAATTGAGGTGATAAGAACCTCAGGTTTCCTGCAATTGCACGATTTGGAGACATCAGAGTTATGGTGAATGCGCAGAATCTGCAAATGTGCTGAATCAAACAAGCTGCATGAAGCTGCTAATTTCATTAATACCCGAGAACCAGATTTCCTAACAAGTCAAATTGAAAAAATGAAGCTTCAGATGCATGAGGGGAAGATGGTAATGAGGAGATTTTAAGAAGGAGGTAGAATTATTTGTATAGGCAGGAAGAATTAATACAATATAGCGTGGTTAATGGAAATGGAGAAACATGAACATTCCGAAAATGAGCAGAAGACTACAAGCAACAAATTTCTAAAAATTCAGAGTTTTTGTAATGATGGAGAATGAGATTAATGTGTAGATAGAGAAAATGCCAGATTTTGATCAATGACTGGGTATTGATTTTATGCTCAATACAGAGAGCCACGTTTGCTGCTGTTGCAGGATCTGCAGAAATTGATGTTGTGGTCAATGCAGAGAAGCTGGAAATGTGCAGAATAAGATTAATTGCAAGAAAATGAGTACTTGCTAGATAAAAAGACACAGACTAGTTGCAAATATTGAGAAATGGACTGGCAAAAAGCCATGGTGAACACTTAACTTTTGGAAATGTGTGTATTGTTAGAATTTGAGCTATTAATGCAGAAGAACTGTGGAAATTATTAAAAGTGCAGTAATTTTTTGAAGGGAGAAATACATGCATTTCTTGGAAGAGAAGATGGTTCATTTACGAATGTCTGGAAATGTGACATTTTATCAATATTGGGAATGAAACATATGTTCAAATAATGAAAATGCTTGGATTGACTTAATGCTTGAAATTGAGGTGATAAGAACCTCAGGTTCCCTGGAATTGAAGGATATGGAGACATCTAAGTTATGGTGAATGCACAGAAACTGCAAATGTGCTGCATTAAACAAGCTAAATGAAACTGCGAATTTCATTAATACCCGAGAACCAGATTTCCTGACAAGTCAAATTGAAAAATTGTATGTTCAGATGAATGAGGAGAAGATGATTATGAGGTGATTTTAAGATGTAGGTATTAAATGTATTGGCAGTAAGAATTAATACGATATAGCTTGGCTCAGGGAAATGGAGAAACTTGAACATTCAGAAAATGAGCAGATGCTACAAGCAACGATATTCTTAAAATTCAGAGATATTGTAATGATGGAGAATGCAATCATGTGCAGATAGAGAAAATGCCAGATTTTGATCAATGACTGGGTATTGATTTAATGCTCAATACAGAGAGCCACGTTTGCTGCTGTTGCAGGATCTGCAGAAATTGATGTTGTGGTCAATGCAGAGAAGTTAGGAATGTGCAGATTAAGATTATTTGGAAGAAAATGAGTACTTGCTCGATAAAAGACACCGACTAGTTGCAAAACTTGAGAAATGGACTGGCAAAACGCTGTGGTGAACACTTAACTTTTGGAAATGTGTGTATTGTTAGAATATGAGATATTAATGCAGAGGAACTGTAGAAATTTTTAAAGGTGCACTAATTTTGGAAGGGACAAATACGAGCATTTCTTGGAAGTGAAGATGGTTCATTTACGAATTTCTGGAAATGTGACATTTTATCAATATTGGGAATGAAACATATGTGCAAATAAGGAAAATGCTTGGATTGACTTAATGCTTGAAATTGAGGTGATAAGAACCTCAGGTTTCCTCGAATTGAAGGATATGGAGACATCTAAGTTATGGTGAATGCGCAGAATCTGCAAAAGTGCTGAATCAAACAAGCTGAATGAAGTTGCTATTTTCATTAATACCCGAGAACCAGATTTCCTAACAAGTCACATTGAAAAATTGTAGGTTCAGGTGAATGGGGACAAGATGGTATTGAGGAGATTTTAAGAAGGAGGTAGAATTATCTGCATAGGCAGTAAGAATTAATACGATATAGCGTGGTTAATGGAAATGGAGAAACTTGAACATTCAGAAAATAGCAGAAGCTACAAGCAACGAATTTCTAAAAATTCAGAGATTTTGTAAAGATGGAGAATGAGAAATTTCTCCAGATAGAGAAAATGCCAGATTTTGATCAATGACCGGATATTGATTTAGTGCTCAATACAGAGAGCCACGTTTGCTGCTGTTGCAGGATCTGCAGAAATTGATGTTGTGGTCAAAGCAGAGAAGTTAGGAATTGCAGATTAAGATTAATTGCAAGAAAATGTGTACTTGCTCGATAAAAAAACACAGACAAGTTGCAAATCTTGAGAAATGGACTGGCAAAACGCTGTGGTGAACACTCAACTTTTGGAAATGTGTGTATTGTTAGAATTTGAGCTATCAATGCAGAAGAACTGTGGAAATTATTAAAGGTGCAGTAATTTTGGAAGGGAGAAATACGAGCATTTCTTGGAAGTGAAGATGGTTCATTTACGAATTTCTGGAAATGTGACATTTTATCAATATTGGGAATGAAACATATGTGCAAATAATGAAAATGTTTGGATTTACTTAATGCTTGAAATTGAGGTGATAAGAACCTCCGGTTTCCTGGAATTGAAGGATATGGAGACATCTAAGTTATGGTGAATGCGCAGAATCTGCAAATGTGCTGCATCAAACAAGTTGAATGATACTGCGAATTTCATTAATACCCGAGAACCAGATTTCCTGACAAGTCATTTGAAAAATTGTAGGTTCAGATGAATGAGGAGAAGATGGTTATGAGGAGATTTTAAGATGTCGGTGGTATTAAATGTATTGGCAGTAAGAATTAATACGATATAGCTTGGCTCAGGGAAATGGAGAAACTTGAACATTCAGAAAATGAGCAGAAGCTACAAGCAACGATATTCTTAAAATTCAGAGATATTGTAATGATGGAGAATGGCAATGATGTGCAGATGGAGAAAATGTCAGATTTTGATCAATGACTGGGTATTGATTTTATGCTCAATACAGAGAGCCACGTTTGCTGCTGTTGCAGGATCTGCAGAAATTGATGCTGTGGTCAATGCAGAGAAGCTGGAAATGTACAGAATAAGAAAAATTGCAAGAAAATGAGTACTTGCTAGATAAAAGACACAGACTAGTAGCAAAACTTGAGAAATGGACTGGCAAAACGCTGTGGTGAACACTCATTTTTTTGGAAATGTGTGTATTGTTAGAATATGAGATATTAATGCAGAAGAACTGTGGAAATTTTTAAAGGTGCACTAATTTTGGAAGGGAGAAATACGAGCATTTCTTGGAAGTGAAGATGGTTCATTTACGAATTTCTGGAACTGTGACATTTTATCAATATTGGGAATGAAACATATGTGCAAATAATGAAAATGCTTGGATTGACTTAATGCTTGAAATTGAGGTGATAAGAACCTTAGGTTTCCTCGAATTGAAGGATACGGAGACATCTAAGTTATGGTGAATGCGCAGAATCTGCAAACGTGCTGAATCAAACAAGCTGAATGAAGTTGCTAATTTCATTAATACCCGAGAACCAGATTTCCTGACAAGTCATTTGAAAAATTGTAGGTTCAGGTGAATGGGGACAAGATGGTTATGAGGAGATTTTAAGAAGGAGGTAGAATTATCTGTATAGGCAGTAAGAATTAATACGATATAGCGTGGTTAATGGAAATGGAGAAACTTGAACATTCAGAAAATAGCAGAAGCTACAAGCAACGAATTTCTAAAAATTCAGAGATTTTGTAAAGATGGAGAATGAGAAATTTCTCCAGATAGAGAAAATGCCAGATTTTGATCAATGACCGGGTATTGATTTAATGCTCAATACAGAGAGCCACGTTTGCTGCTGTTGAAGGATCTGCAGAAATTGATGTTGTGGTCAAAGCAGAGAAGTTAGGAATTGCAGATTAAGATTAATTGCAAGAAAATGAGTACTTGCTCGATAAAAAGACACAGACTAGTTGCAAATCTTGAGAAATGGACTGGCAAAACGCTGTGGTGAACACTCAACTTTTGGAAATGTGTGTATTGTTAGAATTTGAGCTATCAATGCAGAAGAACTGTGGAAATTATTAAAGGTGCAGTAATTTTGGAAGGGAGAAATACGAGCATTTCTTGGAAGTGAAGATGGTTCATTTACGAATTTCTGGAAATGTGACATTTTATCAATATTGGGAATGAAACATATGTGCAAACAATGAAAATGTTTGGATTTACTTAATGCTTAAAATTGAGGTGATAAGAACCTCCGGTGTCCTGGAATTGAAGGATATGGAGACATCTAAGTTATGGTGAATGCGCAGAATCTGCAAATGTGCTGCATTAAAGAAGTTGAATGAAACTGCGAATTTCATTAATACCCGAGAACCAGATTTCCTGACAAGTCATTTGAAAAATTGTAGGTTCAGATGAATGAGGAGAAGATGGTCATGAGGAGATTTTAAGATGTAGGGCGTATTAAATGTATTGGCAGTAAGAATTAATACGATATAGCTTGGCTCAGGGAAATGGAGAATCTTGAACATTCAGAAAATGAGCAGAAGCTACAAGCAACGATATTCTTAAAATTCAGAGATATTGTAATGATGGAGAATGGCAATGATGTGCAGATAGAGAAAATGACAGATTTTGATCAATGACTGGGTATTGATTTTATGCTCAATACAGAGAGCCACGTTTGATGCTGTTGCAGGATCTGCAGAAATTGATGTTGTGGTCAATGCAGAGAAGTTAGGAATGTGCAGATTAAGATTAATTGCAAGAAAATGAGTACTTGCTTGATAAAAAGAGACAGACTAGTTGCAAAAATTGAGAAATGGACTGGCAAAACGCTGTGGTGAACACTCAACTTTTGGAAATGTGTGTATTGTTAGAATTTGAGCTAATAATGCAGAAGAACTCTGGAAATTATTAAAGGTGCACTAATTGTGGTAGGGAGAAATACGAGCATTTCTTGGAAGTGAAGAT
This sequence comes from Isurus oxyrinchus, assembly GCA_026770705.1. NCBI lineage: Eukaryota > Metazoa > Chordata > Chondrichthyes > Lamniformes > Lamnidae > Isurus > Isurus oxyrinchus. The sequence continues at coordinate 68,667,524 of JANJGN010000021.1, forward strand.
CGTTCATTTACGAATTTAACGAACTGTGACATTTTATCAATATTGGGAATGAAACATATGTGCAAATATTGAAAATGCTTGGATTTACTCAATGCTTGAAATTGAGGTGATAAGAACCTCAGGTTTCCTGCAATTGCACGATTTGGAGACATCAGAGTTATGGTGAATGCGCAGAATCTGCAAATGTGCTGAATCAAACAAGCTGCATGAAGCTGCTAATTTCATTAATACCCGAGAACCAGATTTCCTAACAAGTCAAATTGAAAAAATGAAGCTTCAGATGCATGAGGGGAAGATGGTAATGAGGAGATTTTAAGAAGGAGGTAGAATTATTTGTATAGGCAGGAAGAATTAATACAATATAGCGTGGTTAATGGAAATGGAGAAACATGAACATTCCGAAAATGAGCAGAAGACTACAAGCAACAAATTTCTAAAAATTCAGAGTTTTTGTAATGATGGAGAATGAGATTAATGTGTAGATAGAGAAAATGCCAGATTTTGATCAATGACTGGGTATTGATTTTATGCTCAATACAGAGAGCCACGTTTGCTGCTGTTGCAGGATCTGCAGAAATTGATGTTGTGGTCAATGCAGAGAAGATGGAAATGTGCAGAATAAGATTAATTGCAAGAAAATGAGTACTTGCTAGATAAAAAGACACAGACTAGTTGCAAATATTGAGAAATGGACTGGCAAAAAGCCATGGTGAACACTTAACTTTTGGAAATGTGTGTATTGTTAGAATTTGAGCTATTAATGCAGAAGAACTGTGGAAATTATTAAAAGTGCAGTAATTTTTTGAAGGGAGAAATACATGCATTTCTTGGAAGAGAAGATGGTTCATTTACGAATGTCTGGAAATGTGACATTTTATCAATATTGGGAATGAAACATATGTTCAAATAATGAAAATGCTTGGATTGACTTAATGCTTGAAATTGAGGTGATAAGAACCTCAGGTTCCCTGGAATTGAAGGATATGGACACATCTAAGTTATGGTGAATGCACAGAAACTGCAAATGTGCTGCATTAAACAAGCTAAATGAAACTGCGAATTTCATTAATACCCGAGAACCAGATTTCCTGACAAGTCAAATTGAAAAATTGTATGTTCAGATGAATGAGAAGAAGATGATTATGAGGAGATTTTAAGATGTAGGTAGTATTAAATGTATTGGCAGTAAGAATTAATACGATATAGCTTGGCTCAGGGAAATGGAGAAACTTGAACATTCAGAAAATGAGCAGATGCTACAAGCAACGATATTCTTAAAATTCAGAGATATTGTAATGATGGAGAATGCAATCATGTGCAGATAGAGAAAATGCCAGATTTTGATCAATGACTGGGTATTGATTTAATGCTCAATACAGAGAGCCACGTTTGCTGCTGTTGCAGGATCTGCAGAAATTGATGTTGTGGTCAATGCAGAGAAGTTAGGAATGTGCAGATTAAGATTATTTGGAAGAAAATGAGTACTTGCTCGATAAAAGACACCGACTAGTTGCAAAACTTGAGAAATGGACTGGCAAAACGCTGTGGTGAACACTTAACTTTTGGAAATGTGTGTATTGTTAGAATATGAGATATTAATGCAGAGGAACTGTGGAAATTTTTAAAGGTGCACTAATTTTGGAAGGGACAAATACGAGCATTTCTTGGAAGTGAAGATGGTTCATTTACGAATTTCTGGAAATGTGACATTTTATCAATATTGGGAATGAAACATATGTGCAAACAATGAAAATGTTTGGATTTACTTAATGCTTGAAATTGAGGTGATAAGAACCTCCGGTTTCCTGGAATTGAAGGATATGGAGACATCTAAGTTATGGTGAATGCGCAGAATCTGCAAATGTGCTGCATCAGACAAGTTGAATGAAACTGCGAATTTCATTAATACCCGAGAACCAGATTTCCTGACAAGTCATTTGAAAAATTGTAGGTTCAGATGAACGAGGAGAAGATGGTTATGAGGAGATTTTAAGATGTAGGTGGTATTAAATGTATTGGCAGTAAGAATTAATACGATATAGCTTGGCTCAGAGAAATGGAGAAACTTGAACATTCAGAAAATGAGCAGAAGCTACAAGCAACGATATTCTTAAAATTCAGAGATATTGTAATGATGGAGAACGGCAATGATGTGCAGATAGAGAAAATGTCAGATTTTGATCAATGACAGGTTATTGATTTTATGCTCAATACAGAGAGCCACGTTTGATGCTGTTGCAGGATCTGCAGAAATTGATGTTGTGGTCAATGCAGACAAGTTAGGAATGTGCAGATTAAGATTAATTGCAAGAAAATGAGTACTTGCTTGATAAAAAGACACAGACTAGTTGCAAAAATTGAGAAATGGACTGGCAAAACGCTGTGGTGAACACTCAACTTTTGGAAATGTGTGTATTGTTAGAATTTGAGCTAATAATGCAGAAGAACTGTGGAAATTATTAAAGGTGCACTAATTGTGGTAGGGAGAAATACGAGCATTTCTTGGAAGTGAAGATCGTTCATTTACGAATTTAACGAACTGTGACATTTTATCAATATTGGGAATGAAACATATGTGCAAATATTGAAAATGCTTGGATTTACTCAATGCTTGAAATTGAGGTGATAAGAACCTCAGGTTTCCTGCAATTTCACGATTTGGAGACATCAGAGTTATGGTGAATGCGCAGAATCTGCAAATGTGCTGAATCAAACAAGCTGCATGAAGCTGCTAATTTCATTAATACCCGAGAACCAGATTTCCTAACAATTCAAATTGAAAAAATGAAGCTTCAGATGCATGAGGGGAAGATGGTAATGAGGAGATTTTAAGAAGGAGGTAGAATTATTTGTATAGGCAGGAAGAATTAATACAATATAGCGTGGTTAATGGAAATGGAGAAACATGAACATTCAGAAAATGAGCAGAAGACTACAAGCGACAAATTTCTAAAAATTCAGAGTTTTTGTAATGATGGAGAATGAGATTAATGTGTAGATAGAGAAAATGCCAGATTTTGATCAATGACTGGGTATTGATTTTATGCTCAATACAGAGAGCCACGTTTGCTGCTGTTGCAGGATCTGCAGAAATTGATGTTGTGGTCAATGCAGAGAAGCTGGAAATGTGCAGAATAAGATTAATTTCAAGAAAATGAGTACTTGCTAGATAAAAAGACACAGACTAGTTGCAAATATTGAGAAATGGACTGGCAAAAAGCCATGGTGAACACTTAACTTTTGGAAATGTGTGTATTGTTAGAATTTGAGCTATTAATGCAGAAGAACTGTGGAAATTATTAAAAGTGCAGTAATTTTTTGAAGGGAGAAATACATGCATTTCTTGGAAGAGAAGATGGTTCATTTACGAATGTCTGGAAATGTGACATTTTATCAATATTGGGAATGAAACATATGTGCAAATAAGGAAAATGCTTGGATTGACTTAATGCTTGAAATTGAGGTGATAAGAACCTCAGGTTTCCTGGAATTGAAGGATATGGAGACATCTAAGTTATGGTGAATGCGCAGAATCTGCAAAAGTGCTGAATCAAACAAGCTGAATGAAGTTGCTATTTTCATTAATACCCGAGAACCAGATTTCCTAACAAGTCACATTGAAAAATTGTAGGTTCAGGTGAATGGGGACAAGATGGTATTGAGGAGATTTTAAGAAGGAGGTAGAATTATCTGCATAGGCAGTAAGAATTAATACGATATAGCGTGGTTAATGGAAATGGAGAAACTTGAACATTCAGAAAATAGCAGAAGCTACAAGCAACGAATTTCTAAAAATTCAGAGATTTTGTAAAGATGGAGAATGAGAAATTTCTCCAGATAGAGAAAATGCCAGATTTTGATCAATGACCGGATATTGATTTAGTGCTCAATACAGAGAGCCACGTTTGCTGCTGTTGCAGGATCTGCAGAAATTGATGTTGTGGTCAAAGCAGAGAAGTTAGGAATTGCAGATTAAGATTAATTGCAAGAAAATGAGTACTTGCTCGATAAAAAGACACAGACTAGTTGCAAATCTTGAGAAATGGACTGGCAAAACGCTGTGGTGAACACTCAACTTTTGGAAATGTGTGTATTGTTAGAATTTGAGCTATCAATGCAGAAGAACTGTGGAAATTATTAAAGGTGCAGTAATTTTGGAAGGGAGAAATACGAGCATTTCTTGGAAGTGAAGATGGTTCATTTACGAATTTCTGGAAATGTGACATTTTATCAATATTGGGAATGAAACAAATGTGCAAATAATGAAAATGTTTGGATTTACTTAATGCTTGAAATTGAGGTGATAAGAACCTCCGGTTTCCTGGAATTGAAGGATATGGAGACATCTAAGTTATGGTGAATGCGCAGAATCTGCAAATGTGCTGCATCAAACACGTTGAATGATACTGCGAATTTCATTAATACCCGAGAACCAGATTTCCTGACAAGTCATTTGAAAAATTGTAGGTTCAGATGAATGAGGAGAAGATGGTTATGAGGAGATTTTAAGATGTCGGTGGTATTAAATGTATTGGCAGTAAGAATTAATACGATATAGCTTGGCTCAGGGAAATGGAGAAACTTGAACATTCAGAAAATGAGCAGAAGCTACAAGCAACGATATTCTTAAAATTCAGAGATATTGTAATGATGGAGAATGGCAATGATGTGCAGATGGAGAAAATGTCAGATTTTGATCAATGACTGGGTATTGATTTTATGCTCAATACAGAGAGCCACGTTTGCTGCTGTTGCAGGATCTGCAGAAATTGATGTTGTGGTCAATGCAGAGAAGCTGGAAATGTACAGAATAAGATTAATTGCAAGAAAATGAGTACTTGCTAGATAAAAGACACAGACTAGTAGCAAAACTTGAGAAATGGACTGGCAAAACGCTGTGGTGAACACTCATTTTTTGGAAATGTGTGTATTGTTAGAATATGAGATATTAATGCAGAAGAACTGTGGAAATTTTTAAAGGTGCACTAATTTTGGAAGGGAGAAATACGAGCATTTCTTGGAAGTGAAGATGGTTCATTTACGAATTTCTGGAACTGTGACATTTTATCAATATTGGGAATGAAACATATGTGCAAATAATGAAAATGCTTGGATTGACTTAATGCTTGAAATTGAGGTGATAAGAACCTTAGGTTTCCTCGAATTGAAGGATATGGAGACATCTAAGTTATGGTGAATGCGCAGAATCTGCAAAAGTGCTGAATCAAACAAGCTGAATGAAGTTGCTAATTTCATTAATACCCGAGAACCAGATTTCCTGACAAGTCAAATTGAAAAATTGTATGTTCAGATGAATGAGGAGAAGATGATTATGAGGAGATTTTAAGATGTAGGTAGTATTAAATGTATTGGCAGTAAGAATTAATACGATATAGCTTGGCTCAGGGAAATGGAGAAACTTGAACATTCAGAAAATGAGCAGATGCTACAAGCAACGATATTCTTAAAATTCAGAGATATTGTAATGATGGAGAATGCAATCATGTGCAGATAGAGAAAATGCCAGATTTTGATCAATGACTGGGTATTGATTTAATGCTCAATACAGAGAGCCACGTTTGCTGCTGTTGCAGGATCTGCAGAAATTGATGTTGTGGTCAATGCAGAGAAGTTAGGAATGTGCAGATTAAGATTATTTGGAAGAAAATGAGTACTTGCTCGATAAAAGACACCGACTAGTTGCAAAACTTGAGAAATGGACTGGCAAAACGCTGTGGTGAACACTTAACTTTTGGAAATGTGTGTATTGTTAGAATATGAGATATTAATGCAGAGGAACTGTGGAATTTTTTAAAGGTGCACTAATTTTGGAAGGGACAAATACGAGCATTTCTTGGAAGTGAAGATGGTTCATTTACGAATTTCTGGAACTGTGACATTTTATCAATATTGGGAATGAAACATATGTGCAAATAAGGAAAATGCTTGGATTGACTTAATGCTTGAAATTGAGGTGATAAGAACCTCAGGTTTCCTGGAATTGAAGGATATGGAGACATCTAAGTTATGGTGAATGCGCAGAATCTGCAAAAGTGCTGAATCAAACAAGCTGAATGAAGTTGCTATTTTCATTAATACCCGAGAACCAGATTTCCTAACAAGTCACATTGAAAAATTGTAGGTTCAGGTGAATGGGGACAAGATGGTATTGAGGAGATTTTAAGAAGGAGGTAGAATTATCTGCATAGGCAGTAAGAATTAATACGATATAGCGTGGTTAATGGAAATGGAGAAACTTGAACATTCAGAAAATAGCAGAAGCTACAAGCAACGAATTTCTAAAAATTCAGAGATTTTGTAAAGATGGAGAATGAGAAATTTCTCCAGATAGAGAAAATGCCAGATTTTGATCAATGACCGGATATTGATTTAGTGCTCAATACAGAGAGCCACGTTTGCTGCTGTTGCAGGATCTGCAGAAATTGATGTTGTGGTCAAAGCAGAGAAGTTAGGAATTGCAGATTAAGATTAATTGCAAGAAAATGAGTACTTGCTCGATAAAAAGACACAGACTAGTTGCAAATCTTGAGAAATGGACTGGCAAAACGCTGTGGTGAACACTCAACTTTTGGAAATGTGTGTATTGTTAGAATTTGAGCTATCAATGCAGAAGAACTGTGGAAATTATTAAAGGTGCAGTAATTTTGGAAGGGAGAAATACGAGCATTTCTTGGAAGTGAAGATGGTTCATTTACGAATTTCTGGAAATGTGACATTTTATCAATATTGGGAATGAAACAAATGTGCAAATAATGAAAATGTTTGGATTTACTTAATGCTTGAAATTGAGGTGATAAGAACCTCCGGTTTCCTGGAATTGAAGGATATGGAGACATCTAAGTTATGGTGAATGCGCAGAATCTGCAAATGTGCTGCATCAAACACGTTGAATGATACTGCGAATTTCATTAATACCCGAGAACCAGATTTCCTGACAAGTCATTTGAAAAATTGTAGGTTCAGATGAATGAGGAGAAGATGGTTATGAGGAGATTTTAAGATGTCGGTGGTATTAAATGTATTGGCAGTAAGAATTAATACGATATAGCTTGGCTCAGGGAAATGGAGAAACTTGAACATTCAGAAAATGAGCAGAAGCTACAAGCAACGATATTCTTAAAATTCAGAGATATTGTAATGATGGAGAATGGCAATGATGTGCAGATGGAGAAAATGTCAGATTTTGATCAATGACTGGGTATTGATTTTATGCTCAATACAGAGAGCCACGTTTGCTGCTGTTGCAGGATCTGCAGAAATTGATGTTGTGGTCAATGCAGAGAAGCTGGAAATGTACAGAATAAGATTAATTGCAAGAAAATGAGTACTTGCTAGATAAAAGACACAGACTAGTAGCAAAACTTGAGAAATGGACTGGCAAAACGCTGTGGTGAACACTCATTTTTTGGAAATGTGTGTATTGTTAGAATATGAGATATTAATGCAGAAGAACTGTGGAAATTTTTAAAGGTGCACTAATTTTGGAAGGGAGAAATACGAGCATTTCTTGGAAGTGAAGATGGTTCATTTACGAATTTCTGGAACTGTGACATTTTATCAATATTGGGAATGAAACATATGTGCAAATAATGAAAATGCTTGGATTGACTTAATGCTTGAAATTGAGGTGATAAGAACCTTAGGTTTCCTCGAATTGAAGGATATGGAGACATCTAAGTTATGGTGAATGCGCAGAATCTGCAAAAGTGCTGAATCAAACAAGCTGAATGAAGTTGCTAATTTCATTAATACCCGAGAACCAGATTTCCTGACAAGTCATTTGAAAAATTGTAGGTTCAGGTGAATGGGGACAAGATGGTTATGAGGAGATTTTAAGAAGGAGGTAGAATTATCTGTATAGGCAGTAAGAATTAATACGATATAGCGTGGTTAATGGAAATGGAGAAACTTGAACATTCAGAAAATAGCAGAAGCTACAAGCAACGAATTTCTAAAAATTCAGAGATTTTGTAAAGATGGAGAATGAGAAATTTCTCCAGATAGAGAAAATGCCAGATTTTGATCAATGACCGGGTATTGATTTAATGCTCAATACAGAGAGCCACGTTTGCTGCTGTTGAAGGATCTGCAGAAATTGATGTTGTGGTCAAAGCAGAGAAGTTAGGAATTGCAGATTAAGATTAATTGCAAGAAAATGAGTACTTGCTCGATAAAAAGACACAGACTAGTTGCAAATCTTGAGAAATGGACTGGCAAAACGCTGTGGTGAACACTCAACTTTTGGAAATGTGTGTATTGTTGGAATTTGAGCTATCAATGCAGAAGAACTGTGGAAATTATTAAAGGTGCAGTAATTTTGGAAGGGAGAAATACGAGCATTTCTTGGAAGTGAAGATGGTTCATTTACGAATTTCTGGAAATGTGACATTTTATCAATATTGGGAATGAAACATATGTGCAAACAATGAAAATGTTTGGATTTACTTAATGCTTGAAATTGAGGTGATAAGAACCTCCGGTTTCCTGGAATTGAAGGATATGGAGACATCTAAGTTATGGTGAATGCGCAGAATCTGCAAATGTGCTGCATCAGACAAGTTGAAAGAAACTGCGAATTTCATTAATACCCGAGAACCAGATTTCCTGACAAGTCATTTCAAAAATTGTAGGTTCAGATGAATGAGGAGAAGATGGTTATGAGGAGATTTTAAGATGTAGGGGGTATTAAATGTATTGGCAGTAAGAATTAATACGATATAGCTTGGCTCAGGGAAATGGAGAAACTTGAACATTCAGAAAATGAGCAGAAGCTACAAGCAACGATATTCTTAAAATTCAGAGATATTGTAATGATGGAGAATGGCAATGATGTGCAGATGGAGAAAATGTCAGATTTTGATCAATGACTGGGTATTGATTTTATGCTCAATACAGAGAGCCACGTTTGATGCTGTTGCAGGATCTGCAGAAATTGATGTTGTGGTCAATGCAGAGAAGTTAGGAATGTGCAGATTAAGATTAATTGCAAGAAAATGAGTACTTGTTAGATAAAAAGACACAGACTAGTTGCAAATATTGAGAAATGGACTGGCAAAACGCTGTGGTGAACACTCAACTTTTGGAAATGTGTGTATTGTTAGAATTTGAGCTAATAATGCAGAAGAACTGTGGAAATTATTAAAGGTGCACTAATTGTGGTAGGGAGAAATACGAGCATTTCTTGGAAGTGAAGATCGTTCATTTACGAATTTAACGAACTGTGACATTTTATCAATATGGGGAATGAAACATATGTGCAAATATTGAAAATGCTTGGATTTACTCAATGCTTGAAATTGAGGTGATAAGAACCTCAGGTTTCCTGCAATTGCACGATTTGGAGACATCAGAGTTATGGTGAATGCGCAGAATCTGCAAATGTGCTGAATCAAACAAGCTGCATGAAGCTGCTAATTTCATTAATACCCGAGAACCAGATTTCCTAACAAGTCAAATTGAAAAAATGAAGCTTCAGATGCATGAGGGGAAGATGGTAATGAGGAGATTTTAAGAAGGAGGTAGAATTATTTGTATAGGCAGGAAGAATTAATATAATATAGCGTGGTTAATGGAAATGGAGAAACATGAACATTCCGAAAATGAGCAGAAGACTACAAGCAACAAATTTCTAAAAATTCAGAGTTTTTGTAATGATGGAGAATGAGATTAATGTGTAGATAGAGAAAATGCCAGATTTTGATCAATGACTGGGTATTGATTTTATGCTCAATACAGAGAGCCACGTTTGCTGCTGTTGCAGGATCTGCAGAAATTGATGTTGTGGTCAATGCAGAGAAGCTGGAAATGTGCAGAATAAGATTAATTGCAAGAAAATGAGTACTTGCTAGATAAAAAGACACAGACTAGTTGCAAATATTGAGAAATGGACTGGCAAAAAGCCATGGTGAACACTTAACTTTTGGAAATGTGTGTATTGTTAGAATTTGAGCTATTAATGCAGAAGAACTGTGGAAATTATTAAAAGTGCAGTAATTTTTTGAAGGGAGAAATACATGCATTTCTTGGAAGAGAAGATGGTTCATTTACGAATGTCTGGAATGTGACATTTTATCAATATTGGGAATGAAACATATGTTCAAATAATGAAAATGCTTGGATTGACTTAATGCTTGAAATTGAGGTGATAAGAACCTCAGGTTCCCTGGAATTGAAGGATATGGACACATCTAAGTTATGGTGAATGCGCAGAAACTGCAAATGTGCGGGATTAAACAAGCTAAATGAAACTGCGAATTTCATTAATACCCGAGAACCAGATTTCCTGACAAGTCAAATTGAAAAATTGTATGTTCAGATGAATGAGGAGAAGATGATTATGAGGAGATTTTAAGATGTAGGTAGTATTAAATGTATTGGCAGTAAGAATTAATACGATATAGCTTGGCTCAGGGAAATGGAGAAACTTGAACATTCAGAAAATGAGCAGATGCTACAAGCAACGATATTCTTAAAATTCAGAGATATTGTAATGATGGAGAATGCAATCATGTGCAGATAGAGAAAATGCCAGATTTTGATCAATGACTGGGTATTGATTTAATGCTCAATACAGAGAGCCACGTTTGCTGCTGTTGCAGGATCTGCAGAAATTGATGTTGTGGTCAATGCAGAGAAGTTAGGAATGTGCAGATTAAGATTATTTGGAAGAAAATGAGTACTTGCTCGATAAAAGACACCGACTAGTTGCAAAACTTGAGAAATGGACTGGCAAAACGCTGTGGTGAATACTTAACTTTTGGAAATGTGTGTATTGTTAGAATATGAGATATTAATGCAGAGGAACTGTGGAAATTTTTAAAGGTGCACTAATTTTGGAAGGGACAAATACGAGCATTTCTTGGAAGTGAAGATGGTTCATTTACGAATTTCTGGAACTGTGACATTTTATCAATATTGGGAATGAAACATATGTGCAAATAAGGAAAATGCTTGGATTGACTTAATGCTTGAAATTGAGGTGATAAGAACCTCAGGTTTCCTGGAATTGAAGGATATGGAGACATCTAAGTTATGGTGAATGCGCAGAATCTGCAAAAGTGCTGAATCAAACAAGCTGAATGAAGTTGCTATTTTCATTAATACCCGAGAACCAGATTTCCTAACAAGTCACATTGAAAAATTGTAGGTTCAGGTGAATGGGGACAAGATGGTATTGAGGAGATTTTAAGAAGGAGGTAGAATTATCTGCATAGGCAGTAAGAATTAATACGATATAGCGTGGTTAATGGAAATGGAGAAACTTGAACATTCAGAAAATAGCAGAAGCTACAAGCAACGAATTTCTAAAAATTCAGAGATTTTGTAAAGATGGAGAATGAGAAATTTCTCCAGATAGAGAAAATGCCAGATTTTGATCAATGACCGGATATTGATTTAGTGCTCAATACAGAGAGCCACGTTTGCTGCTGTTGCAGGATCTGCAGAAATTGATGTTGTGGTCAAAGCAGAGAAGTTAGGAATTGCAGATTAAGATTAATTGCAAGAAAATGAGTACTTGCTCGATAAAAAGACACAGACTAGTTGCAAATCTTGAGAAATGGACTGGCAAAACGCTGTGGTGAACACTCAACTTTTGGAAATGTGTGTATTGTTAGAATTTGAGCTATCAATGCAGAAGAACTGTGGAAATTATTAAAGGTGCAGTAATTTTGGAAGGGAGAAATACGAGCATTTCTTGGAAGTGAAGATGGTTCATTTACGAATTTCTGGAAATGTGACATTTTATCAATATTGGGAATGAAACAAATGTGCAAATAATGAAAATGTTTGGATTTACTTAATGCTTGAAATTGAGGTGATAAGAACCTCCGGTTTCCTGGAATTGAAGGATATGGAGACATCTAAGTTATGGTGAATGCGCAGAATCTGCAAATGTGCTGCATCAAACACGTTGAATGATACTGCGAATTTCATTAATACCCGAGAACCAGATTTCCTGACAAGTCATTTGAAAAATTGTAGGTTCAGATGAATGAGGAGAAGATGGTTATGAGGAGATTTTAAGATGTCGGTGGTATTAAATGTATTGGCAGTAAGAATTAATACGATATAGCTTGGCTCAGGGAAATGGAGAAACTTGAACATTCAGAAAATGAGCAGAAGCTACAAGCAACGATATTCTTAAAATTCAGAGATATTGTAATGATGGAGAATGGCAATGATGTGCAGATGGAGAAAATGTCAGATTTTGATCAATGACTGGGTATTGATTTTATGCTCAATACAGAGAGCCACGTTTGCTGCTGTTGCAGGATCTGCAGAAATTGATGTTGTGGTCAATGCAGAGAAGCTGGAAATGTACAGAATAAGATTAATTGCAAGAAAATGAGTACTTGCTAGATAAAAGACACAGACTAGTAGCAAAACTTGAGAAATGGACTGGCAAAACGCTGTGGTGAACACTCATTTTTTGGAAATGTGTGTATTGTTAGAATATGAGATATTAATGCAGAAGAACTGTGGAAATTTTTAAAGGTGCACTAATTTTGGAAGGGAGAAATACGAGCATTTCTTGGAAGTGAAGATGGTTCATTTACGAATTTCTGGAACTGTGACATTTTATCAATATTGGGAATGAAACATATGTGCAAATAATGAAAATGCTTGGATTGACTTAATGCTTGAAATTGAGGTGATAAGAACCTTAGGTTTCCTCGAATTGAAGGATATGGAGACATCTAAGTTATGGTGAATGCGCAGAATCTGCAAAAGTGCTGAATCAAACAAGCTGAATGAAGTTGCTAATTTCATTAATACCCGAGAACCAGATTTCCTGACAAGTCATTTGAAAAATTGTAGGTTCAGGTGAATGGGGACAAGATGGTTATGAGGAGATTTTAAGAAGGAGGTAGAATTATCTGTATAGGCAGTAAGAATTAATACGATATAGCGTGGTTAATGGAAATGGAGAAACTTGAACATTCAGAAAATAGCAGAAGCTACAAGCAACGAATTTCTAAAAATTCAGAGATTTTGTAAAGATGGAGAATGAGAAATTTCTCCAGATAGAGAAAATGCCAGATTTTGATCAATGACCGGGTATTGATTTAATGCTCAATACAGAGAGCCACGTTTGCTGCTGTTGCAGGATCTGCAGAAATTGATGTTGTGGTCAAAGCAGAGAAGTTAGGAATTGCAGATTAAGATTAATTGCAAGAAAATGAGTACTTGCTCGATAAAAAGACACAGACTAGTTGCAAATCTTGAGAAATGGACTGGCAAAACGCTGTGGTGAACACTCAACTTTTGGAAATGTGTGTATTGTTGGAATTTGAGCTATCAATGCAGAAGAACTGTGGAAATTATTAAAGGTGCAGTAATTTTGGAAGGGAGAAATACGAGCATTTCTTGGAAGTGAAGATGGTTCATTTACGAATTTCTGGAAATGTGACATTTTATCAATATTGGGAATGAAACATATGTGCAAACAATGAAAATGTTTGGATTTACTTAATGCTTGAAATTGAGGTGATAAGAACCTCCGGTTTCCTGGAATTGAAGGATATGGAGACATCTAAGTTATGGTGAATGCGCAGAATCTGCAAATGTGCTGCATCAGACAAGTTGAAAGAAACTGCGAATTTCATTAATACCCGAGAACCAGATTTCCTGACAAGTCATTTCAAAAATTGTAGGTTCAGATGAATGAGGAGAAGATGGTTATGAGGAGATTTTAAGATGTAGGGGGTATTAAATGTATTGGCAGTAAGAATTAATACGATATAGCTTGGCTCAGGGAAATGGAGAAACTTGAACATTCAGAAAATGAGCAGAAGCTACAAGCAACGATATTCTTAAAATTCAGAGATATTGTAATGATGGAGAATGGCAATGATGTGCAGATGGAGAAAATGTCAGATTTTGATCAATGACTGGGTATTGATTTTATGCTCAATACAGAGAGCCACGTTTGATGCTGTTGCAGGATCTGCAGAAATTGATGTTGTGGTCAATGCAGAGAAGTTAGGAATGTGCAGATTAAGATTAATTGCAAGAAAATGAGTACTTGTTAGATAAAAAGACACAGACTAGTTGCAAATATTGAGAAATGGACTGGCAAAACGCTGTGGTGAACACTCAACTTTTGGAAATGTGTGTATTGTTAGAATTTGAGCTAATAATGCAGAAGAACTGTGGAAATTATTAAAGGTGCACTAATTGTGGTAGGGAGAAATACGAGCATTTCTTGGAAGTGAAGATCGTTCATTTACGAATTTAACGAACTGTGACATTTTATCAATATTGGGAATGAAACATATGTGCAAATATTGAAAATGCTTGGATTTACTCAATGCTTGAAATTGAGGTGATAAGAACCTCAGGTTTCCTGCAATTGCACGATTTGGAGACATCAGAGTTATGGTGAATGCGCAGAATCTGCAAATGTGCTGAATCAAACAAGCTGCATGAAGCTGCTAATTTCATTAATACCCGAGAACCAGATTTCCTAACAAGTCAAATTGAAAAAATGAAGCTTCAGATGCATGAGGGGAAGATGGTAATGAGGAGATTTTAAGAAGGAGGTAGAATTATTTGTATAGGCAGGAAGAATTAATATAATATAGCGTGGTTAATGGAAATGGAGAAACATGAACATTCCGAAAATGAGCAGAAGACTACAAGCAACAAATTTCTAAAAATTCAGAGTTTTTGTAATGATGGAGAATGAGATTAATGTGTAGATAGAGAAAATGCCAGATTTTGATCAATGACTGGGTATTGATTTTATGCTCAATACAGAGAGCCACGTTTGCTGCTGTTGCAGGATCTGCAGAAATTGATGTTGTGGTCAATGCAGAGAAGCTGGAAATGTGCAGAATAAGATTAATTGCAAGAAAATGAGTACTTGCTAGATAAAAAGACACAGACTAGTTGCAAATATTGAGAAATGGACTGGCAAAAAGCCATGGTGAACACTTAACTTTTGGAAATGTGTGTATTGTTAGAATTTGAGCTATTAATGCAGAAGAACTGTGGAAATTATTAAAAGTGCAGTAATTTTTTGAAGGGAGAAATACATGCATTTCTTGGAAGAGAAGATGGTTCATTTACGAATGTCTGGAAATGTGACATTTTATCAATATTGGGAATGAAACATATGTTCAAATAATGAAAATGCTTGGATTGACTTAATGCTTGAAATTGAGGTGATAAGAACCTCAGGTTCCCTGGAATTGAAGGATATGGACACATCTAAGTTATGGTGAATGCGCAGAAACTGCAAATGTGCGGGATTAAACAAGCTAAATGAAACTGCGAATTTCATTAATACCCGAGAACCAGATTTCCTGACAAGTCAAATTGAAAAATTGTATGTTCAGATGAATGAGGAGAAGATGATTATGAGGAGATTTTAAGATGTAGGTAGTATTAAATGTATTGGCAGTAAGAATTAATACGATATAGCTTGGCTCAGGGAAATGGAGAAACTTGAACATTCAGAAAATGAGCAGATGCTACAAGCAACGATATTCTTAAAATTCAGAGATATTGTAATGATGGAGAATGCAATCATGTGCAGATAGAGAAAATGCCAGATTTTGATCAATGACTGGGTATTGATTTAATGCTCAATACAGAGAGCCACGTTTGCTGCTGTTGCAGGATCTGCAGAAATTGATGTTGTGGTCAATGCAGAGAAGTTAGGAATGTGCAGATTAAGATTATTTGGAAGAAAATGAGTACTTGCTCGATAAAAGACACCGACTAGTTGCAAAACTTGAGAAATGGACTGGCAAAACGCTGTGGTGAATACTTAACTTTTGGAAATGTGTGTATTGTTAGAATATGAGATATTAATGCAGAGGAACTGTGGAAATTTTTAAAGGTGCACTAATTTTGGAAGGGACAAATACGAGCATTTCTTGGAAGTGAAGATGGTTCATTTACGAATTTCTGGAACTGTGACATTTTATCAATATTGGGAATGAAACATATGTGCAAATAAGGAAAATGCTTGGATTGACTTAATGCTTGAAATTGAGGTGATAAGAACCTCAGGTTTCCTGGAATTGAAGGATATGGAGACATCTAAGTTATGGTGAATGCGCAGAATCTGCAAAAGTGCTGAATCAAACAAGCTGAATGAAGTTGCTATTTTCATTAATACCCGAGAACCAGATTTCCTAACAAGTCACATTGAAAAATTGTAGGTTCAGGTGAATGGGGACAAGATGGTATTGAGGAGATTTTAAGAAGGAGGTAGAATTATCTGCATAGGCAGTAAGAATTAATACGATATAGCGTGGTTAATGGAAATGGAGAAACTTGAACATTCAGAAAATAGCAGAAGCTACAAGCAACGAATTTCTAAAAATTCAGAGATTTTGTAAAGATGGAGAATGAGAAATTTCTCCAGATAGAGAAAATGCCAGATTTTGATCAATGACCGGATATTGATTTAGTGCTCAATACAGAGAGCCACGTTTGCTGCTGTTGCAGGATCTGCAGAAATTGATGTTGTGGTCAAAGCAGAGAAGTTAGGAATTGCAGATTAAGATTAATTGCAAGAAAATGAGTACTTGCTCGATAAAAAGACACAGACTAGTTGCAAATCTTGAGAAATGGACTGGCAAAACGCTGTGGTGAACACTCAACTTTTGGAAATGTGTGTATTGTTAGAATTTGAGCTATCAATGCAGAAGAACTGTGGAAATTATTAAAGGTGCAGTAATTTTGGAAGGGAGAAATACGAGCATTTCTTGGAAGTGAAGATGGTTCATTTACGAATTTCTGGAAATGTGACATTTTATCAATATTGGGAATGAAACAAATGTGCAAATAATGAAAATGTTTGGATTTACTTAATGCTTGAAATTGAGGTGATAAGAACCTCCGGTTTCCTGGAATTGAAGGATATGGAGACATCTAAGTTATGGTGAATGCGCAGAATCTGCAAATGTGCTGCATCAAACACGTTGAATGATACTGCGAATTTCATTAATACCCGAGAACCAGATTTCCTGACAAGTCATTTGAAAAATTGTAGGTTCAGATGAATGAGGAGAAGATGGTTATGAGGAGATTTTAAGATGTCGGTGGTATTAAATGTATTGGCAGTAAGAATTAATACGATATAGCTTGGCTCAGGGAAATGGAGAAACTTGAACATTCAGAAAATGAGCAGAAGCTACAAGCAACGATATTCTTAAAATTCAGAGATATTGTAATGATGGAGAATGGCAATGATGTGCAGATGGAGAAAATGTCAGATTTTGATCAATGACTGGGTATTGATTTTATGCTCAATACAGAGAGCCACGTTTGCTGCTGTTGCAGGATCTGCAGAAATTGATGTTGTGGTCAATGCAGAGAAGCTGGAAATGTACAGAATAAGATTAATTGCAAGAAAATGAGTACTTGCTAGATAAAAGACACAGACTAGTAGCAAAACTTGAGAAATGGACTGGCAAAACGCTGTGGTGAACACTCATTTTTTGGAAATGTGTGTATTGTTAGAATATGAGATATTAATGCAGAAGAACTGTGGAAATTTTTAAAGGTGCACTAATTTTGGAAGGGAGAAATACGAGCATTTCTTGGAAGTGAAGATGGTTCATTTACGAATTTCTGGAACTGTGACATTTTATCAATATTGGGAATGAAACATATGTGCAAATAATGAAAATGCTTGGATTGACTTAATGCTTGAAATTGAGGTGATAAGAACCTTAGGTTTCCTCGAATTGAAGGATATGGAGACATCTAAGTTATGGTGAATGCGCAGAATCTGCAAAAGTGCTGAATCAAACAAGCTGAATGAAGTTGCTAATTTCATTAATACCCGAGAACCAGATTTCCTGACAAGTCATTTGAAAAATTGTAGGTTCAGGTGAATGGGGACAAGATGGTTATGAGGAGATTTTAAGAAGGAGGTAGAATTATCTGTATAGGCAGTAAGAATTAATACGATATAGCGTGGTTAATGGAAATGGAGAAACTTGAACATTCAGAAAATAGCAGAAGCTACAAGCAACGAATTTCTAAAAATTCAGAGATTTTGTAAAGATGGAGAATGAGAAATTTCTCCAGATAGAGAAAATGCCAGATTTTGATCAATGACCGGGTATTGATTTAATGCTCAATACAGAGAGCCACGTTTGCTGCTGTTGAAGGATCTGCAGAAATTGATGTTGTGGTCAAAGCAGAGAAGTTAGGAATTGCAGATTAAGATTAATTGCAAGAAAATGAGTACTTGCTCGATAAAAAGACACAGACTAGTTGCAAATCTTGAGAAATGGACTGGCAAAACGCTGTGGTGAACACTCAACTTTTGGAAATGTGTGTATTGTTGGAATTTGAGCTATCAATGCAGAAGAACTGTGGAAATTATTAAAGGTGCAGTAATTTTGGAAGGGAGAAATACGAGCATTTCTTGGAAGTGAAGATGGTTCATTTACGAATTTCTGGAAATGTGACATTTTATCAATATTGGGAATGAAACATATGTGCAAACAATGAAAATGTTTGGATTTACTTAATGCTTGAAATTGAGGTGATAAGAACCTCCGGTTTCCTGGAATTGAAGGATATGGAGACATCTAAGTTATGGTGAATGCGCAGAATCTGCAAATGTGCTGCATCAGACAAGTTGAAAGAAACTGCGAATTTCATTAATACCCGAGAACCAGATTTCCTGACAAGTCATTTCAAAAATTGTAGGTTCAGATGAATGAGGAGAAGATGGTTATGAGGAGATTTTAAGATGTAGGGGGTATTAAATGTATTGGCAGTAAGAATTAATACGATATAGCTTGGCTCAGGGAAATGGAGAAACTTGAACATTCAGAAAATGAGCAGAAGCTACAAGCAACGATATTCTTAAAATTCAGAGATATTGTAATGATGGAGAATGGCAATGATGTGCAGATGGAGAAAATGTCAGATTTTGATCAATGACTGGGTATTGATTTTATGCTCAATACAGAGAGCCACGTTTGATGCTGTTGCAGGATCTGCAGAAATTGATGTTGTGGTCAATGCAGAGAAGTTAGGAATGTGCAGATTAAGATTAATTGCAAGAAAATGAGTACTTGTTAGATAAAAAGACACAGACTAGTTGCAAATATTGAGAAATGGACTGGCAAAACGCTGTGGTGAACACTCAACTTTTGGAAATGTGTGTATTGTTAGAATTTGAGCTAATAATGCAGAAGAACTGTGGAAATTATTAAAGGTGCACTAATTGTGGTAGGGAGAAATACGAGCATTTCTTGGAAGTGAAGATCGTTCATTTACGAATTTAACGAACTGTGACATTTTATCAATATTGGGAATGAAACATATGTGCAAATATTGAAAATGCTTGGATTTACTCAATGCTTGAAATTGAGGTGATAAGAACCTCAGGTTTCCTGCAATTGCACGATTTGGAGACATCAGAGTTATGGTGAATGCGCAGAATCTGCAAATGTGCTGAATCAAACAAGCTGCATGAAGCTGCTAATTTCATTAATACCCGAGAACCAGATTTCCTAACAAGTCAAATTGAAAAAATGAAGCTTCAGATGCATGAGGGGAAGATGGTAATGAGGAGATTTTAAGAAGGAGGTAGAATTATTTGTATAGGCAGGAAGAATTAATATAATATAGCGTGGTTAATGGAAATGGAGAAACATGAACATTCCGAAAATGAGCAGAAGACTACAAGCAACAAATTTCTAAAAATTCAGAGTTTTTGTAATGATGGAGAATGAGATTAATGTGTAGATAGAGAAAATGCCAGATTTTGATCAATGACTGGGTATTGATTTTATGCTCAATACAGAGAGCCACGTTTGCTGCTGTTGCAGGATCTGCAGAAATTGATGTTGTGGTCAATGCAGAGAAGCTGGAAATGTGCAGAATAAGATTAATTGCAAGAAAATGAGTACTTGCTAGATAAAAAGACACAGACTAGTTGCAAATATTGAGAAATGGACTGGCAAAAAGCCATGGTGAACACTTAACTTTTGGAAATGTGTGTATTGTTAGAATTTGAGCTATTAATGCAGAAGAACTGTGGAAATTATTAAAAGTGCAGTAATTTTTTGAAGGGAGAAATACATGCATTTCTTGGAAGAGAAGATGGTTCATTTACGAATGTCTGGAAATGTGACATTTTATCAATATTGGGAATGAAACATATGTTCAAATAATGAAAATGCTTGGATTGACTTAATGCTTGAAATTGAGGTGATAAGAACCTCAGGTTCCCTGGAATTGAAGGATATGGACACATCTAAGTTATGGTGAATGCACAGAAACTGCAAATGTGCTGCATTAAACAAGCTAAATGAAACTGCGAATTTCATTAATACCCGAGAACCAGATTTCCTGACAAGTCAAATTGAAAAATTGTATGTTCAGATGAATGAGGAGAAGATGATTATGAGGAGAGTTTAAGATGTAGGTAGTATTAAATGTATTGGCAGTAAGAATTAATACGATATAGCTTGGCTCAGGGAAATGGAGAAACTTGAACATTCAGAAAATGAGCAGATGCTACAAGCAACGATATTCTTAAAATTCAGAGATATTGTAATGATGGAGAATGCAATCATGTGCAGATAGAGAAAATGCCAGATTTTGATCAATGACTGGGTATTGATTTAATGCTCAATACAGAGAGCCACGTTTGCTGCTGTTGCAGGATCTGCAGAAATTGATGTTGTGGTCAATGCAGAGAAGTTAGGAATGTGCAGATTAAGATTATTTGGAAGAAAATGAGTACTTGCTCGATAAAAGACACCGACTAGTTGCAAAACTTGAGAAATGGACTGGCAAAACGCTGTGGTGAACACTTAACTTTTGGAAATGTGTGTATTGTTAGAATATGAGATATTAATGCAGAGGAACTGTGGAAATTTTTAAAGGTGCACTAATTTTGGAAGGGACAAATACGAGCATTTCTTGGAAGTGAAGATGGTTCATTTACGAATTTCTGGAACTGTGACATTTTATCAATATTGGGAATGAAACATATGTGCAAATAAGGAAAATGCTTGGATTGACTTAATGCTTGAAATTGAGGTGATAAGAACCTCAGGTTTCCTCGAATTGAAGGATATGGAGACATCTAAGTTATGGTGAATGCGCAGAATCTGCAAAAGTGCTGAATCAAACAAGCTGAATGAAGTTGCTAATTTCATTAATCCCCGAGAACCAGATTTCCTGACAAGTCATTTGAAAAATTGTAGGTTCAGGTGAATGGGGACAAGATGGTTATGAGGAGATTTTAAGAAGGAGGTAGAATTATCTGTATAGGCAGTAAGAATTAATACGATATAGCGTGGTTAATGGAAATGGAGAAACTTGAACATTCAGAAAATAGCAGAAGCTACAAGCAACGAATTTCTAAAAATTCAGAGATTTTGTAAAGATGGAGAATGAGAAATTTCTCCAGATAGAGAAAATGCCAGATTTTGATCAATGACCGGATATTGATTTAGTGCTCAATACAGAGAGCCACGTTTGCTGCTGTTGCAGGATCTGCAGAAATTGATGTTGTGGTCAAAGCAGAGAAGTTAGGAATTGCAGATTAAGATTAATTGCAAGAAAATGAGTACTTGCTCGATAAAAAGACACAGACTAGTTGCAAATCTTGAGAAATGGACTGGCAAAACGCTGTGGTGAACACTCAACTTTTGGAAATGTGTGTATTGTTAGAATTTGAGCTATCAATGCAGAAGAACTGTGGAAATTATTAAAGGTGCAGTAATTTTGGAAGGGAGAAATACGAGCATTTCTTGGAAGTGAAGATGGTTCATTTACGAATTTCTGGAAATGTGACATTTTATCAATATTGGGAATGAAACAAATGTGCAAATAATGAAAATGTTTGGATTTACTTAATGCTTGAAATTGAGGTGATAAGAACCTCCGGTTTCCTGGAATTGAAGGATATGGAGACATCTAAGTTATGGTGAATGCGCAGAATCTGCAAATGTGCTGCATCAAACAAGTTGAATGATACTGCGAATTTCATTAATACCCGAGAACCAGATTTCCTGACAAGTCATTTGAAAAATTGTAGGTTCAGATGAATGAGGAGAAGATGGTTATGAGGAGATTTTAAGATGTCGGTGGTATTAAATGTATTGGCAGTAAGAATTAATACGATATAGCTTGGCTCAGGGAAATGGAGAAACTTGAACATTCAGAAAATGAGCAGAAGCTACAAGCAACGATATTCTTAAAATTCAGAGATATTGTAATGATGGAGAATGGCAATGATGTGCAGATGGAGAAAATGTCAGATTTTGATCAATGACTGGGTATTGATTTTATGCTCAATACAGAGAGCCACGTTTGCTGCTGTTGCAGGATCTGCAGAAATTGATGTTGTGGTCAATGCAGAGAAGCTGGAAATGTACAGAATAAGATTAATTGCAAGAAAATGAGTACTTGCTAGATAAAAGACACAGACTAGTAGCAAAACTTGAGAAATGGACTGGCAAAACGCTGTGGTGAACACTCATTTTTTGGAAATGTGTGTATTGTTAGAATATGAGATATTAATGCAGAAGAACTGTGGAAATTTTTAAAGGTGCACTAATTTTGGAAGGGAGAAATACGAGCATTTCTTGGAAGTGAAGATGGTTCATTTACGAATTTCTGGAACTGTGACATTTTATCAATATTGGGAATGAAACATATGTGCAAATAATGAAAATGCTTGGATTGACTTAATGCTTGAAATTGAGGTGATAAGAACCTTAGGTTTCCTCGAATTGAAGGATATGGAGACATCTAAGTTATGGTGAATGCGCAGAATCTGCAAAAGTGCTGAATCAAACAAGCTGAATGAAGTTGCTAATTTCATTAATACCCGAGAACCAGATTTCCTGACAAGTCATTTGAAAAATTGTAGGTTCAGGTGAATGGGGACAAGATGGTTATGAGGAGATTTTAAGAAGGAGGTAGAATTATCTGTATAGGCAGTAAGAATTAATACGATATAGCGTGGTTAATGGAAATGGAGAAACTTGAACATTCAGAAAATAGCAGAAGCTACAAGCAACGAATTTCTAAAAATTCAGAGATTTTGTAAAGATGGAGAATGAGAAATTTCTCCAGATAGAGAAAATGCCAGATTTTGATCAATGACCGGATATTGATTTAGTGCTCAATACAGAGAGCCACGTTTGCTGCTGTTGCAGGATCTGCAGAAATTGATGTTGTGGTCAAAGCAGAGAAGTTAGGAATTGCAGATTAAGATTAATTGCAAGAAAATGAGTACTTGCTCGATAAAAAGACACAGACTAGTTGCAAATCTTGAGAAATGGACTGGCAAAACGCTGTGGTGAACACTCAACTTTTGGAAATGTGTGTATTGTTAGAATTTGAGCTATCAATGCAGAAGAACTGTGGAAATTATTAAAGGTGCAGTAATTTTGGAAGGGAGAAATACGAGCATTTCTTGGAAGTGAAGATGGTTCATTTACGAATTTCTGGAAATGTCACATTTTATCAATATTGGGAATGAAACAAATGTGCAAATAATGAAAATGTTTGGATTTACTTAATGCTTGAAATTGAGGTGATAAGAACCTCCGGTTTCCTGGAATTGAAGGATATGGAGACATCTAAGTTATGGTGAATGCGCAGAATCTGCAAATGTGCTGCATCAAACAAGTTGAATGATACTGCGAATTTCATTAATACCCGAGAACCAGATTTCCTGACAAGTCATTTGAAAAATTGTAGGTTCAGATGAATGAGGAGAAGATGGTTATGAGGAGATTTTAAGATGTCGGTGGTATTAAATGTATTGGCAGTAAGAATTAATACGATATAGCTTGGCTCAGGGAAATGGAGAAACTTGAACATTCAGAAAATGAGCAGAAGCTACAAGCAACGATATTCTTAAAATTCAGAGATATTGTAATGATGGAGAATGGCAATGATGTGCAGATGGAGAAAATGTCAGATTTTGATCAATGACTGGGTATTGATTTTATGCTCAATACAGAGAGCCACGTTTGCTGCTGTTGCAGGATCTGCAGAAATTGATGTTGTGGTCAATGCAGAGAAGCTGGAAATGTACAGAATAAGATTAATTGCAAGAAAATGAGTACTTGCTAGATAAAAGACACAGACTAGTAGCAAAACTTGAGAAATGGACTGGCAAAACGCTGTGGTGAACACTCATTTTTTGGAAATGTGTGTATTGTTAGAATATGAGATATTAATGCAGAAGAACTGTGGAAATTTTTAAAGGTGCACTAATTTTGGAAGGGAGAAATACGAGCATTTCTTGGGAGTGAAGATGGTTCATTTACGAATTTCTGGAACTGTGACATTTTATCAATATTGGGAATGAAACATATGTGCAAATAATGAAAATGCTTGGATTGACTTAATGCTTGAAATTGAGGTGATAAGAACCTTAGGTTTCCTCGAATTGAAGGATATGGAGACATCTAAGTTATGGTGAATGCGCAGAATCTGCAAAAGTGCTGAATCAAACAAGCTGAATGAAGTTGCTAATTTCATTAATACCCGAGAACCAGATTTCCTGACAAGTCATTTGAAAAATTGTAGGTTCAGGTGAATGGGGACAAGATGGTTATGAGGAGATTTTAAGAAGGAGGTAGAATTATCTGTATAGGCAGTAAGAATTAATACGATATAGCGTGGTTAATGGAAATGGAGAAACTTGAACATTCAGAAAATAGCAGAAGCTACAAGCAACGAATTTCTAAAAATTCAGAGATTTTGTAAAGATGGAGAATGAGAAATTTCTCCAGATAGAGAAAATGCCAGATTTTGATCAATGACCGGGTATTGATTTAATGCTCAATACAGAGAGCCACGTTTGCTGCTGTTGCAGGATCTGCAGAAATTGATGTTGTGGTCAAAGCAGAGAAGTTAGGAATTGCAGATTAAGATTAATTGCAAGAAAATGAGTACTTGCTCGATAAAAAGACACAGACTAGTTGCAAATCTTGAGAAATGGACTGGCAAAACGCTGTGGTGAACACTCAACTTTTGGAAATGTGTGTATTGTTGGAATTTGAGCTATCAATGCAGAAGAACTGTGGAAATTATTAAAGGTGCAGTAATTTTGGAAGGGAGAAATACGAGCATTTCTTGGAAGTGAAGATGGTTCATTTACGAATTTCTGGAAATGTGACATTTTATCAATATTGGGAATGAAACATATGTGCAAACAATGAAAATGTTTGGATTTACTTAATGCTTGAAATTGAGGTGATAAGAACCTCCGGTTTCCTGGAATTGAAGGATATGGAGACATCTAAGTTATGGTGAATGCGCAGAATCTGCAAATGTGCTGCATCAGACAAGTTGAAAGAAACTGCGAATTTCATTAATACCCGAGAACCAGATTTCCTGACAAGTCATTTCAAAAATTGTAGGTTCAGATGAATGAGGAGAAGATGGTTATGAGGAGATTTTAAGATGTAGGGGGTATTAAATGTATTGGCAGTAAGAATTAATACGATATAGCTTGGCTCAGGGAAATGGAGAAACTTGAACATTCAGAAAATGAGCAGAAGCTACAAGCAACGATATTCTTAAAATTCAGAGATATTGTAATGATGGAGAATGGCATAGATGTGCAGATGGAGAAAATGTCAGATTTTGATCAATGACTGGGTATTGATTTTATGCTCAATACAGAGAGCCACGTTTGATGCTGTTGCAGGATCTGCAGAAATTGATGTTGTGCTCAATGCAGACAAGTTAGGAATGTGCAGATTAAGATTAATTGCAAGAAAATGAGTACTTGTTAGATAAAAAGACACAGACTAGTTGCAAATATTGAGAAATGGACTGGCAAAACGCTGTGGTGAACACTCAACTTTTGGAAATGTGTGTATTGTTAGAATTTGAGCTAATAATGCAGAAGAACTGTGGAAATTTTTAAAGGTGCACTAATTGTGGTAGGGAGAAATACGAGCATTTCTTGGAAGTGAAGATCGTTCAATTACGAATTTAACGAACTGTGACATTTTATCAATATTGGGAATGAAACATATGTGCAAATATTGAAAATGCTTGGATTTACTCAATGCTTGAAATTGAGGTGATAAGAACCTCAGGTTTCCTGCAATTGCACGATTTGGAGACATCAGAGTTATGGTGAATGCGCAGAATCTGCAAATGTGCTGAATCAAACAAGCTGCATGAAGCTGCTAATTTCATTAATACCCGAGAACCAGATTTCCTAACAAGTCAAATTGAAAATATGAAGCTTCAGATGCATGAGGAGAAGATGGTAATGAGGAGATTTTAAGAACGAGGTAGAATTATTTGTATAGGCAGGAAGAATTAATACAATATAGCGTGGTTAATGGAAATGGAGAGACATGAACATTCCGAAAATGAGCAGAAGACTACAAGCAACAAATTTCTAAAAATTCAGAGTTTTTGGAATGATGGAGAATGAGATTAATGTGTAGATAGAGAAAATGCCAGATTTTGATCAATGACTGGGCATTGATTTTATGCTCAATACAGAGAGCCACGTTTGCTGCTGTTGCAGGATCTGCAGAAATTGATGTTGTGGTCAATGCAGAGAAGCTGGAAATGTGCAGAATAAGATTAATTGCAAGAAAATGAGTACTTGCTAGATAAAAAGACACAGACTAGTTGCAAATATTGAGAAATGGACTGGCAAAAAGCCATGGTGAACACTTAACTTTTGGAAATGTGTGTATTGTTAGAATTTGAGCTATTAATGCAGAAGAACTGTGGAAATTATTAAAAGTGCAGTAATTTTTTGAAGGGAGAAATACATGCATTTCTTGGAAGGGAAGATGGTTCATTTACGAATGTCTGGAAATGTGACATTTTATCAATATTGGGAATGAAACATATGTTCAAATAATGAAAATGCTTGGATTGACTTAATGCTTGAAATTGAGGTGATAAGAACCTCAGGTTCCCTGGAATTGAAGGATATGGAGACATCTAAGTTATGGTGAATGCACAGAAACTGCAAATGTGCTGCATTAAACAAGCTAAATGAAACTGCGAATTTCATTAATACCCGAGAACCAGATTTCCTGACAAGTCAAATTGAAAAATTGTATGTTCAGATGAATGAGGAGAAGATGATTATGAGGAGATTTTAAGATGTAGGTAGTATTAAATGTATTGGCAGTAAGAATTAATACGATATAGCTTGGCTCAGGGAAATGGAGAAACTTGAACATTCAGAAAATGAGCAGATGCTACAAGCAACGATATTCTTAAAATTCAGAGATATTGTAATGATGGAGAATGCAATCATGTGCAGATAGAGAAAATGCCAGATTTTGATCAATGACTGGGTATTGATTTAATGCTCAATACAGAGAGCCACGTTTGCTGCTGTTGCAGGATCTGCAGAAATTGATGTTGTGGTCAATGCAGAGAAGTTAGGAATGTGCAGATTAAGATTATTTGGAAGAAAATGAGTACTTGCTCGATAAAAGACACCGACTAGTTGCAAAACTTGAGAAATGGACTGGCAAAACGCTGTGGTGAACACTTAACTTTTGGAAATGTGTGTATTGTTAGAATATGAGATATTAATGCAGAGGAACTGTGGAAATTTTTAAAGGTGCACTAATTTTGGAAGGGAGAAATACGAGCATTTCTTGGAAGTGAAGATGGTTCATTTACGAATTTCTGGAACTGTGACATTTTATCAATATTGGGAATGAAACATATGTGCAAACAATGAAAATGTTTGGATTTACTTAATGCTTGAAATTGAGGTGATAAGAACCTCCGGTTTCCTGGAATTGAAGGATATGGAGACATCTAAGTTATGGTGAATGCGCAGAATCTGCAAATGTGCTGCATCAGACAAGTTGAATGAAACTGCGAATTTCATTAATACCCGAGAACCAGATTTCCTGACAAGTCATTTGAAAAATTGTAGGTTCAGGTGAATGGGGACAAGATGGTTATGAGGAGATTTTAAGAAGGAGGTAGAATTATCTGTATAGGCAGTAAGAATTAATACGATATAGCGTGGTTAATGGAAATGGAGAAACTTGAACATTCAGAAAATAGCAGAAGCTACAAGCAACGAATTTCTCAAAATTCAGAGATTTTGTAAAGATGGAGAATGAGAAATTTCTCCAGATAGAGAAAATGCCAGATTTTGATCAATGACCGGGTATTGATTTAATGCTCAATACAGAGAGCCACGTTTGCTGCTGTTGCAGGATCTGCAGAAATTGATGTTGTGGTCAAAGCAGAGAAGTTAGGAATTGCAGATTAAGATTAATTGCAAGAAAATGAGTACTTGCTCGATAAAAAGACACAGACTAGTTGCAAATCTTGAGAAATGGACTGGCAAAACGCTGTGGTGAACACACAACTTTTGGAAATGTGTGTATTGTTAGAATTTGAGCTATCAATGCAGAAGAACTGTGGAAATTATTAAAGGTGCAGTAATTTTGGAAGGGAGAAATACGAGCATTTCTTGGAAGTGAAGATGGTTCATTTACGAATTTCTGGAAATGTGACATTTTATCAATATTGGGAATGAAACATATGTGCAAACAATGAAAATGTTTGGATTTACTTAATGCTTGAAATTGAGGTGATAAGAACCTCCGGTTTCCTGGAATTGAAGGATATGGAGACATCTAAGTTATGGTGAATGCGCAGAATCTGCAAATGTGCTGCATCAGACAAGTTGAATGAAACTGCGAATTTCATTAATACCCGAGAACCAGATTTCCTGACAAGTCATTTGAAAAATTGTAGGTTCAGATGAATGAGGAGAAGATGGTTATGAGGTGATTTTAAGATGTAGGTGGTATTAAATGTATTGGCAGTAAGAATTAATACGATATAGCTAGGCTCAGGGAAATGGAGAAACTTGAACATTCAGAAAATGAGCAGAAGCTACAAGCAACGATATTCTTAAAATTCAGAGATATTGTAATGATGGAGAATGCAATCATGTGCAGATAGAGAAAATGCCAGATTTTGATCAATGACTGGGTATTGATTTAATGCTCAATACAGAGAGCCACGTTTGCTGCTGTTGCAGGATCTGCAGAAATTGAGGTTGTGGTCAATGCAGAGAAGTTAGGAATGTGCAGATTAAGATTATTTGGAAGAAAATGAGTACTTGCTCGATAAAAGACACCGACTAGTTGCAAAACTTGAGAAATGGACTGGCAAAACGCTGTGGTGAACACTTAACTTTTGGAAATGTGTGTATTGTTAGAATATGAGATATTAATGCAGAGGAACTGTGGAAATTTTTAAAGGTGCACTAATTTTGGAAGGGAGAAATACGAGCATTTCTTGGAAGTGAAGATGGTTCATTTAAGAATTTCTGGAACTGTGACATTTTATCAATATTGGGAATGAAACATATGTGCAAATATTGAAAATGCTTGGATTTACTCAATGCTTGAAATTGAGGTGATAAGAACCTCAGGTTTCCTGCAATTGCACGATTTGGAGACATCAGAGTTATGGTGAATGCGCAGAATCTGCAAATGTGCTGAATCAAACAAGCTGCATGAAGCTGCTAATTTCATTAATACCCGAGAACCACATTTCCTAACAAGTCAAATTGAAAAAATGAAGCTTCAGATGCATGAGGAGAAGATGGTAATGAGGAGATTTTAAGAAGGAGGTAGAATTATTTGTATAGGCAGGAAGAATTAATACAATATAGCGTGGTTAATGGAAATGGAGAAACATGAACATTCAGAAAATGAGCAGAAGACTACAAGCAACAAATTTCTAAAAATTCAGAGTTTTTGTAATGATGGAGAATGAGATTAATGTGTAGATAGAGAAAATGCCAGATTTTGATCAATGACTGGGTATTGATTTTATGCTCAATACAGAGAGCCACGTTTGCTGCTGTTGCAGGATCTGCAGAAATTGATGTTGTGGTCAATGCAGAGAAGCTGGAAATGTGCAGAATAAGATTAATTGCAAGAAAATGAGTACTTGCTAGATAAAAAGACACAGACTAGTTGCAAATATTGAGAAATGGACTGGCAAAAAGCCATGGTGAACACTTAACTTTTGGAAATGTGTGTATTGTTAGAATTTGAGCTATTAATGCAGAAGAACTGTGGAAATTATTAAAAGTGCAGTAATTTTTTGAAGGGAGAAATACATGCATTTCTTGGAAGGGAAGATGGTTCATTTACGAATGTCTGGAAATGTGACATTTTATCAATATTGGGAATGAAACATATGTTCAAATAATGAAAATGCTTGGATTGACTTAATGCTTGAAATTGAGGTGATAAGAACCTCAGGTTCCCTGGAATTGAAGGATATGGAGACATCTAAGTTATGGTGAATGCGCAGAAACTGCAAATGTGCTGCATTAAACAAGCTAAATGAAACTGCGAATTTCATTAATACCCGAGAACCAGATTTCCTGACAAGTCAAATTGAAAAATTGTATGTTCAGATGAATGAGGAGAAGATGATTATGAGGAGATTTTAAGATGTAGGTAGTATTAAATGTATTGGCAGTAAGAATTAATACGATATAGCTTGGCTCAGGGAAATGGAGAAACTTGAACATTCAGAAAATGAGCAGATGCTACAAGCAACGATATTCTTAAAATTCAGAGATATTGTAATGATGGAGAATGCAATCATGTGCAGATAGAGAAAATGCCAGATTTTGATCAATGACTGGGTATTGATTTAATGCTCAATACAGAGAGCCACGTTTGCTGCTGTTGCAGGATCTGCAGAAATTGATGTTGTGGTCAATGCAGAGAAGTTAGGAATGTGCAGATTAAGATTATTTGGAAGAAAATGAGTACTTGCTCGATAAAAGACACCGACTAGTTGCAAAACTTGAGAAATGGACTGGCAAAACGCTGTGGTGAACACTTAACTTTTGGAAATGTGTGTATTGTTAGAATATGAGATATTAATGCAGAGGAACTGTGGAAATTTTTAAAGGTGCACTAATTTTGGAAGGGAGAAATACGAGCATTTCTTGGAAGTGAAGATGGTTCATTTACGAATTTCTGGAACTGTGACATTTTATCAATATTGGGAATGAAACATATGTGCAAACAATGAAAATGTTTGGATTTACTTAATGCTTGAAATTGAGGTGATAAGAACCTCCGGTTTCCTGGAATTGAAGGATATGGAGACATCTAAGTTATGGTGAATGCGCAGAATCTGCAAATGTGCTGCATCAGACAAGTTGAATGAAACTGCGAATTTCATTAATACCCGAGAACCAGATTTCCTGACAAGTCATTTGAAAAATTGTAGGTTCAGGTGAATGGGGACAAGATGGTTATGAGGAGATTTTAAGAAGGAGGTAGAATTATCTGTATAGGCAGTAAGAATTAATACGATATAGCGTGGTTAATGGAAATGGAGAAACTTGAACATTCAGAAAATAGCAGAAGCTACAAGCAACGAATTTCTCAAAATTCAGAGATTTTGTAAAGATGGAGAATGAGAAATTTCTCCAGATAGAGAAAATGCCAGATTTTGATCAATGACCGGGTATTGATTTAATGCTCAATACAGAGAGCCACGTTTGCTGCTGTTGCAGGATCTGCAGAAATTGATGTTGTGGTCAAAGCAGAGAAGTTAGGAATTGCAGATTAAGATTAATTGCAAGAAAATGAGTACTTGCTCGATAAAAAGACACAGACTAGTTGCAAATCTTGAGAAATGGACTGGCAAAACGCTGTGGTGAACACACAACTTTTGGAAATGTGTGTATTGTTAGAATTTGAGCTATCAATGCAGAAGAACTGTGGAAATTATTAAAGGTGCAGTAATTTTGGAAGGGAGAAATACGAGCATTTCTTGGAAGTGAAGATGGTTCATTTACGAATTTCTGGAAATGTGACATTTTATCAATATTGGGAATGAAACATATGTGCAAACAATGAAAATGTTTGGATTTACTTAATGCTTGAAATTGAGGTGATAAGAACCTCCGGTTTCCTGGAATTGAAGGATATGGAGACATCTAAGTTATGGTGAATGCGCAGAATCTGCAAATGTGCTGCATCAGACAAGTTGAATGAAACTGCGAATTTCATTAATACCCGAGAACCAGATTTCCTGACAAGTCATTTGAAAAATTGTAGGTTCAGATGAATGAGGAGAAGATGGTTATGAGGTGATTTTAAGATGTAGGTGGTATTAAATGTATTGGCAGTAAGAATTAATACGATATAGCTTGGCTCAGGGAAATGGAGAAACTTGAACATTCAGAAAATGAGCAGAAGCTACAAGCAACGATATTCTTAAAATTCAGAGATATTGTAATGATGGAGAATGCAATCATGTGCAGATAGAGAAAATGCCAGATTTTGATCAATGACTGGGTATTGATTTAATGCTCAATACAGAGAGCCACGTTTGCTGCTGTTGCAGGATCTGCAGAAATTGAGGTTGTGGTCAATGCAGAGAAGTTAGGAATGTGCAGATTAAGATTATTTGGAAGAAAATGAGTACTTGCTCGATAAAAGACACCGACTAGTTGCAAAACTTGAGAAATGGACTGGCAAAACGCTGTGGTGAACACTTAACTTTTGGAAATGTGTGTATTGTTAGAATATGAGATATTAATGCAGAGGAACTGTGGAAATTTTTAAAGGTGCACTAATTTTGGAAGGGAGAAATACGAGCATTTCTTGGAAGTGAAGATGGTTCATTTAAGAATTTCTGGAACTGTGACATTTTATCAATATTGGGAATGAAACATATGTGCAAATATTGAAAATGCTTGGATTTACTCAATGCTTGAAATTGAGGTGATAAGAACCTCAGGTTTCCTGCAATTGCACGATTTGGAGACATCAGAGTTATGGTGAATGCGCAGAATCTGCAAATGTGCTGAATCAAACAAGCTGCATGAAGCTGCTAATTTCATTAATACCCGAGAACCACATTTCCTAACAAGTCAAATTGAAAAAATGAAGCTTCAGATGCATGAGGAGAAGATGGTAATGAGGAGATTTTAAGAAGGAGGTAGAATTATTTGTATAGGCAGGAAGAATTAATACAATATAGCGTGGTTAATGGAAATGGAGAAACATGAACATTCAGAAAATGAGCAGAAGACTACAAGCAACAAATTTCTAAAAATTCAGAGTTTTTGTAATGATGGAGAATGAGATTAATGTGTAGATAGAGAAAATGCCAGATTTTGATCAATGACTGGGTATTGATTTTATGCTCAATACAGAGAGCCACGTTTGCTGCTGTTGCAGGATCTGCAGAAATTGATGTTGTGGTCAATGCAGAGAAGCTGGAAATGTGCAGAATAAGATTAATTGCAAGAAAATGAGTACTTGCTAGATAAAAAGACACAGACTAGTTGCAAATATTGAGAAATGGACTGGCAAAAAGCCATGGTGAACACTTAACTTTTGGAAATGTGTGTATTGTTAGAATTTGAGCTATTAATGCAGAAGAACTGTGGAAATTATTAAAAGTGCAGTAATTTTTTGAAGGGAGAAATACATGCATTTCTTGGAAGGGAAGATGGTTCATTTACGAATGTCTGGAAATGTGACATTTTATCAATATTGGGAATGAAACATATGTTCAAATAATGAAAATGCTTGGATTGACTTAATGCTTGAAATTGAGGTGATAAGAACCTCAGGTTCCCTGGAATTGAAGGATATGGAGACATCTAAGTTATGGTGAATGCGCAGAAACTGCAAATATGCTGCATTAAACAAGCTAAATGAAACTGCGAATTTCATTAATACCCGAGAACCAGATTTCCTGACAAGTCATTTGAAAAATTGTAGGTTCAGGTGAATGGGGACAAGATGGTTATGAGGAGATTTTAAGAAGGAGGTAGAATTATCTGTATAGGCAGTAAGAATTAATACGATATAGCGTGGTTAATGGAAATGGAGAAACTTGAACATTCAGAAAATAGCAGAAGCTACAAGCAACGAATTTCTCAAAATTCAGAGATTTTGTAAAGATGGAGAATGAGAAATTTCTCCAGATAGAGAAAATGCCAGATTTTGATCAATGACCGGGTATTGATTTAATGCTCAATACAGAGAGCCACGTTTGCTGCTGTTGCAGGATCTGCAGAAATTGATGTTGTGGTCAAAGCAGAGAAGTTAGGAATTGCAGATTAAGATTAATTGCAAGAAAATGAGTACTTGCTCGATAAAAAGACACAGACTAGTTGCAAATCTTGAGAAATGGACTGGCAAAACGCTGTGGTGAACACACAACTTTTGGAAATGTGTGTATTGTTAGAATTTGAGCTATCAATGCAGAAGAACTGTGGAAATTATTAAAGGTGCAGTAATTTTGGAAGGGAGAAATACGAGCATTTCTTGGAAGTGAAGATGGTTCATTTACGAATTTCTGGAAATGTGACATTTTATCAATATTGGGAATGAAACATATGTGCAAATAATGAAAATGCTTGGATTGACTTAATGCTTGAAATTGAGGTGATAAGAACCTCAGGTTTCCTCGAATTGAAGGATATGGAGACATCTAAGTTATGGTGAATGCGCAGAATCTGCAAAAGTGCTGAATCAAACAAGCTGAATGAAGTTGCTAATTTCATTAATACCCGAGAACCAGATTTCCTGACAAGTCATTTGAAAAATTGTAGGTTCAGGTGAAGGGGGACAAGATGGTTATGAGGAGATTTTAAGAAGGAGGTAGAATTATCTGTATAGGCAGTAAGAATTAATACGATATAGCGTGGTTAATGGAAATGGAGAAACTTGAACATTCAGAAAATAGCAGAAGCTACAAGCAACGAATTTCTAAAAATTCAGAGATTTTGTAAAGATGGAGAATGAGAAATTTCTCCAGATAGAGGAAATGCCAGATTTTGATCAATGACCGGGTATTGATTTAATGCTCAATACAGAGAGCCACGTTTGCTGCTGTTGCAGGATCTGCAGAAATTGATGTTGTGGTCAAAGCAGAGAAGTTAGGAATTGCAGATTAAGATTAATTGCAAGAAAATGAGTACTTGCTCGATAAAAAGACACAGACTAGTTGCAAATCTTGAGAAATGGACTGGCAAAACGCTGTGGTGAACACACAACTTTTGGAAATGTGTGTATTGTTAGAATTTGAGCTATCAATGCAGAAGAACTGTGGAAATTATTAAAGGTGCAGTAATTTTGGAAGGGAGAAATACGAGCATTTCTTGGAAGTGAAGATGGTTCATTTACGAATTTCTGGAAATGTGACATTTTATCAATATTGGGAATGAAACATATGTGCAAACAATGAAAATGTTTGGATTTACTTAATGCTTGAAATTGAGGTGATAAGAACCTCCGGTTTCCTGGAATTGAAGGATATGGAGACATCTAAGTTATGGTGAATGCGCAGAATCTGCAAATGTGCTGCATCAGACAAGTTGAATGAAACTGCGAATTTCATTAATACCCGAGAACCAGATTTCCTGACAAGTCATTTGAAAAATTGTAGGTTCAGATGAATGAGGAGAAGATGGTTATGAGGAGATTCTAAGATGTAGGTGGTATTAAATGTATTGGCAGTAAGAATTAATACGATATAGCTTGGCTCAGGGAAATGGAGAAACTTGAACATTCAGAAAATGAGCAGAAGCTACAAGCAACGATATTCTTAAAATTCAGAGATATTGTAATGATGGAGAATGCAATCATGTGCAGATAGAGAAAATGCCAGATTTTGATCAATGACTGGGTATTGATTTAATGCTCAATACAGAGAGCCACGTTTGCTGCTGTTGCAGGATCTGCAGAAATTGATGTTGTGGTCAATGCAGAGAAGTTAGGAATGTGCAGATTAAGATTATTTGGAAGAAAATGAGTACTTGCTCGATAAAAGACACCGACTAGTTGCAAAACTTGAGAAATGGACTGGCAAAACGCTGTGGTGAACACTTAACTTTTGGAAATGTGTGTATTGTTAGAATATGAGATATTAATGCAGAGGAACTGTGGAAATTTTTAAAGGTGCACTAATTTTGGAAGGGAGAAATACGAGCATTTCTTGGAAGTGAAGATGGTTCATTTAAGAATTTCTGGAACTGTGACATTTTATCAATATTGGGAATGAAACATATGTGCAAATATTGAAAATGCTTGGATTTACTCAATGCTTGAAATTGAGGTGATAAGAACCTCAGGTTTCCTGCAATTGCACGATTTGGAGACATCAGAGTTATGGTGAATGCGCAGAATCTGCAAATGTGCTGAATCAAACAAG
The DNA here is from genome assembly GCA_026770705.1 of Isurus oxyrinchus. Classification (NCBI taxonomy): domain Eukaryota; kingdom Metazoa; phylum Chordata; class Chondrichthyes; order Lamniformes; family Lamnidae; genus Isurus; species Isurus oxyrinchus. Next base: position 68,703,740 of record JANJGN010000021.1, read on the forward strand.
CTGCATGAAGCTGCTAATTTCATTAATACCCGAGAACCACATTTCCTAACAAGTCAAATTGAAAAAATGAAGCTTCAGATGCATGAGGAGAAGATGGTAATGAGGAGATTTTAAGAAGGAGGTAGAATTATTTGTATAGGCAGGAAGAATTAATACAATATAGCGTGGTTAATGGAAATGGAGAAACATGAACATTCAGAAAATGAGCAGAAGACTACAAGCAACAAATTTCTAAAAATTCAGAGTTTTTGTAATGATGGAGAATGAGATTAATGTGTAGATAGAGAAAATGCCAGATTTTGATCAATGACTGGGTATTGATTTTATGCTCAATACAGAGAGCCACGTTTGCTGCTGTTGCAGGATCTGCAGAAATTGATGTTGTGGTCAATGCAGAGAAGCTGGAAATGTGCAGAATAAGATTAATTGCAAGAAAATGAGTACTTGCTAGATAAAAAGACACAGACTAGTTGCAAATATTGAGAAATGGACTGGCAAAAAGCCATGGTGAACACTTAACTTTTGGAAATGTGTGTATTGTTAGAATTTGAGCTATTAATGCAGAAGAACTGTGGAAATTATTAAAAGTGCAGTAATTTTTTGAAGGGAGAAATACATGCATTTCTTGGAAGGGAAGATGGTTCATTTACGAATGTCTGGAAATGTGACATTTTATCAATATTGGGAATGAAACATATGTTCAAATAATGAAAATGCTTGGATTGACTTAATGCTTGAAATTGAGGTGATAAGAACCTCAGGTTCCCTGGAATTGAAGAATATGGAGACATCTAAGTTATGGTGAATGCGCAGAAACTGCAAATGTGCTGCATTAAACAAGCTAAATGAAACTGCGAATTTCATTAATACCCGAGAACCAGATTTCCTGACAAGTCAAATTGAAAAATTGTATGTTCAGATGAATGAGGAGAAGATGATTATGAGGAGATTTTAAGATGTAGGTAGTATTAAATGTATTGGCAGTAAGAATTAATACGATATAGCTTGGCTCAGGGAAATGGAGAAACTTGAACATTCAGAAAATGAGCAGATGCTACAAGCAACGATATTCTTAAAATTCAGAGATATTGTAATGATGGAGAATGCAATCATGTGCAGATAGAGAAAATGCCAGATTTTGATCAATGACTGGGTATTGATTTAATGCTCAATACAGAGAGCCACGTTTGCTGCTGTTGCAGGATCTGCAGAAATTGATGTTGTGGTCAATGCAGAGAAGTTAGGAATGTGCAGATTAAGATTATTTGGAAGAAAATGAGTACTTGCTCGATAAAAGACACCGACTAGTTGCAAAACTTGAGAAATGGACTGGCAAAACGCTGTGGTGAACACTTAACTTTTGGAAATGTGTGTATTGTTAGAATATGAGATATTAATGCAGAGGAACTGTGGAAATATTTAAAGGTGCACTAATTTTGGAAGGGAGAAATACGAGCATTTCTTGGAAGTGAAGATGGTTCATTTACGAATTTCTGGAACTGTGACATTTTATCAATATTGGGAATGAAACATATGTGCAAACAATGAAAATGTTTGGATTTACTTAATGCTTGAAATTGAGGTGATAAGAACCTCCGGTTTCCTGGAATTGAAGGATATGGAGACATCTAAGTTATGGTGAATGCACAGAATCTGCAAATGTGCTGCATCAGACAAGTTGAATGAAACTGCGAATTTCATTAATACCCGAGAACCAGATTTCCTGACAAGTCATTTGAAAAATTACAGGTTCAGGTGAATGGGGACAAGATGGTTATGAGGAGATTTTAAGAAGGAGGTAGAATTATCTGTATAGGCAGTAAGAATTAATACGATATAGTGTGGTTAATGGAAATGGAGAAACTTGAACATTCAGAAAATAGCAGAAGCTACAAGCAACGAATTTCTCAAAATTCAGAGATTTTGTAAAGATGGAGAATGAGAAATTTCTCCAGATAGAGAAAATGCCAGATTTTGATCAATGACCGGGTATTGATTTAATGCTCAATACAGAGAGCCACGTTTGCTGCTGTTGCAGGATCTGCAGAAATTGATGTTGTGGTCAAAGCAGAGAAGTTAGGAATTGCAGATTAAGATTAATTGCAAGAAAATGAGTACTTGCTTGATAAAAAGACACAGACTAGTTGCAAAACTTGAGAAATGGACTGGCAAAACGCTGTGGTGAACACTCAACTTTTGGAAATGTGTGTATTGTTAGAATTTGAGCTAATAATGCAGAAGACTGTGGAAATTATTAAAGGTGCACTAATTGTGGTAGGGAGAAATACGAGCATTTCTTGGAAGTGAAGATCGTTCATTTACGAATTTAACGAACTGTGACATTTTATCAATATTGGGAATGAAACATATGTGCAAATATTGAAAATGCTTGGATTTACTTAATGCTTGAAATTGAGGTGATAAGAACCTCCGGTTCCCTGGAATTGAAGGATATGGAGACATCTAAGTTATGGTGAATGCGCAGAATCTGCAAATGTGCTGCATCAGACAAGTTGAATGAAACTGCGAATTTCATTAATACCCGAGAACCAGATTTCCTGACAAGTCATTTGAAAAATTGTAGGTTCAGATGAATGAGGAGAAGATGGTTATGAGGAGATTCTAAGATGTAGGTGGTATTAAATGTATTGGCAGTAAGAATTAATACGATATAGCTTGGCTCAGGGAAATGGAGAAACTTGAACATTCAGAAAATGAGCAGAAGCTACAAGCAACGATATTCTTAAAATTCAGAGATATTGTAATGATGGAGAATGCAATCATGTGCAGATAGAGAAAATGCCAGATTTTGATCAATGACTGGGTATTGATTTAATGCTCAATACAGAGAGCCACGTTTGCTGCTGTTGCAGGATCTGCAGAAATTGATGTTGTGGTCAATGCAGAGAAGTTAGGAATGTGCAGATTAAGATTATTTGGAAGAAAATGAGTACTTGCTCGATAAAAGACACCGACTAGTTGCAAAACTTGAGAAATGGACTGGCAAAACGCTTTGGTGAACACTTAACTTTTGGAAATGTGTGTATTGTTAGAATATGAGATATTAATGCAGAGGAACTGTGGAAATTTTTAAAGGTGCACTAATTTTGGAAGGGAGAAATACGAGCATTTCTTGGAAGTGAAGATGGTTCATTTAAGAATTTCTGGAACTGTGACATTTTATCAATATTGGGAATGAAACATATGTGCAAATATTGAAAATGCTTGGATTTACTCAATGCTTGAAATTGAGGTGATAAGAACCTCAGGTTTCCTGCAATTGCACGATTTGGAGACATCAGAGTTATGGTGAATGCGCAGAATCTGCAAATGTGCTGAATCAAACAAGCTGCATGAAGCTGCTAATTTCATTAATACCCGAGAACCAGATTTCCTAACAAGTCAAATTGAAAAAATGAAGCTTCAGATGCATGAGGAGAAGATGGTAATGAGGAGATTTTAAGAAGGAGGTAGAATTATTTGTATAGGCAGGAAGAATTAATACAATATAGCGTGGTTAATGGAAATGGAGAAACATGAACATTCAGAAAATGAGCAGAAGACTACAAGCAACAAATTTCTAAAAATTCAGAGTTTTTGTAATGATGGAGAATGAGATTAATGTGTAGATAGAGAAAATGCCAGATTTTGATCAATGACTGGGTATTGATTTTATGCTCAATACAGAGAGCCACGTTTGCTGCTGTTGCAGGATCTGCAGAAATTGATGTTGTGGTCAATGCAGAGAAGCTGGAAATGTGCAGAATAAGATTAATTGCAAGAAAATGAGTACTTGCTAGATAAAAAGACACAGACTAGTTGCAAATATTGAGAAATGGACTGGCAAAAAGCCATGGTGAACACTTAACTTTTGGAAATGTGTGTATTGTTAGAATTTGAGCTATTAATGCAGAAGAACTGTGGAAATTATTAAAAGTGCAGTAATTTTTTGAAGGGAGAAATACATGCATTTCTTGGAAGGGAAGATGGTTCATTTACGAATGTCTGGAAATGTGACATTTTATCAATATTGGGAATGAAACATATGTTCAAATAATGAAAATGCTTGGATTGACTTAATGCTTGAAATTGAGGTGATAAGAACCTCAGGTTCCCTGGAATTGAAGGATATGGAGACATCTAAGTTATGGTGAATGCACAGAAACTGCAAATGTGCTGCATTAAACAAGCTAAATGAAACTGCGAATTTCATTAATACCCGAGAACCAGATTTCCTGACAAGTCAAATTGAAAAATTGTATGTTCAGATGAATGAGGAGAAGATGATTATGAGGAGATTTTAAGATGTAGGTAGTATTAAATGTATTGGCAGTAAGAATTAATACGATATAGCTTGGCTCAGGGAAATGGAGAAACTTGAAGATTCAGAAAATGAGCAGATGCTACAAGCAACGATATTCTTAAAATTCAGAGATATTGTAATGATGGAGAATGCAATCATGTGCAGATAGAGAAAATGCCAGATTTTGATCAATGACTGGGTATTGATTTAATGCTCAATACAGAGAGCCACGTTTGCTGCTGTTGCAGGATCTGCAGAAATTGATGTTGTGGTCAATGCAGAGAAGTTAGGAATGTGCAGATTAAGATTATTTGGAAGAAAATGAGTACTTGCTCGATAAAAGACACCGACTAGTTGCAAAACTTGAGAAATGGACTGGCAAAACGCTGTGGTGAACACTCAACTTTTGGAAATGTGTGTATTGTTAGAATATGAGATATTAATGCAGAGGAACTGTGGAAATTTTTAAAGGTGCACTAATTTTGGAAGGGAGAAATACGAGCATTTCTTGGAAGTGAAGATGGTTCATTTACGAATTTCTGGAACTGTGACATTTTATCAATATTGGGAATGAAACATATGTGCAAACAATGAAAATGTTTGGATTTACTTAATGCTTGAAATTGAGGTGATAAGAACCTCCGGTTTCCTGGAATTGAAGGATATGGAGACATCTAAGTTATGGTGAATGCGCAGAATCTGCAAATGTGCTGCATCAGACAAGTTGAATGAAACTGCGAATTTCATTAATACCCGAGAACCAGATTTCCTGACAAGTCATTTGAAAAATTGTAGGTTCAGATGAATGAGGAGAAGATGGTTATGAGGAGATTTTAAGATGTAGGTGGTATTAAATGTATTGGCAGTAAGAATTAATACGATACAGCTTGGCTCAGGGAAATGGAGAAACTTGAACATTCAGAAAATGAGCAGATGCTACAAGCAACGATATTCTTAAAATTCAGAGATATTGTAATGATGGAGAATGGCAATGATGTGCAGATGGAGAAAATGTCAGATTTTGATCAATGACTGGTTATTGATTTTATGCTCAATACAGAGAGCCACGTTTGATGCTGTTGCAGGATCTGCAGAAATTGATGTTGTGGTCAATGCAGAGAAGTTAGGAATGTGCAGATTAAGATTAATTGCAAGAAAATGAGTACTTGCTTGATAAAAAGACACAGACTAGTTGCAAAACTTGAGAAATGGACTGGCAAAACGCTGTGGTGAACACTCAACTTTTGGAAATGTGTGTATTGTTAGAATTTGAGCTAATAATGCAGAAGAACTGTGGAAATTATTAAAGGTGCACTAATTGTGGTAGGGAGAAATACGAGCATTTCTTGGAAGTGAAGATCGTGCATTTACGAATTTAACGAACTGTGACATTTTATCAATATTGGGAATGAAACATATGTGCAAATATTGAAAATGCTTGGATTTACTCAATGCTTGAAATTGAGGTGATAAGAACCTCAGGTTTCCTGCAATTGCACGATTTGGAGACATCAGAGTTATGGTGAATGCGCAGAATCTGCAAATGTGCTGAATCAAACAAGCTGCATGAAGCTGCTAATTTCATTAATACCCGAGAACCAGATTTCCTAACAAGTCAAATTGAAAAAATGAAGCTTCAGATGCATGAGGAGAAGATGGTAATGAGGAGATTTTAAGAAGGAGGTAGAATTATTTGTATAGGCAGGAAGAATTAATACAATATAGCGTGGTTAATGGAAATGGAGAAACATGAACATTCAGAAAATGAGCAGAAGACTACAAGCAACAAATTTCTAAAAATTCAGAGTTTTTGTAATGATGGAGAATGAGATTAATGTGTAGATAGAGAAAATGCCAGATTTTGATCAATGACTGGGTATTGATTTTATGCTCAATACAGAGAGCCACGTTTGCTGCTGTTGCAGGATCTGCAGAAATTGATGTTGTGGTCAATGCAGAGAAGCTGGAAATGTGCAGAATAAGATTAATTGCAAGAAAATGAGTACTTGCTAGATAAAAAGACACAGACTAGTTGCAAATATTGAGAAATGGACTGGCAAAAAGCCATGGTGAACACTTAACTTTTGGAAATGTGTGTATTGTTAGAATTTGAGCTATTAATGCAGAAGAACTGTGGAAATTATTAAAAGTGCAGTAATTTTTTGAAGGGAGAAATACATGCATTTCTTGGAAGGGAAGATGGTTCATTTACGAATGTCTGGAAATGTGACATTTTATCAATATTGGGAATGAAACATATGTTCAAATAATGAAAATGCTTGGATTGACTTGATGCTTGAAATTGAGGTGATAAGAACCTCAGGTTCCCTGGAATTGAAGGATATGGAGACATCTAAGTTATGGTGAATGCGCAGAAACTGCAAATGTGCTGCATTAAACAAGCTAAATGAAACTGCGAATTTCATTAATACCCGAGAACCAGATTTCCTGACAAGTCAAATTGAAAAATTGTATGTTCAGATGAATGAGGAGAAGATGATTATGAGGAGATTTTAAGATGTAGGTAGTATTAAATGTATTGGCAGTAAGAATTAATACGATATAGCTTGGCTCAGGGAAATGGAGAAACTTGAACATTCAGAAAATGAGCAGATGCTACAAGCAACGATATTCTTAAAATTCAGAGATATTGTAATGATGGAGAATGCAATCATGTGCAGATAGAGAAAATGCCAGATTTTGATCAATGACTGGGTATTGATTTAATGCTCAATACAGAGAGCCACGTTTGCTGCTGTTGCAGGATCTGCAGAAATTGATGTTGTGGTCAATGCAGAGAAGTTAGGAATGTGCAGATTAAGATTATTTGGAAGAAAATGAGTACTTGCTCGATAAAAGACACCGACTAGTTGCAAAACTTGAGAAATGGACTGGCAAAACGCTGTGGTGAACACTTAACTTTTGGAAATGTGTGTATTGTTAGAATATGAGATATTAATGCAGAGGAACTGTGGAAATATTTAAAGGTGCACTAATTTTGGAAGGGAGAAATACGAGCATTTCTTGGAAGTGAAGATGGTTCATTTACGAATTTCTGGAACTGTGACATTTTATCAATATTGGGAATGAAACATATGTGCAAACAATGAAAATGTTTGGATTTACTTAATGCTTGAAATTGAGGTGATAAGAACCTCCGGTTTCCTGGAATTGAAGGATATGGAGACATCTAAGTTATGGTGAATGCACAGAATCTGCAAATGTGCTGCATCAGACAAGTTGAATGAAACTGCGAATTTCATTAATACCCGAGAACCAGATTTCCTGACAAGTCATTTGAAAAATTGCAGGTTCAGGTGAATGGGGACAAGATGGTTATGAGGAGATTTTAAGAAGGAGGTAGAATTATCTGTATAGGCAGTAAGAATTAATACGATATAGCGTGGTTAATGGAAATGGAGAAACTTGAACATTCAGAAAATAGCAGAAGCTACAAGCAACGAATTTCTAAAAATTCAGAGATTTTGTAAAGATGGAGAATGAGAAATTTCTCCAGATAGAGAAAATGCCAGATTTTGATCAATGACCGGGTATTGATTTAATGCTCAATACAGAGAGCCACGTTTGCTGCTGTTGCAGGATCTGCAGAAATTGATGTTGTGGTCAAAGCAGAGAAGTTAGGAATTGCAGATTAAGATTAATTGCAAGAAAATGAGTACTTGCTTGATAAAAAGACACAGACTAGTTGCAAAACTTGAGAAATGGACTGGCAAAACGCTGTGGTGAACACTCAACTTTTGGAAATGTGTGTATTGTTAGAATTTGAGCTAATAATGCAGAAGAACTGTGGAAATTATTAAAGGTGCACTAATTGTGGTAGGGAGAAATACGAGCATTTCTTGGAAGTGAAGATCGTTCATTTACGAATTTAACGAACTGTGACATTTTATCAATATTGGGAATGAAACATATGTGCAAATATTGAAAATGCTTGGATTTACTCAATGCTTGAAATTGAGGTGATAAGAACCTCAGGTTTCCTGCAATTGCACGATTTGGAGACATCAGAGTTATGGTGAATGCGCAGAATCTGCAAATGTGCTGAATCAAACAAGCTGCATGAAGCTGCTAATTTCATTAATACCCGAGAACCAGATTTCCTGACAAGTCAAATTGAAAATATGAAGCTTCAGATGCATGAGGAGAAGATGGTAATGAGGAGATTTTAAGAAGGAGGTAGAATTATTTGTATAGGCAGGAAGAATTAATACAATATAGCGTGGTTAATGGAAATGGAGAAACATGAACATTCAGAAAATGAGCAGAAGACTACAAGCAACAAATTTCTAAAAATTCAGAGTTTTTGTAATGATGGAGAATGAGATTAATGTGTAGATAGAGAAAATGCCAGATTTTCATCAATGACTGGGTATTGATTTTATGCTCAATACAGAGAGCCACGTTTGCTGCTGTTGCAGGATCTGCAGAAATTGATGTTGTGGTCAATGCAGAGAAGCTGGAAATGTGCAGAATAAGATTAATTGCAAGAAAATGAGTACTTGCTAGATAAAAAGACACAGACTAGTTGCAAATATTGAGAAATGGACTGGCAAAAAGCCATGGTGAACACTTAACTTTTGGAAATGTGTGTATTGTTAGAATTTGAGCTATTAATGCTGAAGAACAGTGGAAATTATTAAAAGTGCAGTAATTTTTTGAAGGGAGAAATACATGCATTTCTTGGAAGGGAAGATGGTTCATTTACGAATGTCTGGAAATGTGACATTTTATCAATATTGGGAATGAAACATATGTTCAAATAATGAAAATGCTTGGATTGACTTAATGCTTGAAATTGAGGTGATAAGAACCTCAGGTTTCCTGCAATTGCACGATTTGGATACATCAGAGTTATGGTGAATGCCCAGAATCTGCAAATATGCTGAATCAAACAAGCTGCATGAAGCTGCTAATTTCATTAATACCCGAGAACCAGATTTCCTAACAAGTCAAATTGAAAAAATGAAGCTTCAGATGCATGAGGAGAAGATGCTAATGAGGAGATTTTAAGAAGGAGGTAGAATTATTTGTATAGGCAGGAAGAATTATACAAAAAGCGTGGTTAATGGAAATGGAGAAACATGAACATTCAGAAAATGAGCAGAAGACTACAAGCAACAAATTTCTAAAAATTCAGAGATTTTGTAATGATGGAGAATGAGATTCAAGTGTAGATAGAGAAAATGCCAGATTTTGATCAATGACTGGGTATTGATTTTATGCTCAATACAGAGAGCCACGTTTGCTGCTGTTGCAGGATCTGCAGAAATTGATGTTGTGGTCAATGCAGAGAAGCTGGAAATGTGCAGAATAAGATTAATTGCAAGAAAATGAGTACTTGCTAGATAAAAAGACACAGACTAGTTGCAAATATTGAGAAATGGACTGGCAAAAAGCCATGGTGAACACTTAACTTTTGGAAATGTGTGTATTGTTAGAATTTGAGATATTAATGCAGAAGAACTGAGGAAATTATTAAAAGTGCAGTAATTTTTTGAAGGGAGAAATACGAGCATTTCTTGGAAGAGAAGATGGTTCATTTACGAATGTCTGGAAATGTGACATTTTATCAATATTGGGAATGAAACATATGTTCAAATAATGAAAATGCTTGGATTGACTTAATGCTTGAAATTGAGGTGATAAGAACCTCAGGTTCCCTGGAATTGAAGGATATGGAGACATCTAAGTTATGGTGAATGCACAGAATCTGCAAATGTGCTGCATTAAACAAGCTAAATGAAGCTACGAATTTCATTAATACCCGAGAACCAGATTTCCTGAAAGTCAAATTGAAAAATTGTAGGTTCAGATGAATGAGGAGAAGATGATTATGAGGAGATTTTAAGATGTAGGTAGTATTAAATGTATTGGCACTAAGAATTAATACGATATAGCTTGGCTCAGGGAAATGGAGAAACTTGAACATTCAGAAAATGAGCAGAAGCTACAAGCAACGATATTCTTAAAATTCAGAGATATTGTAATGATGGTGAATGGCAATCATGTGCAGACGGAGAAAATGCCAGATTTTGATCAATGACTGGGTATTGACTTTATGCTCAATACAGAGAGCCACGTTTGCTGCTGTTGCAGGATCTGCAGAAATTGATGTTGTGGTCAATGCAGAGAAGTTAGGAATGTGCAGATTAAGATTAATTGGAAGAAAATGAGTACTTGCTCGATAAAAGACACAGACTAGTTGCAAAACTTGAGAAATGGACTGGCAAAACGCTGTGGTGAACACTCATTTTTTGGAAATGTGTGTATTGTTAGAATATGAGATATTAATGCAGAAGAACTGTGGAAATTTTTAAAGGTGCACTAATTTTGGAAGGGAGAAATACGAGCATTTCTTGGAAGTGACGATGGTTCATTTACGAATTTCTGGAACTGTGACGCTTTATCAATATTGGGAATGAAACATATGTGCAAATAATGAAAATGCTTGGATTGACTTAATGCTTGAAATTGAGGTGATAAGAACCTCGAATTGAAGGATATGGAGACATCTAAGTTATGGTGAATGCGCAGAATCTGCAAAAGTGCTGAATCAAACAAGCTGAATGAAGTTGCTAATTTCATTAATACCCGAGAACCAGATTTCCTGACAAGTCATTTGAAAAATTGTAGGTTCAGGTGAATGGGGACAAGATGGTTATGAGGAGATTTTAAGAAGGAGGTAGAATTATCTGTATAGGCAGTAAGAATTAATACGATATAGCGTGGTTAATGGAAATGGAGAAACTTGAACATTCAGAAAATAGCAGAAGCTACAAGCAACGAATTTCTAAAAATTCAGAGATTTTGTAAAGATGGAGAATGAGAAATTTCTCCAGATAGAGAAAATGCCAGATTTTGATCAATGACCGGGTATTGATTTAATGCTCAATACAGAGAGCCACGTTTGCTGCTGTTGAAGGATCTGCAGAAATTGATGTTGTAGTCAAAGCAGAGAAGTTAGGAATTGCAGATTAAGATTAATTGCAAGAAAATGAGTACTTGCTCGATAAAAAGACACAGACTAGTTGCAAATCTTGAGAAATGGACTGGCAAAACGCTGTGGTGAACACACAACTTTTGGAAATGTGTGTATTGTTAGAATTTGAGCTATCAATGCAGAAGAACTGTGGAAATTATTAAAGGTGCAGTAATTTTGGAAGGGAGAAATACGAGCATTTCTTGGAAGTGAAGATGGTTCATTTACGAATTTCTGGAAATGTGACATTTTATCAATATTGGGAATGAAACATATGTGCAAACAATGAAAATGTTTGGATTTACTTAATGCTTGAAATTGAGGTGATAAGAACCTCCGGTTTCCTGGAATTGAAGGATATGGAGACATCTAAGTTATGGTGAATGCGCAGAATCTGCAAATGTGCTGCATCAGACAAGTTGAATGAAACTGCGAATTTCATTAATACCCGAGAACCAGATTTCCTGACAAGTCATTTGAAAAATTGTAGGTTCAGATGAATGAGGAGAAGATGGTTATGAGGAGATTTTAAGATGTAGGTGGTATTAAATGTATTGGCAGTAAGAATTAATACGATATAGCTTGGCTCAGGGAAATGGAGAAACTTGAACATTCAGAAAATGAGCAGAAGCTACAAGCAACGATATTCTTAAAATTCAGAGATATTGTAATGATGGAGAACGGCAATGATGTGCAGATAGAGAAAATGTCAGATTTTGATCAATGACTGGTTATTGATTTTATGCTCAATACAGAGAGCCACGTTTGATGCTGTTGCAGGATCTGCAGAAATTGATGTTGTGGTCAATGCAGAGAAGTTAGGAATGTGCAGATTAAGATTAATTGCAGGAAAATGAGTACTTGCTTGATAAAAATACACCGACTAGTTGCAAAACTTGAGAAATGGACTGGCAAAACGCTGTGGTGAACACTCAACTTTTGGAAATGTGTGTATTGTTAGAATTTGAGCTAATAATGCAGAAGAACTGTGGAAATTATTAAAGGTGCACTAATTGTGGTAGGGAGAAATACGAGCATTTCTTGGAAGTGAAGATCGTTCATTTACGAATTTAACGAACTGTGACATTTTATCAATATTGGGAATGAAACATATGTGCAAATATTGAAAATGCTTGGATTTACTCAATGCTTGAAATTGAGGTGATAAGAACCTCAGGTTTCCTGCAATTTCACGATTTGGAGACATCAGAGTTATGGTGAATGCGCAGAATCTGCAAATGTGCTGAATCAAACAAGCTGCATGAAGCTGCTAATTTCATTAATACCCGAGAACCAGATTTCCTAACAAGTCAAATTGAAAAAATGAAGCTTCAGATGCATGAGGGGAAGATGGTAATGAGGAGATTTTAAGAAGGAGGTAGAATTATTTGTATAGGCAGGAAGAATTAATACAATATAGCGTGGTTAATGGAAATGGAGAAACATGAACATTCAGAAAATGAGCAGAAGACTACAAGCGACAAATTTCTAAAAATTCAGAGTTTTTGTAATGATGGAGAATGAGATTAATGTGTAGATAGAGAAAATGCCAGATTTTGATCAATGACTGGGTATTGATTTTATGCTCAATACAGAGAGCCACGTTTGCTGCTGTTGCAGGATCTGCAGAAATTGATGTTGTGGTCAATGCAGAGAAGCTGGAAATGTGCAGAATAAGATTAATTGCAAGAAAATGAGTACTTGCTAGATAAAAGACACAGACTAGTAGCAAAACTTGAGAAATGGACTGGCAAAAAGCCATGGTGAACACTTAACTTTTGGAAATGTGTGTATTGTTAGAATTTGAGCTATTAATGCAGAAGAACTGTGGAAATTATTAAAAGTGCAGTAATTTTTTGAAGGGAGAAATACGAGCATTTCTTGGAAGAGAAGATGGTTCATTTACGAATTTCTGGAACTGTGACATTTTATCAATATTGGGAATGAAACATATGTGCAAATATTGAAAATGCTTGGATTTACTCAATGCTTGAAATTGAGGTGATAAGAACCACAGGTTTCCTGCAATTGCACGATTTGGAGACATCAGAGTTATGGTGAATGCGCAGAATCTGCAAATGTGCTGAATCAAACAAGCTGCATGAAGCTGCTAATTTCATTAATACCCGAGAACCAGATTTCCTAACAAGTCAAATTGAAAAAATGAAGCTTCAGATGCATGAGGAGAGGATGGTAATGAGGAGATTTTAAGAAGGAGGAAGAATTATTTGTATAGGCAGGAAGAATTATTACGATATAGCGTGGTTAATGGAAATGGAGAAACATGAACATTCAGAAAATGAGCAGAAGACTACAAGCAACAAATTTCCAAAAATTAAGAGATTTTGTAATGATGGAGAATGAGATTAATGTGTAGATAGAGAAAATGCCAGATTTTGATCAATGACTGGGTATTGATTTTATGCTCAATACAGAGAGCCACGTATGCTGCTGTGGCAGGATCTGCAGAAATTGATGTTGTGGTCAATGCAGAGAAGCTGGAAATGTGCAGAATAAGATTAATTGCAAGAAAATGAGTACTTGCTAGATAAAAAGACACAGACTAGTTGCAAATATTGAGAAATGGACTGGCAAAAAGCCATGGTGAACACTTAACTTTTGGAAATGTGTGTATTGTTAGAATTTGAGCTATTAATGCAGAAGAACTGTGGAAATTATTAAAAGTGCAGTAATTTTTTGAAGGGAGAAATACGAGCATTTCTTGGAAGAGACGATGGTTCATTTACGAATGTCTGGAAATGTGACATTTTATCAATATTGGGAATGAAACATATGTGCAAATATTGAAAATGCTTGGATTGACTTAATGCTTGAAATTGAGGTGATAAGAACCTCAGGTTTCCTCGAATTGAAGGATATGGAGAAATGTAAGTTATGGTGAATGCGCAGAATCTGTAAATGTGCTGAATCAAACAAGTAGAATGACGCTGCGAATTTCATTAATACCCGAGAACCAGATTTCCTGACAAGTCATTTGAAAAATTGTAGGTTCAGGTGAATGGGGATAAGATGGTTATGAGGAGATTTTAAGAAGGAGGTAGAATTATCTGTATAGGCAGTAAGAATTAATGCGATATAGCGTGGTTAATGGAAATGGAGAAACTTGAACATTCAGAAAATAGCAGAAGCTACAAGCAACGAATTTCAAAAAATTCAGAGATTTTGTAAAGATGGAGAATGAGAAATTTCTCCAGATTGAGAAAATGCCAGATTTTGATCAATGACCGGGTATTGATTTAATGCTCAATACAGAGAGCCACGTTTGCTGCTGTTGAAGGATCTGCAGAAATTGATGTTGTGGTCAAAGCAGAGAAGTTAGGAATTGCAGATTAAGATTAATTGCAAGAAAATGAGTACTTGCTCGATAAAAAGACACAGACTAGTTGCAAATCTTGAGAAATGGACTGGCAAAACGCTGTGGTGAACACTCAACTTTTGGAAATGTGTGTATTGTTAGAATTTGAGCTATCAATGCAGAAAAACTGTGGAAATTATTAAAGGTGCAGTAATTTTGGAAGGGAGAAATACGAGCATTTCTTGGAAGTGAAGATGGTTCATTTACGAATTTCTGGAAATGTGACATTTTATCAATATTGGGAATGAAACATATGTGCAAACAATGAAAATGTTTGGATTTACTTAATGCTTGAAATTGAGGTGATAAGAACCTCCGGTTTCCTGGAATTGAAGGATATGGAGACATCTAAGTTATGGTGAATGCGCAGAATCTGCAAATGTGCTGCATCAGACAAGTTGAAAGGAACTGCGAATTTCATTAGTACCCGAGAACCAGATTTCCTGACAAGTCATTTGAAAAATTGTAGGTTCAGATGAATGAGGAGAAGATGGTTATGAGGAGATTTTAAGATGTAGGGGGTATTAGATGTATTGGCAGTAAGAATTAATACGATATAGCTTGGCTCAGGGAAATGGAGAAACTTGAAGATTCAGAAAATGAGCAGAAGCTACAAGCAACGAATTTCTAAAAATTCAGAGATTTTGTAAAGATGGAGAATGAGAAATTTCTCCAGATAGAGAAAATGTCAGATTTTGATCAATGACTGGGTATTGATTTAATGCTCAATACAGAGAGCCACCTTTGCTGCTGTTGCAGGATCTGCAGAAATTGATGTTGTGGTCAATGCAGAGAAGTTAGGAATGTGCAGATTAAGATTAAATGCAAGAAAATGAGTACTTGCTCGATAAAAAGACACGGACTAGTTGCAAAAATTGAGAAATGAACTGGCAAAACGCTGTGGTGAACACTCAACTTTTGGAAATGTTTGTATTGTTAGGATTTGAGCTATTAATGCAGAAGAACTGTGGAAATTATTTAAAGTGCACTAATTGTTTGAAGGGAGAAATATTAGCATTTCTTGGAAGAGAAGATGGTTCATTTACGAATGTCTGGAAATGTGACATTTTATCAATATTGGGAATGAAACATATGTGCAAATAATGAAAATGCTTGGATTGACTTAATGCTTGAAATTGAGGTGATAAGAACCTCAGGTTTCCTGCAATTGCACGATTTGGATACATCAGAGTTATGGTGAATGCCCAGAATCTGCAAATGTGCTGAATCAAACAAGCTGCATGAAGCTGCTAACTTCATTAATACCCGAGAACCAGATTTCCTAACAAGTCAAATTGAAAAAATGAAGCTTCAGATGCATGAGGAGAAGATGCTAATGAGGAGATTTTAAGAAGGAGGTAGAATTATTTGTATAGGCAGGAAGAATTATACAAAAAGCGTGGTTAATGGAAATGGAGAAACATGAACATTCAGAAAATGAGCAGAAGACTACAAGCAACAAATTTCTAAAAATTCAGAGTTTTTGTAATGATGGAGAATGAGATTAATGTGTAGATAGAGAAAATGCCAGATTTTGATCAATGACTGGGTATTGATTTTATGCTCAATACAGAGAGCCACGTTTGCTGCTGTTGCAGGATCTGCAGAAATTGATGTTGTGGTCAATGCAGAGAAGCTGGAAATGTGCAGAATAAGATTAATTGCAAGAAAATGAGTACTTGCTAGATAAAAGACACAGACTAGTAGCAAAACTTGAGAAATGGACTGGCAAAACGCTGTGGTGAACAGTCATTTTTGGAAATGTGTGTATTGTTAGAATATGAGATATTAATGCAGAAGAACTGTGGAAATTTTTAAAGGTGCACTAATTGTGGAAGGGAGAAATACGAGCATTTCTTGGAAGTGAAGATGGTTCATTTACGAATTTCTGGAACTGTGACATTTTATCAATATTGGGAATGAAACATATGTGCAAATAAGGAAAATGCTTGGATTGACTTAATGCTTGAAATTGAGGTGATAAGAACCTCAGGTTTCCTCGAATTGAAGGATATGGAGACATCTAAGTTATGGTGAATGCGCAGAATCTGCAAAAGTGCTGAATCAAACAAGCTGAATGAAGTTGCTAATTTCATTAATACCCGAGAACCAGATTTCCTGACAAGTCATTTGAAAAATTGTAGGTTCAGGTGAATGGGGACAAGATGGTTATGAGGAGATTTTAAGAAGGAGGTAGAATTATCTGTATAGGCAGTAAGAATTAATACGATATAGCGTGGTTAATGGAAATGGAGAAACTTGAACATTCAGAAAATAGCAGAAGCTACAAGCAACGAATTTCTAAAAATTCAGAGATTTTGTAAAGATGGAGAATGAGAAATTTCTCCAGATAGAGAAAATGCCAGATTTTGATCAATGACCGGGTATTGATTTAATGCTCAATACAGAGAGCCACGTTTGCTGCTGTTGAAGGATCTGCAGAAATTGATGTTGTAGTCAAAGCAGAGAAGTTAGGAATTGCAGATTAAGATTAATTGCAAGAAAATGAGTACTTGCTCGATAAAAAGACACAGACTAGTTGCAAATCTTGAGAAATGGACTGGCAAAACGCTGTGGTGAACACACAACTTTTGGAAATGTGTGTATTGTTAGAATTTGAGCTATCAATGCAGAAGAACTGTGGAAATTATTAAAGGTGCAGTAATTTTGGAAGGGAGAAATACGAGCATTTCTTGGAAGTGAAGATGGTTCATTTACGATTTTCTGGAAATGTGACATTTTATCAATATTGGGAATGAAACATATGTGCAAACAATGAAAATGTTTGGATTTACTTAATGCTTGAAATTGAGGTGATAAGAACCTCCGGTTTCCTGGAATTGAAGGATATGGAGACATCTAAGTTATGGTGAATGCGCAGAATCTGCAAATGTGCTGCATCAGACAAGTTGAATGAAACTGCGAATTTCATTAATACCCGAGAACCAGATTTCCTGACAAGTCATTTGAAAAATTGTAGGTTCAGATGAATGAGGAGAAGATGGTTATGAGGAGATTTTAAGATGTAGGTGGTATTAAATGTATTGGCAGTAAGAATTAATACGATATAGCTTGGCTCAGGGAAATGGAGAAACTTGAACATTCAGAAAATGAGCAGAAGCTACAAGCAACGATATTCTTAAAATTCAGAGATATTGTAATGATGGAGAACGGCAATAATGTGCAGATAGAGAAAATGTCAGATTTTGATCAATGACTGGTTATTGATTTTATGCTCAATACAGAGAGCCACGTTTGATGCTGTTGCAGGATCTGCAGAAATTGATGTTGTGGTCAATGCAGAGAAGTTAGGAATGTGCAGATTAAGATTAATTGCAGGAAAATGAGTACTTGCTTGATAAAAATACACCGACTAGTTGCAAAACTTGAGAAATGGACTGGCAAAACGCTGTGGTGAACACTCAACTTTTGGAAATGTGTGTATTGTTAGAATTTGAGCTAATAATGCAGAAGAACTGTGGAAATTATTAAAGGTGCACTAATTGTGGTAGGGAGAAATACGAGCATTTCTTGGAAGTGAAGATCGTTCATTTACGAATTTAACGAACTGTGACATTTTATCAATATTGGGAATGAAACATATGTGCAAATATTGAAAATGCTTGGATTTACTCAATGCTTGAAATTGAGGTGATAAGAACCTCAGGTTTCCTGCAATTTCACGATTTGGAGACATCAGAGTTATGGTGAATGCGCAGAATCTGCAAATGTGCTGAATCAAACAAGCTGCATGAAGCTGCTAATTTCATTAATACCCGAGAACCAGATTTCCTAACAAGTCAAATTGAAAAAATGAAGCTTCAGATGCATGAGGGGAAGATGGTAATGAGGAGATTTTAAGAAGGAGGTAGAATTATTTGTATAGGCAGGAAGAATTAATACAATATAGCGTGGTTAATGGAAATGGAGAAACATGAACATTCAGAAAATGAGCAGAAGACTACAAGCGACAAATTTCTAAAAATTCAGAGTTTTTGTAATGATGGAGAATGAGATTAATGTGTAGATAGAGAAAATGCCAGATTTTGATCAATGACTGGGTATTGATTTTATGCTCAATACAGAGAGCCACGTTTGCTGCTGTTGCAGGATCTGCAGAAATTGATGTTGTGGTCAATGCAGAGAAGCTGGAAATGTGCAGAATAAGATTAATTGCAAGAAAATGAGTACTTGCTAGATAAAAGACACAGACTAGTAGCAAAACTTGAGAAATGGACTGGCAAAAAGCCATGGTGAACACTTAACTTTTGGAAATGTGTGTATTGTTAGAATTTGAGCTATTAATGCAGAAGAACTGTGGAAATTATTAAAAGTGCAGTAATTTTTTGAAGGGAGAAATACGAGCATTTCTTGGAAGAGAAGATGGTTCATTTACGAATTTCTGGAACTGTGACATTTTATCAATATTGGGAATGAAACATATGTGCAAATATTGAAAATGCTTGGATTTACTCAATGCTTGAAATTGAGGTGATAAGAACCACAGGTTTCCTGCAATTGCACGATTTGGAGACATCAGAGTTATGGTGAATGCGCAGAATCTGCAAATGTGCTGAATCAAACAAGCTGCATGAAGCTGCTAATTTCATTAATACCCGAGAACCAGATTTCCTAACAAGTCAAATTGAAAAAATGAAGCTTCAGATGCATGAGGAGAGGATGGTAATGAGGAGATTTTAAGAAGGAGGAAGAATTATTTGTATAGGCAGGAAGAATTATTACGATATAGCGTGGTTAATGGAAATGGAGAAACATGAACATTCAGAAAATGAGCAGAAGACTACAAGCAACAAATTTCCAAAAATTAAGAGATTTTGTAATGATGGAGAATGAGATTAATGTGTAGATAGAGAAAATGCCAGATTTTGATCAATGACTGGGTATTGATTTTATGCTCAATACAGAGAGCCACGTATGCTGCTGTGGCAGGATCTGCAGAAATTGATGTTGTGGTCAATGCAGAGAAGCTGGAAATGTGCAGAATAAGATTAATTGCAAGAAAATGAGTACTTGCTAGATAAAAAGACACAGACTAGTTGCAAATATTGAGAAATGGACTGGCAAAAAGCCATGGTGAACACTTAACTTTTGGAAATGTGTGTATTGTTAGAATTTGAGCTATTAATGCAGAAGAACTGTGGAAATTATTAAAAGTGCAGTAATTTTTTGAAGGGAGAAATACGAGCATTTCTTGGAAGAGACGATGGTTCATTTACGAATGTCTGGAAATGTGACATTTTATCAATATTGGGAATGAAACATATGTGCAAATAATGAAAATGCTTGGATTGACTTAATGCTTGAAATTGAGGTGATAAGAACCTCAGGTTTCCTCGAATTGAAGGATATGGAGAAATGTAAGTTATGGTGAATGCGCAGAATCTGTAAATGTGCTGAATCAAACAAGTAGAATGACGCTGCGAATTTCATTAATACCCGAGAACCAGATTTCCTGACAAGTCATTTGAAAAATTGTAGGTTCAGGTGAATGGGGACAAGATGGTTATGAGGAGATTTTAAGAAGGAGGTAGAATTATCTGTATAGGCAGTAAGAATTAATGCGATATAGCGTGGTTAATGGAAATGGAGAAACTTGAACATTCAGAAAATAGCAGAAGCTACAAGCAACGAATTTCAAAAAATTCAGAGATTTTGTAAAGATGGAGAATGAGAAATTTCTCCAGATTGAGAAAATGCCAGATTTTGATCAATGACCGGGTATTGATTTAATGCTCAATACAGAGAGCCACGTTTGCTGCTGTTGAAGGATCTGCAGAAATTGATGTTGTGGTCAAAGCAGAGAAGTTAGGAATTGCAGATTAAGATTAATTGCAAGAAAATGAGTACTTGCTCGATAAAAAGACACAGACTAGTTGCAAATCTTGAGAAATGGACTGGCAAAACGCTGTGGTGAACACTCAACTTTTGGAAATGTGTGTATTGTTAGAATTTGAGCTATCAATGCAGAAAAACTGTGGAAATTATTAAAGGTGCAGTAATTTTGGAAGGGAGAAATACGAGCATTTCTTGGAAGTGAAGATGGTTCATTTACGAATTTCTGGAAATGTGACATTTTATCAATATTGGGAATGAAACATATGTGCAAACAATGAAAATGTTTGGATTTACTTAATGCTTGAAATTGAGGTGATAAGAACCTCCGGTTTCCTGGAATTGAAGGATATGGAGACATCTAAGTTATGGTGAATGCGCAGAATCTGCAAATGTGCTGCATCAGACAAGTTGAAAGGAACTGCGAATTTCATTAGTACCCGAGAACCAGATTTCCTGACAAGTCATTTGAAAAATTGTAGGTTCAGATGAATGAGGAGAAGATGGTTATGAGGAGATTTTAAGATGTAGGGGGTATTAGATGTATTGGCAGTAAGAATTAATACGATATAGCTTGGCTCAGGGAAATGGAGAAACTTGAAGATTCAGAAAATGAGCAGAAGCTACAAGCAACGAATTTCTAAAAATTCAGAGATTTTGTAAAGATGGAGAATGAGAAATTTCTCCAGATAGAGAAAATGTCAGATTTTGATCAATGACTGGGTATTGATTTAATGCTCAATACAGAGAGCCACCTTTGCTGCTGTTGCAGGATCTGCAGAAATTGATGTTGTGGTCAATGCAGAGAAGTTAGGAATGTGCAGATTAAGATTAAATGCAAGAAAATGAGTACTTGCTCGATAAAAAGACACGGACTAGTTGCAAAAATTGAGAAATGAACTGGCAAAACGCTGTGGTGAACACTCAACTTTTGGAAATGTTTGTATTGTTAGGATTTGAGCTATTAATGCAGAAGAACTGTGGAAATTATTTAAAGTGCACTAATTGTTTGAAGGGAGAAATATTAGCATTTCTTGGAAGAGAAGATGGTTCATTTACGAATGTCTGGAAATGTGACATTTTATCAATATTGGGAATGAAACATATGTGCAAATAATGAAAATGCTTGGATTGACTTAATGCTTGAAATTGAGGTGATAAGAACCTCAGGTTTCCTGCAATTGCACGATTTGGATACATCAGAGTTATGGTGAATGCCCAGAATCTGCAAATGTGCTGAATCAAACAAGCTGCATGAAGCTGCTAACTTCATTAATACCCGAGAACCAGATTTCCTAACAAGTCAAATTGAAAAAATGAAGCTTCAGATGCATGAGGAGAAGATGCTAATGAGGAGATTTTAAGAAGGAGGTAGAATTATTTGTATAGGCAGGAAGAATTATACAAAAAGCGTGGTTAATGGAAATGGAGAAACATGAACATTCAGAAAATGAGCAGAAGACTACAAGCAACAAATTTCTAAAAATTCAGAGTTTTTGTAATGATGGAGAATGAGATTAATGTGTAGATAGAGAAAATGCCAGATTTTGATCAATGACTGGGTATTGATTTTATGCTCAATACAGAGAGCCACGTTTGCTGCTGTTGCAGGATCTGCAGAAATTGATGTTGTGGTCAATGCAGAGAAGCTGGAAATGTGCAGAATAAGATTAATTGCAAGAAAATGAGTACTTGCTAGATAAAAAGACACAGACTAGTTGCAAATATTGAGAAATGGACTGGCAAAAAGCCATGGTGAACACTTAACTTTTGGAAATGTGTGTATTGTTAGAATTTGAGCTATTAATGCAGAAGAACTGTGGAAATTATTAAAAGTGCAGTAATTTTTTGAAGGGAGAAATACATGCATTTCTTGGAAGAGAAGATGGTTCATTTACGAATGTCTGGAAATGTGACATTTTATCAATATTGGGAATGAAACATATGTTCAAATAATGAAAATGCTTGGATTGACTTAATGCTTGAA
This sequence comes from Isurus oxyrinchus, assembly GCA_026770705.1. NCBI lineage: Eukaryota > Metazoa > Chordata > Chondrichthyes > Lamniformes > Lamnidae > Isurus > Isurus oxyrinchus. The sequence continues at coordinate 68,726,259 of JANJGN010000021.1, forward strand.
ATTGAGGTGATAAGAACCTCAGGTTCCCTGGAATTGAAGGGTATGGAGACATCTAAGTTATGGTGAATGCGCAGAATCTGCAAAAGTGCTGAATCAAACAAGCTGAATGAAGTTGCTATTTTCATTAATACCCAAGAACCAGATTTCCTAACAAGTCACATTGAAAAATTGTAGGTTCAGGTGAATGGGGACAAGATGGTATTGAGGAGATTTTAAGAAGGAGGTAGAATTATCTGCATAGGCAGTAAGAATTAATACGATATAGCGTGGTTAATGGAAATGGAGAAACTTGAACATTCAGAAAATAGCAGAAGCTACAAGCAACGAATTTCTAAAAATTCAGAGATTTTGTAAAGATGGAGAATGAGAAATTTCTCCAGATAGAGAAAATGCCAGATTTTGATCAATGACCGGATATTGATTTAGTGCTCAATACAGAGAGCCACGTTTGCTGCTGTTGCAGGATCTGCAGAAATTGATGTTGTGGTCAAAGCAGAGAAGTTAGGACTTGCAGATTAAGATTAATTGCAAGAAAATGAGTACTTGCTCGATAAAAAGACACGGACTAGTTGCAAAATTTGAGAAATGAACTGGCAAAACGCTGTGGTGAACACTCAACTTTTGGAAATGTTTGTATTGTTAGGATTTGAGCTATTAATGCAGAAGAACTGTGGAAATTATTTAAAGTGCACTAATTGTTTGAAGGGAGAAATATTAGCATTTCTTGGAAGAGAAGATGGTTCATTTACGAATGTCTGGAAATGTGACATTTTATCAATATTGGGAATGAAACATATGTGCAAATAATGAAAATGCTTGGATTGACTTAATGCTTGAAATTGAGGTGATAAGAACCTCAGGTTTCCTGCAATTGCACGATTTGGATACATCAGAGTTATGGTGAATGCCCAGAATCTGCAAATGTGCTGAATCAAACAAGCTGCATGAAGCTGCTAATTTCATTAATACCCGAGAACCAGATTTCCTAACAAGTCAAATTGAAAAAATGAAGCTTCAGATGCATGAGGAGAAGATGCTAATGAGGAGATTTTAAGAAGGAGGTAGAATTATTTGTATAGGCAGGAAGAATTAATACAATATAGCGTGGTTAATGGAAATGGAGAAACATGAACATTCAGAAAATGAGCAGAAGACTACAAGCAACAAATTTCTAAAAATTCAGAGTTTTTGTAATGATGGAGAATGAGATTAATGTGTAGATAGAGAAAATGCCAGATTTTGATCAATGACTGGGTATTGATTTTATGCTCAATACAGAGAGCCACGTTTGCTGCTGTTGCAGGATCTGCAGAAATTGATGTTGTGGTCAATGCAGAGAAGCTGGAAATGTGCAGAATAAGATTAATTGCAAGAAAATGAGTACTTGCTAGATAAAAAGACACAGACTAGTTGCAAATATTGAGAAATGGACTGGCAAAAAGCCATGGTGAACACTTAACTTTTGGAAATGTGTGTATTGTTAGAATTTGAGCTATTAATGCAGAAGAACTGTGGAAATTATTAAAAGTGCAGTAATTTTTTGAAGGGAGAAATACATGCATTTCTTGGAAGAGAAGATGGTTCATTTACGAATGTCTGGAAATGTGACATTTTATCAATATTGGGAATGAAACATATGTTCAAATAATGAAAATGCTTGGATTGACTTAATGCTTGAAATTGAGGTGATAAGAACCTCAGGTTCCCTGGAATTGAAGGATATGGAGACATCTAAGTTATGGTGAATGCACAGAAACTGCAAATGTGCTGCATTAAACAAGCTAAATGAAACTGCGAATTTCATTAATACCCGAGAACCAGATTTCCTGACAAGTCAAATTGAAAAATTGTATGTTCAGATGAATGAGGAGAAGATGATTATGAGGTGATTTTAAGATGTAGGTATTAAATGTATTGGCAGTAAGAATTAATACGATATAGCTTGGCTCAGGGAAATGGAGAAACTTGAACATTCAGAAAATGAGCAGATGCTACAAGCAACGATATTCTTAAAATTCAGAGATATTGTAATGATGGAGAATGCAATCATGTGCAGATAGAGAAAATGCCAGATTTTGATCAATGACTGGGTATTGATTTAATGCTCAATACAGAGAGCCACGTTTGCTGCTGTTGCAGGATCTGCAGAAATTGATGTTGTGGTCAATGCAGAGAAGTTAGGAATGTGCAGATTAAGATTATTTGGAAGAAAATGAGTACTTGCTCGATAAAAGACACCGACTAGTTGCAAAACTTGAGAAATGGACTGGCAAAACGCTGTTGGGAACACTTAACTTTTGGAAATGTGTGTATTGTTAGAATATGAGATATTAATGCAGAGGAACTGTGGAAATTTTTAAAGGTGCACTAATTTTGGAAGGGAGAAATACGAGCATTTCTTTGAAGTGAAGATGGTTCATTTACGAATTTCTGGAACTGTGACATTTTATCAATATTGGGAATGAAACATATGTGCAAATAAGGAAAATGCTTGGATTGACTTAATGCTTGAAATTGAGGTGATAAGAACCTCAGGTTTCCTCGAATTGAAGGATATGGAGACATCTAAGTTATGGTGAATGCGCAGAATCTGCAAAAGTGCTGAATCAAACAAGCTGAATGAAGTTGCTATTTTCATTAATACCCGAGAACCAGATTTCCTAACAAGTCACATTGAAAAATTGTAGGTTCAGGTGAATGGGGACCAGATGGTATTGAGGAGATTTTAAGAAGGAGGTAGAATTATCTGCATAGACAGTAAGAATTAATACGATATAGCGTGGTTAATGGAAATGGAGAAACTTGAACATTCAGAAAATAGCAGAAGCTACAAGCAACGAATTTCTAAAAATTCAGAGATTTTGTAAAGATGGAGAATGAGAAATTTCTCCAGATAGAGAAAATGCCAGATTTTGATCAATGACCGGATATTGATTTAGTGCTCAATACAGAGAGCCACGTTTGCTGCTGTTGCAGGATCTGCAGAAATTGATGTTGTGGTCAAAGCAGAGAAGTTAGGAATTGCAGATTAAGATTAATTGCAAGAAAATGAGTACTTGCTCGATAAAAAGACAGGGACTAGTTGCAAAAATTGAGAAATGAACTGGCAAAACGCTGTGGTGAACACTTAACTTTTGGAAATGTTTGTATTGTTAGGATTTGAGCTATTAATGCAGAAGAACTGTGGAAATTATTTAAAGTGCACTAATTTTGGAAGGGAGAAATACGAGCATTTCTTGGAAGTGACGATGGTTCATTTACGAATTTCTGGAACTGTGACGTTTTATCAATATTGGGAATGAAACATATGTGCAAATAATGAAAATGCTTGGATTGACTTAATGCTTGAAATTGAGGTGATAAGAACCTCGAATTGAAGGATATGGAGACATCTAAGTTATGGTGAATGCGCAGAATCTGCAAAAGTGCTGCGTCAGACAAGTTGAATGAAGTTGCTAATTTCATTAATACCCGAGAACCAGATTTCCTGACAAGTCATTTGAAAAATTGTAGGTTCAGGTGAATGGGGACAAGATGGTTATGAGGAGATTTTAAGAAGGAGGTAGAATTATCTGTATAGGCAGTAAGAATTAATACGATATGGCGTGGTTAATGGAAATGGAGAAACTTGAACATTCAGAAAATAGCAGAAGCTACAAGCAACGAATTTCTAAAAATTCAGAGATTTTGTAAAGATGGAGAATGAGAAATTTCTCCAGATAGAGAAAATCCCAGATTTTGATCAATGACCGGGTATTGATTTAATGCTCAATACAGAGAGCCACGTTTGCTGCTGTTGAAGGATCTGCAGAAATTGATGTTGTGGTCAAAGCAGAGAAGTTAGGAATTGCAGATTAAGATTAATTGCAAGAAAATGAGTACTTGCTAGATAAAAAGACACAGACTAGTTGCAAATCTTGAGAAATGGACTGGCAAAACGCTGTGGTGAACACTCAACTTTTGGAAATGTGTGTATTGTTAGAATTTGAGCTATCAATGCAGAAGAACTGTGGAAATTATTAAAGGTGCAGTAATTTTGGAAGAGAGAAATACAAGCATTTCTTGGAAGTGAAGATGGTTCATTTACGAATTTCTGGAAATGTGACATTTTATCAATATTGGGAATGAAACATATGTGCAAACAATGAAAATGTTTGGATTTACTTAATGCTTGAAATTGAGGTGATAAGAACCTCCGGTTTCCTGGAATTGAAGGATATGGAGACATCTAAGTTATGGTGAATGCGCAGAATCTGCAAATGTGCTGCATCAGACAAGTTGAAAGAAACTGCGAATTTCATTAATACCCGAGAACCAGATTTCCTGACAAGTTATTTGAAAAATTGTAGGTTCAGATGAATGAGGAGAAGATGGTTATGAGGAGATTTTAAGATGTCGGTGGTATTAAATGTATTGGCAGTAAGAATTAATACGATATAGCTTGGCTCAGGGAAATGGAGAAACTTGAACATTCAGAAAATGAGCAGAAGCTACAAGCAACGATATTCTTAAAATTCAGAGATATTGTAATGATGGAGAATGGCAATGATGTGCAGATGGAGAAAATGTCAGATTTTGATCAATGACTGGGTATTGATTTTATGCTCAATACAGAGAGCCACGTTTGCTGCTGTTGCAGGATCTGCAGAAATTGATGTTGTGGTCAATGCAGAGAAGCTGGAAATGTGCAGAATAAGATTAATTGCAAGAAAATGAGTACTTGCTAGATAAAAGACACAGACTAGTAGCAAAACTTGAGAAATGGACTGGCAAAACGCTGTGGTGAACACTCATTTTTTGGAAATGTGTGTATTGTTAGAATATGAGATATTAATGCAGAAGAACTGTGGAAATTTTTAAAGGTGCACTAATTTTGGAAGGGAGAAATACGAGCATTTCTTGGAAGTGAAGATGGTTCATTTATGAATTTCTGGAACTGTGACATTTTATCAATATTGGGAATGAAACATATGTGCAAATAAGGAAAATGCTTGGATTGACTTAATGCTTGAACTTGAGGTGATAAGAACCTCAGGTTTCCTCGAATTGAAGGATATGGTGACATCTAAGTTATGGTGAATGCGCAGAATCTGCAAAAGTGCTGAATCAAACAAGCTGAATGAAGTTGCTAATTTCATTAATACCCGAGAACCAGATTTCCTGACAAGTCATTTGAAAAATTGTAGGTTCAGGTGAATGGGGACAAGATGGTTATGAGGAGATTTTAAGAAGGAGGTAGAATTATCTGCATAGGCAGTAAGAATTAATACGATATAGCGTGGTTAATGGAAATGGAGAAACTTGAACATTCAGAAAATAGCAGAAGCTACAAGCAACGAATTTCTAAAAATTCAGAGATTTTGTAAAGATGGAGAATGAGAAATTTCTCCAGATAGAGAAAATGCCAGATTTTGATCAATGACCGGGTATTGATTTAATGCTCAATACAGAGAGCCACGTTTGCTGCTGTTGCAGGATCTGCAGAAATTGATGTTGTGGTCAATGCAGAGAAGCTGGAAATGTGCAGAATAAGATTAATTGCAAGAAAATGAGTACTTGCTAGATAAAAAGACACAGACTAGTTGCCAATATTGAGAAATGGACTGGCAAAAAGCCATGGTGGACACTTAACTTTTGGAAATGTGTGTATTGTTAGAATTTGAGCTATTAATGCAGAAGAACTGAGGAAATTATTAAAAGTGCAGTAATTTTTTGAAGGGAGAAATACGAGCATTTCTTGGAAGAGAAGATGGTTCATTTACGAATGTCTGGAAATGTGACATTTTATCAATATTGGGAATGAAACATATGTTCAAATAATGAAAATGCTTGGATTGACTTAATGCTTGAAATTGAGGTGATAAGAACCTCAGGTTCCCTGGAATTGAAGGATATGGAGACATCTAAGCTATGGTGAATGCGCAGAAACTGCAAATGTGCTGCATTAAACAAGCTAAATGAAACTGCGAATTTCATTAATACCCGAGAACCAGATTTCCTGACAAGTCAATTTGAAAAATTGTATGTTCAGATGAATGAGGAGAAGATGATTATGAGGAGATTTTAAGATGTAGGTAGTATTAAATGTATTGGCAGTAAGAATTAATACGATATAGCTTGGCTCAGGGAAATGGAGAAAATTGAACATTCAGAAAATTAGCAGATGCTACAAGCAACGATATTCTTAAAATTCAGAGATATTGTAATGATGGAGAATGCAATCATGTGCAGATAGAGAAAATGCCAGATTTTGATCAATGACTGGGTATTGATTTAATGCTCAATACAGAGAGCCACGTTTGCTGCTGTTGCAGGATCTGCAGAAATTGATGTTGTGGTCAATGCAGAGAAGTTAGGAATGTGCAGATTAAGATTATTTGGAAGAAAATGAGTACTTGCTCGATAAAAGACACCGACTAGTTGCAAAACTTGAGAAATGGACTGGCAAAACGCTGTGGTGAACACTTAACTTTTGGAAATGTGTGTATTGTTAGAATATGAGATATTAATGCAGAGGAACTGTGGAAATTTTTAAAGGTGCACTAATTTTGGAAGGGAGAAATACGAGCATTTCTTTGAAGTGAAGATGGTTCATTTACGAATTTCTGGAACTGTTACATTTTATCAATATTGGGAATGAAACATATGTGCAAATAAGGAAAATGCTTGGATTGACTTAATGCTTGAAATTGAGGTGATAAGAACCTCAGGTTTCCTCGAATTGAAGGATATGGAGACATCTAAGTTATGGTGAATGCGCAGAATCTGCAAAAGTGCTGCATCAGACAAGTTGAATGAAGTTGCTAATTTCATTAATACCCGAGAACCAGATTTCCTGACAAGTCATTTGAAAAATTGTAGGTTCAGGTGAATGGGGACAAGATGGTTATGAGGAGATTTTAAGAAGGAGGTAGAATTATCTGTATAGGCAGTAAGAATTAATACGATATGGCGTGGTTAATGGAAATGGAGAAACTTGAACATTCAGAAAATAGCAGAAGCTACAAGCAACGAATTTCTAAAAATTCAGAGATTTTGTAAAGATGGAGAATGAGAAATTTCTCCAGATAGAGAAAATGCCAGATTTTGATCAATGACCGGGTATTGATTTAATGCTCAATACAGAGAGCCACGTTTGCTGCTGTTGCAGGATCTGCAGAAATTGATGTTGTGGTCAATGCAGAGAAGCTGGAAATGTGCAGAATAAGATTAATTGCAAGAAAATGAGTACTTGCTAGATAAAAAGACACAGACTAGTTGCCAATATTGAGAAATGGACTGGCAAAAAGCCATGGTGGACACTTAACTTTTGGAAATGTGTGTATTGTTAGAATTTGAGCTATTAATGCAGAAGAACTGAGGAAATTATTAAAAGTGCAGTAATTTTTTGAAGGGAGAAATACGAGCATTTCTTGGAAGAGAAGATGGTTCATTTACGAATGTCTGGAAATGTGACATTTTATCAATATTGGGAATGAAACATATGTTCAAATAATGAAAATGCTTGGATTGACTTAATGCTTGAAATTGAGGTGATAAGAACCTCAGGTTTCCTGGAATTGAAGGATATGGAGACATCTAAGTTATGGTGAATGCGCAGAATCTGCAAATGTGCTGCATTAAACAAGCTAAATGAAACTGCGAATTTCATTAATACCCGAGAACCAGATTTCCTGACAAGTGAAATTGAAAATTTGTATGTTCAGATGAATGAGGAGAAGATGATTATGAGGAGATTTTAAGATGTAGGTAGTATTAAATGTATTGGCAGTAAGAATTAATACGATATAGCTTGGCTCAGGGAAATGGAGAAACTTGTACATTCAGAAAATGAGCAGAAGCTACAAGCAACGAATTTCTAAAAATTCAGAGATTTTGTAAAGATGGAGAATGAGAAATTTCTCCAGATAGAGAAAATGTCAGATTTTGATCAATGACTGGGTATTGATTTAATGCTCAATACAGAGAGCCACGTTTGCTGCTGTTGCAGGATCTGCAGAAATTGATGTTGTGGTCAATGCAGAGAAGTTAGGAATGTGCAGATTAAGATTAATTGCAAGAAAATGAGTACTTGCTTGATAAAAAGACACAGACTAGTTGCAAAACTTGAGAAATGGACTGGCAAAACTCTGTGGTGAACACTCAACTTTTGGAAATGTGTTTATTGTTAGAATTTGAGCTAATAATGCAGAAGAACTGTAGAAATTATTAAAGGTGCACTAATTTTGGTAGGGAGAAATACGAGCATTTCTTGGAAGTGAAGATGGTTCATTTACGAATTTCTGGAACTGTGACATTTTATCAATATTGGGAATGAAACATATGTGCAAATCATGAAAATGCTTGGATTTACTCAATGCTTGAAATTGAGGTGATAAGAACCACAGGTTTCCTGCAATTGCACGATTTGGAGACATCAGAGTTATGGTGAATGCGCAGAATCTGCAAATGTGCTGAATCAAACAAGCTGCATGAAGCTGCTAATTTCATTAATACCCGAGAACCAGATTTCCTAACAAGTCAAATTGAAAAAATGAAGCTTCAGATGCATGAGGAGAAGATGGTAATGAGGAGATTTTAAGAAGGAGGAAGAATTATTTGTATAGGCAGGAAGAATTATTACGATATAGCGTGGTTAATGGAAATGGAGAAACATGAACATTCAGAAAATGAGCAGAAGACTACAAGCAACAAATTTCCAAAAATTAAGAGATTTTGTAATGATGGAGAATGAGATTAATGTGTAGATAGAGAAAATGCCAGATTTTGATCAATGACTGGGTACTGATTTTATGCTCAATACAGAGAGCCACGTTTGCTGCTGTGGCAGGATCTGCAGAAATTGATGTTGTGGTCAATGCAGAGAAGCTGGAAATGTGCAGAATAAGATTAATTGCAAGAAAATGAGTACTTGCTAGATAAAAAGACACAGACTAGTTGCAAATATTGAGAAATGGACTGGCAAAAAGCCATGGTGAACACTTAACTTTTGGAAATGTGTGTATTGTTAGAATTTGAGCTATTAATGCAGAAGAACTGAGGAAATTATTAAAAGTGCAGTAATTTTTTGAAGGGAGAAATACGAGCATTTCTTGGAAGAGAAGATGGTTCATTTACGAATGTCTGGAAATGTGACATTTTATCAATATTGGGAATGAAACATATGTTCAAATAATGAAAATGCTTGGATTGACTTAATGCTTGAAATTGAGGTGATAAGAACCTCAGGTTTCCTGGAATTGAAGGATATGGAGACATCTAAGTTATGGTGAATGCGCAGAATCTGCAAATGTGCTGCATTAAACAAGCTAAATGAAACTGCGAATTTCATTAATACCCGAGAACCAGATTTCCTGACAAGTCAAATTGAAAAATTGTATGTTCAGATGAATGAGGAGAAGATGATTATGAGGAGATTTTAAGATGTAGGTAGTATTAAATGTATTGGCACTAAGAATTAATACGATATAGCTTGGCTCAGGGAAATGGAGAAACTTGAACATTCAGAAAATGAGCAGAAGCTACAAGCAACGAATTTCTAAAAATTCAGAGATTTTGTAAAGATGGAGAATGAGAAATTTCTCCAGATAGAGAAAATGTCAGATTTTGATCAATGACTGGGTATTGATTTAATGCTCAATACAGAGAGCCACGTTTGCTGCTGTTGCAGGATCTGCAGAAATTGATGTTGTGGTCAATGCAGAGAAGTTAGGAATGTGCAGATTAAGATTAATTGCAAGAAAATGAGTACTTGCTTGATAAAAAGACACAGACTAGTTGCAAAACTTGAGAAATGGACTGGCAAAACGCTGTGGTGAACACTCAACTTTTGGAAATGTGTTTATTGTTAGAATTTGAGCTAATAATGCAGAAGAACTGTAGAAATTATTAAAGGTGCACTAATTTTGGTAGGGAGAAATACGAGCATTTCTTGGAAGTGAAGATGGTTCATTTACGAATTTCTGGAACTGTGACATTTTATCAATATTGGGAATGAAACATATGTGCAAATCATGAAAATGCTTGGATTTACTCAATGCTTGAAATTGAGGCGATAAGAACCACAGGTTTCCTGCAATTGCACGATTTGGAGACATCAGAGTTATGGTGAATGCGCAGAATCTGTAAATGTGCTGAATCAAACAAGCTGCATGAAGCTGCTAATTTCATTAATACCCGAGAACCAGATTTCCTAACAAGTCAAATTGAAAAAATGAAGCTTCAGATGCATGAGGAGAAGATGGTAATGAGGAGATTTTAAGAAGGAGGAAGAATTATTTGTATAGGCAGGAAGAATTATTACGATATAGCGTGGTTAATGGAAATGGAGAAACATGAACATTCAGAAAATGAGCAGAAGACTACAAGCAACAAATTTCCAAAAATTAAGAGATTTTGTAATGATGGAGAATGAGATTAATGTGTAGATAGAGAAAATGCCAGATTTTGATCAATGACTGGGTACTGATTTTATGCTCAATACAGAGAGCCACGTTTGCTGCTGTGGCAGGATCTGCAGAAATTGATGTTGTGGTCAATGCAGAGAAGCTGGAAATGTGCAGAATAAGATTAATTGCAAGAAAATGAGTACTTGCTAGATAAAAGACACAGACTAGTAGCAAAACTTGAGAAATGGACTGGCAAAACGCTGTGGTGAACACTCATTTTTTGGAAATGTGTGTATTGTTAGAATTTGAGCTATCAATGCAGAAGAACTGTGGAAATTATTAAAGGTGCAGTAATTTTGGAAGAGAGAAATACGAGCATTTCTTGGAAGTGAAGATGGTTCATTTACGAATTTCTGGAAATGTGACATTTTATCAATATTGGGAATGAAACATATGTGCAAACAATGAAAATGTTTGGATTTACTTAATGCTTGAAATTGAGGTGATAAGAACCTCAGGTTTCCTGGAATTGAAGGATATGGAGACATCTAAGTTATGGTGAATGCGCAGAATCTGCAAATGTGCTGCATCAGACAAGTTGAAAGAAACTGCGAATTTCATTAATACCCGAGAACCAGATTTCCTGACAAGTCATTTGAAAAATTGTAGGTTCAGATGAATGAGGAGAAGATGGTTATGAGGAGATTTTAAGATGTCGGTGGTATTAAATGTATTGGCAGTAAGAATTAATACGATATAGCTTGGCTCAGGGAAATGGAGAAACTTGAACATTCAGAAAATGAGCAGAAGCTACAAGCAACGATATTCTTAAAATTCAGAGATATTGTAATGATGGAGAATGGCAATGATGTGCAGATGGAGAAAATTTCAGATTTTGATCAATGACTGGGTATTGATTTTATGCTCAATACAGAGAGCCACGTTTGCTGCTGTTGCAGGATCTGCAGAAATTGATGTTGTGGTCAATGCAGAGAAGCTGGAAATGTGCAGAATAAGATTAATTGCAAGAAAATGAGTACTTGCTAGATAAAAGACACAGACTAGTAGCAAAACTTGAGAAATGGACTGGCAAAACGCTGTGGTGAACACTCATTTTTTGGAAATGTGTGTATTGTTAGAATATGAGATATTAATGCAGAAGAACTGTGGAAATTTTTAAAGGTGCACTAATTTTGGAAGGGAGAAATACGAGCATTTCTTGGAAGTGAAGATGGTTCATTTACGAATTTCTGGAACTGTGACATTTTATCAATATTGGGAATGAAACATATGTGCAAATAAGGAAAATGCTTGGATTGACTTAATGCTTGAACTTGAGGTGATAAGAACCTCAGGTTTCCTCGAATTGAAGGATATGGTGACATCTAAGTTATGGTGAATGCGCAGAATCTGCAAAAGTGCTGAATCAAACAAGCTGAATGAAGTTGCTAATTTCATTAATACCCGAGAACCAGATTTCCTGACAAGTCATTTGAAAAATTGTAGGTTCAGGTGAATGGGGACAAGATGGTTATGAGGAGATTTTAAGAAGGAGGTAGAATTATCTGCATAGGCAGTAAGAATTAATACGATATAGCGTGGTTAATGGAAATGGAGAAACTTGAACATTCAGAAAATAGCAGAAGCTACAAGCAACGAATTTCTAAAAATTCAGAGATTTTGTAAAGATGGAGAATGAGAAATTTCTCCAGATAGAGAAAATGCCAGATTTTGATCAATGACCGGGTATTGATTTAATGCTCAATACAGAGAGCCACGTTTGCTGCTGTTGCAGGATCTGCAGAAATTGATGTTGTGGTCAATGCAGAGAAGCTGGAAATGTGCAGAATAAGATTAATTGCAAGAAAATGAGTACTTGCTAGATAAAAAGACACAGACTAGTTGCCAATATTGAGAAATGGACTGGCAAAAAGCCATGGTGGACACTTAACTTTTGGAAATGTGTGTATTGTTAGAATTTGAGCTATTAATGCAGAAGAACTGAGGAAATTATTAAAAGTGCAGTAATTTTTTGAAGGGAGAAATACGAGCATTTCTTGGAAGAGAAGATGGTTCATTTACGAATGTCTGGAAATGTGACATTTTATCAATATTGGGAATGAAACATATGTTCAAATAATGAAAATGCTTGGATTGACTTAATGCTTGAAATTGAGGTGATAAGAACCTCAGGTTTCCTGGAATTGAAGGATATGGAGACATCTAAGTTATGGTGAATGCGCAGAATCTGCAAATGTGCTGCATTAAACAAGCTAAATGAAACTGCGAATTTCATTAATACCCGAGAACCAGATTTCCTGACAAGTGAAATTGAAAATTTGTATGTTCAGATGAATGAGGAGAAGATGATTATGAGGAGATTTTAAGATGTAGGTAGTATTAAATGTATTGGCACTAAGAATTAATACGATATAGCTTGGCTCAGGGAAATGGAGAAACTTGAACATTCAGAAAATGAGCAGAAGCTACAAGCAACGAATTTCTAAAAATTCAGAGATTTTGTAAAGATGGAGAATGAGAAATTTCTCCAGATAGAGAAAATGCCAGATTTTGATCAATGACTGGGTATTGATTTAATGCTCAATACAGAGAGCCACGTTTGCTGCTGTTGCAGGATCTGCAGAAATTGATGTTGTGGTCAATGCAGAGAAGTTAGGAATGTGCAGATTAAGATTAATTGCAAGAAAATGAGTACTTGCTTGATAAAAAGACACAGACTAGTTGCAAAACTTGAGAAATGGACTGGCAAAACGCTGTGGTGAACACTCAACTTTTGGAAATGTGTTTATTGTTAGAATTTGAGCTAATAATGCAGAAGAACTGTAGAAATTATTAAAGGTGCACTAATTTTGGTAGGGAGAAATACGAGCATTTCTTGGAAGTGAAGATGGTTCATTTACGAATTTCTGGAACTGTGACATTTTATCAATATTGGGAATGAAACATATGTGCAAATCATGAAAATGCTTGGATTTACTCAATGCTTGAAATTGAGGCGATAAGAACCACAGGTTTCCTGCAATTGCACGATTTGGAGACATCAGAGTTATGGTGAATGCGCAGAATCTGTAAATGTGCTGAATCAAACAAGCTGCATGAAGCTGCTAATTTCATTAATACCCGAGAACCAGATTTCCTAACAAGTCAAATTGAAAAAATGAAGCTTCAGATGCATGAGGAGAAGATGGTAATGAGGAGATTTTAAGAAGGAGGAAGAATTATTTGTATAGGCATAAAGAATTATTACGATATAGCGTGGTTAATGGAAATGGAGAAACATGAACATTCAGAAAATGAGCAGAAGACTACAAGCAACAAATTTCCAAAAATTAAGAGATTTTGTAATGATGGAGAATGAGATTAATGTGTAGATAGAGAAAATGCCAGATTTTGATCAATGACTGGGTACTGATTTTATGCTCAATACAGAGAGCCACGTTTGCTGCTGTGGCAGGATCTGCAGAAATTGATGTTGTGGTCAATGCAGAGAAGCTGGAAATGTGCAGAATAAGATTAATTGCAAGAAAATGAGTACTTGCTAGATAAAAAGACACAGACTAGTTGCAAATATTGAGAAATGGACTGGCAAAAAGCCATGGTGAACACTTAACTTTTGGAAGTGTGTGTATTGTTAGAATTTGAGCTATTAATGCAGAAGAACTGAGGAAATTATTAAAAGTGCAGTAATTTTTTGAAGGGAGAAATACGAGCATTTCTTGGAAGAGAAGATGGTTCATTTACGAATGTCTGGAAATGTGACATTTTATCAATATTGGGAATGAAACATATGTTCAAATAATGAAAATGCTTGGATTGACTTAATGCTTGAAATTGAGGTGATAAGAACCTCAGGTTTCCTGGAATTGAAGGATATGGAGACATCTAAGTTATGGTGAATGCGCAGAATCTGCAAATGTGCTGCATTAAACAAGCTAAATGAAACTGCGAATTTCATTAATACCCGAGAACCAGATTTCCTGACAAGTCAAATTGAAAAATTGTATGTTCAGATGAATGAGGAGAAGCTGATTATGAGGAGATTTTAAGATGTAGGTAGTATTAAATGTATTGGCACTAAGAATTAATACGATATAGCTTGGCTCAGGGAAATGGAGAAACTTGAACATTCAGAAAATGAGCAGAAGCTACAAGCAACGAATTTCTAAAAATTCAGAGATTTTGTAAAGATGGAGAATGAGAAATTTCTCCAGATAGAGAAAATGTCAGATTTTGATCAATGACTGGGTATTGATTTAATGCTCAATACAGAGAGCCACGTTTGCTGCTGTTGCAGGATCTGCAGAAATTGATGTTGTGGTCAATGCAGAGAAGTTAGGAATGTGCAGATTAAGATTAATTGCAAGAAAATGAGTACTTGCTTGATAAAAAGACACAGACTAGTTGCAAAACTTGAGAAATGGACTGGCAAAACGCTGTGGTGAACACTCAACTTTTGGAAATGTGTTTATTGTTCGAATTTGAGCTAATAATGCAGAAGAACTGTAGAAATTATTAAAGGTGCACTAATTTTGGTAGGGAGAAATACGAGCATTTCTTGGAAGTGAAGATGGTTCATTTACGAATTTCTGGAACTGTGACATTTTATCAATATTGGGAATGAAACATATGTGCAAATCATGAAAATGCTTGGATTTACTCAATGCTTGAAATTGAGGCGATAAGAACCACAGGTTTCCTGCAATTGCACGATTTGGAGACATCAGAGTTATGGTGAATGCGCAGAATCTGTAAATGTGCTGAATCAAACAAGCTGCATGAAGCTGCTAATTTCATTAATACCCGAGAACCAGATTTCCTAACAAGTCAAATTGAAAAAATGAAGCTTCAGATGCATGAGGAGAAGATGGTAATGAAGAGATTTTAAGAAGGAGGAAGAATTATTTGTATAGGCAGGAAGAATTATTACGATATAGCGTGGTTAATGGAAATGGAGAAACATGAACATTCAGAAAATGAGCAGAAGACTACAAGCAACAAATTTCCAAAAATTAAGAGATTTTGTAATGATGGAGAATGAGATTAATGTGTAGATAGAGAAAATGCCAGATTTTAATCAATGACTGGGTACTGATTTTATGCTCAATACAGAGAGCCACGTTTGCTGCTGTGGCAGGATCTGCAGAAATTGATGTTGTGGTCAATGCAGAGAAGCTGGAAATGTGCAGAATAAGATTAATTGCAAGAAAATGAGTACTTGCTAGATAAAAAGACACAGACTAGTTGCAAATATTGAGAAATGGACTGGCAAAAAGCCATGGTGAACACTTAACTTTTGGAAATGTGTGTATTGTTAGAATTTGAGCTATTAATGCAGAAGAACTGAGGAAATTATTAAAAGTGCAGTAATTTTTTGAAGGGAGAAATACGAGCATTTCTTGGAAGAGAAGATGGTTCATTTACGAATGTCTGGAAATGTGACATTTTATCAATATTGGGAATGAAACATATGTTCAAATAATGAAAATGCTTGGATTGACTTAATGCTTGAAATTGAGGTGATAAGAACCTCAGGTTTCCTGGAATTGAAGGATATGGAGACATCTAAGTTATGGTGAATGCGCAGAATCTGCAAATGTGCTGCATTAAACAAGCTAAATGAAACTGCGAATTTCATTAATACCCGAGAACCAGATTTCCTGACAAGTCAAATTGAAAAATTGTATGTTCAGATGAATGAGGAGAAGATGATTATGAGGAGATTTTAAGATGTAGGTAGTATTAAATGTATTGGCAGTAAGAATTAATACGATATAGCTTGGCTCAGGGAAATGGAGAAACTTGAACATTCAGAAAATAGCAGAAGCTACAAGCAACGAATTTCTAAAAATTCAGAGATTTTGTAAAGATGGAGAATGAGAAATTTCTCCAGATAGAGAAAATGTCAGATTTTGATCAATGACTGGGTATTGATTTAATGCTCAATACAGAGAGCCACGTTTGCTGCTGTTGCAGGATCTGCAGAAATTGATGTTGTGGTCAATGCAGAGAAGTTAGGAATGTGCAGATTAAGATTAATTGCAAGAAAATGAGTACTTGCTTGATAAAAAGACACAGACTAGTTGCAAAACTTGAGAAATGGACTGGCAAAACGCTGTGGTGAACACTCAACTTTTGGAAATGTGTTTATTGTTAGAATTTGAGCTAATAATGCAGAAGAACTGTAGAAATTATTAAAGGTGCACTAATTTTGGTAGGGAGAAATACGAGCATTTCTTGGAAGTGAAGATGGTTCATTTACGAATTTCTGGAACTGTGACATTTTATCAATATTGGGAATGAAACATATGTGCAAATCATGAAAATGCTTGGATTTACTCAATGCTTGAAATTGAGGCGATAGGAACCACAGGTTTCCTGCAATTGCACGATTTGGAGACATCAGAGTTATGGTGAATGCGCAGAATCTGCAAATGTGCTGAATCAAACAAGCTGCATGAAGCTGCTAATTTCATTAATCCCCGAGAACCAGATTTCCTAACAAGTCAAATTGAAAAAATGAAGCTTCAGATGCATGAGGAGAAGATGGTAATGAGGAGATTTTAAGAAGGAGGAAGAATTATTTGTATAGGCAGGAAGAATTATTACGATATAGCGTGGTTAATGGAAATGGAGAAACATGAACATTCAGAAAATGAGCAGAAGACTACAAGCAACAAATTTCCAAAAATTAAGAGATTTTGTAATGATGGAGAATGAGATTAATGTGTAGATAGAGAAAATGCCAGATTTTGATCAATGACTTGGTATTGATTTTATGCTCAATACAGAGAGCCACGTTTGCTGCTGTGGCAGGATCTGCAGAAATTGATGTTGTGGTCAATGCAGAGAAGCTGGAAATGTGCAGAATAAGATTAATTGCAAGAAAATGAGTACTTGCTAGATAAAAAGACACAGACTAGTTGCAAATATTGAGAAATGGACTGGCAAAAAGCCATGGTGAACACTTAACTTTTGGAAATGTGTGTATTGTTAGAATTTGAGCTATTAATGCAGAAGAACTGAGGAAATTATTAAAAGTGCAGTAATTTTTTGAAGGGAGAAATACGAGCATTTCTTGGAAGAGAAGATGGTTCATTTACGAATGTCTGGAAATGTGACATTTTATCAATATTGGGAATGAAACATATGTTCAAATAATGAAAATGCTTGGATTGACTTAATGCTTGAAATTGAGGTGATAAGAACCTCAGGTTTCCTCGAATTGAAGGATATGGAGACATCTAAGTTATGGTGAATGCGCAGAATCTGCAAATGTGCTGCATTAAACAAGCTAAATGAAACTGCGAATTTCATTAATACCCGAGAACCAGATTTCCTGACAAGTCAAATTGAAAAATTGTATGTTCAGATGAATGAGGAGAAGATGATTATGAGGAGATTTTAAGATGTAGGTAGTATTAAATGTATTGGCAGTAAGAATTAATACGATATAGCTTGGCTCAGGGAAATGGAGAAACTTGAACATTCAGAAAATGAGCAGAAGCTACAAGCAACAAATTTCTAAAAATTCAGAGATTTTGTAATGATGGAGAATGAGATTAATGTGTAGATAGAGAAAATGCCAGATTTTGATCAATGACTGGGTATTGATTTTATGCTCAATACAGAGAGCCACGTTTGCTGCTGTTGCAGGATCTGCAGAAATTGATGTTGTGGTCAATGCAGAGAAGCTGGAAATGTGCAGAATAAGATTAATTGCAAGAAAATGAGTACTTGCTAGATAAAAAGACACAGACTAGTTGCAAATATTGAGAAATGGACTGGCAAAAAGCCATGGTGAACACTTAACTTTTGGAAATGTGTGTATTGTTAGAATTTGAGCTATTAATGCAGAAGAACTGTGGAAATTATTAAAAGTGCAGTAATTTTTTGAAGGGAGAAATACGAGCATTTCTTGGAAGAGACGATGGTTCTTTTACGAATGTCTGGAAATGTGACATTTTATCAATATTGGGAATGAAACATATGTGCAAATAATGAAAATGCTTGGATTGACTTAATGCTTGAAATTGAGGTGATAAGAACCTCAGGTTTCCTCGAATTGAAGGATATGGAGAAATGTAAGTTATGGTGAATGCGCAGAATCTGTAAATGTGCTGAATCAAACAAGTAGAATGACGCTGCGAATTTCATTAATACCCGAGAACCAGATTTCCTAACAAGTCACATTGAAAAATTGTAGGTTCAGGTGAATGAGCACAAGATGGTTATGAGGAGATTTTAAGAAGGAGGTAGAATTATCTGTATAGGCAGTAGAATTAATACGATATAGCGTGGTTAATGGAAATGGAGAAACTTGAAGATTCAGAAAATGAGCAGAAGCTACAAGCAACGAATTTCTAAAAATTCAGAGATTTTGTAAAGATGGAGAATGAGAAATTTCTCCAGATAGAGAAAATGTCAGATTTTGATCAATGACTGGGTATTGATTTAATGCTCAATACAGAGAGCCACCTTTGCTGCTGTTGCAGGATCTGCAGAAATTGATGTTGTGGTCAATGCAGAGAAGTTAGGAATGTGCAGATTAAGATTAATTGCAAGAAAATGAGTACTTGCTCGATAAAAAGACACGGACTAGTTGCAAAAATTGAGAAATGAACTGGCAAAACGCTGTGGTGAACACTCAACTTTTGGAAATGTTTGTATTGTTAGGATTTGAGCTATTAATGCAGAAGAACTGTGGAAATTATTTAAAGTGCACTAATTGTTTGAAGGGAGAAATATTAGCATTTCTTGGAAGAGAAGATGGTTCATTTACGAATGTCTGGAAATGTGACATTTTATCAATATTGGGAATGAAACATATGTGCAAATAATGAAAATGCTTGGATTGACTTAATGCTTGAAATTGAGGTGATAAGAACCTCAGGTTTCCTGCAATTGCACGATTTGGATACATCAGAGTTATGGTGAATGCCCAGAATCTGCAAATGTGCTGAATCAAACAAGCTGCATGAAGCTGCTAATTTCATTAATACCCGAGAACCAGATTTCCTAAAAAGTCAAATTGAAAAAATGAAGCTTCAGATGCATGAGGAGAAGATGCTAATGAGGAGATTTTAAGAAGGAGGTAGAATTATTTGTATAGGCAGGAAGAATTATACAAAAAGCGTGGTTAATGGAAATGGAGAAACATGAACATTCAGAAAATGAGCAGAAGACTACAAGCAACAAATTTCTAAAAATTCAGAGTTTTTGTAATGATGGAGAATGAGATTAATGTGTAGATAGAGAAAATGCCAGATTTTGATCAATGACTGGGTATTGATTTTATGCTCAATACAGAGAGCCACGTTTGCTGCTGTTGCAGGATCTGCAGAAATTGATGTTGTGGTCAATGCAGAGAAGCTGGAAATGTGCAGAATAAGATTAATTGCAAGAAAATGAGTACTTGCTAGATAAAAAGACACAGACTAGTTGCAAATATTGAGAAATGGACTGGCAAAAAGCCATGGTGAACACTTAACTTTTGGAAATGTGTGTATTGTTAGAATTTGAGATATTAATGCAGAAGAACTGTGGAAATTATTAAAAGTGCAGTAATTTTTTGAAGGGAGAAATACGAGCATTTCTTGGAAGAGACGATGGTTCATTTACGAATGTCTGGAAATGTGACATTTTATCAATATTGGGAATGAAACATATGTGCAAATAATGAAAATGCTTGGATTGACTTAATGCTTGAAATTGAGGTGATAAGAACCTCAGGTTTCCTCGAATTGAAGGATATGGAGAAATGTAAGTTATGGTGAATGCGTAGAATCTGTAAATGTGCTGAATCAAACAAGTAGAATGACGCTGCGAATTTCATTAATACCCGAGAACCAGATTTCCTAACAAGTCACATTGAAAAATTGTAGGTTCAGGTGAATGAGCACAAGATGGTTATGAGGAGATTTTAAGAAGGAGGTAGAATTATCTGTATAGGCAGTAGAATTAATACGATATAGCGTGGTTAATGGAAATGGAGAAACTTGAAGATTCAGAAAATGAGCAGAAGCTACAAGCAACGAATTTCTAAAAATTCAGAGATTTTGTAAAGATGGAGAATGAGAAATTTCTCCAGATAGAGAAAATGTCAGATTTTGATCAATGACTGGGTATTGATTTAATGCTCAATACAGAGAGCCACCTTTGCTGCTGTTGCAGGATCTGCAGAAATTGATGTTGTGGTCAATGCAGAGAAGTTAGGAATGTGCAGATTAAGATTAATTGCAAGAAAATGAGTACTTGCTCGATAAAAAGACACGGACTAGTTGCAAAAATTGAGAAATGAACTGGCAAAACGCTGTGGTGAACACTCAACTTTTGGAAATGTTTGTATTGTTAGGATTTGAGCTATTAATGCAGAAGAACTGTGGAAATTATTTAAAGTGCACTAATTGTTTGAAGGGAGAAATATTAGCATTTCTTGGAAGAGAAGATGGTTCATTTACGAATGTCTGGAAATGTGACATTTTATCAATATTGGGAATGAAACATATGTGCAAATAATGAAAATGCTTGGATTGACTTAATGCTTGAAATTGAGGTGATAAGAACCTCAGGTTTCCTGCAATTGCACGATTTGGATACATCAGAGTTATGGTGAATGCCCAGAATCTGCAAATGTGCTGAATCAAACAAGCTGCATGAAGCTGCTAATTTCATTAATACCCGAGAACCAGATTTCCTAAAAAGTCAAATTGAAAAAATGAAGCTTCAGATGCATGAGGAGAAGATGCTAATGAGGAGATTTTAAGAAGGAGGTAGAATTATTTGTATAGGCAGGAAGAATTATACAAAAAGCGTGGTTAATGGAAATGGAGAAACATGAACATTCAGAAAATGAGCAGAAGACTACAAGCAACAAATTTCTAAAAATTCAGAGTTTTTGTAATGATGGAGAATGAGATTAATGTGTAGATAGAGAAAATGCCAGATTTTGATCAATGACTGGGTATTGATTTTATGCTCAATACAGAGAGCCACGTTTGCTGCTGTTGCAGGATCTGCAGAAATTGATGTTGTGGTCAATGCAGAGAAGCTGGAAATGTGCAGAATAAGATTAATTGCAAGAAAATGAGTACTTGCTAGATAAAAAGACACAGACTAGTTGCAAATATTGAGAAATGGACTGGCAAAAAGCCATGGTGAACACTTAACTTTTGGAAATGTGTGTATTGTTAGAATTTGAGATATTAATGCAGAAGAACTGTGGAAATTATTAAAAGTGCAGTAATTTTTTGAAGGGAGAAATACGAGCATTTCTTGGAAGAGAAGATAGTTCATTTACGAATGTCTGGAAATGTGACATTTATCAATATTGGGAATGAAACATATGTTCAAATAATGAAAATGCTTGGATTGACTTAATGCTTGAAATTGAGGTGATAAGAACCTCAGGTTCCCTGGAATTGAAGGATATGGAGACATCTAAGTTATGGTGAATGCACAGAATCTGCAAATGTGCTGCATTAAACAAGCTAAATGAAGCTGCAAATTTCATTAATACCCGAGAACCAGATTTCCTGAAAGTCAAATTGAAAAATTGTAGGTTCAGATGAATGAGGAGAAGATGATTATGAGGAGATTTTAAGATGTAGGTAGTATTAAATGTATTGGCACTAAGAATTAATACGATATAGCTTGGCTCAGGGAAATGGAGAAACTTGAACATTCAGAAAATGAGCAGAAGCTACAAGCAACGATATTCTTAAAATTCAGAGATATTGTAATGATGGAGAATGGCAATCATGTGCAGACGGAGAAAATGCCAGATTTTGATCAATGACTGGGTATTGATTTTATGCTCAATACAGAGAGCCACGTTTGCTGCTGTTGCAGGATCTGCAGAAATTGATGTTGTGGTCAATGCAGAGAAGTTAGGAATGTGCAGATTAAGATTAATTGGAAGAAAATGAGTACTTGCTCGATAAAAGACACAGACTAGTTGCAAATATTGAGAAATGGACTGGCAAAAAGCCATGGTGAACACTTAACTTTTGGAAATGTGTGTATTGTTAGAATTTGAGCTATTAATGCAGAAGAACTGTGGAAATTATTAAAAGTGCAGTAATTTTTTGAAGGGAGAAATACGAGCATTTCTTGGAAGAGACGATGGTTCATTTACGAATGTCTGGAAATGTGACATTTTATCAATATTGGGAATGAAACATATGTGCAAATAATGAAAATGCTTGGATTGACTTAATGCTTGAAATTGAGGTGATAAGAACCTCAGGTTTCCTCGAATTGAAGGATATGGAGAAATGTAAGTTATGGTGAATGCGTAGAATCTGTAAATGTGCTGAATCAAACAAGTAGAATGACGCTGCGAATTTCATTAATACCCGAGAACCAGATTTCCTAACAAGTCACATTGAAAAATTGTAGGTTCAGGTGAATGAGCACAAGATGGTTATGAGGAGATTTTAAGAAGGAGGTAGAATTATCTGTATAGGCAGTAGAATTAATACGATATAGCGTGGTTAATGGAAATGGAGAAACTTGAAGATTCAGAAAATGAGCAGAAGCTACAAGCAACGAATTTCTAAAAATTCAGAGATTTTGTAAAGATGGAGAATGAGAAATTTCTCCAGATAGAGAAAATGTCAGATTTTGATCAATGACTGGGTATTGATTTTATGCTCAATACAGAGAGCCACGTTTGCTGCTGTTGCAGGATCTGCAGAAATTGATGTTGTGGTCAATGCAGAGAAGTTAGGAATGTGCAGATTAAGATTAATTGCAAGAAAATGAGTACTTGCTTGATAAAAAGACACAGACTAGTTGCAAAACTTGAGAAATGGACTGGCAAAACGCTGTGGTGAACACTCAACTTTTGGAAATGTGTTTATTGTTAGAATTTGAGCTATTATTCTGCATTATTGCAGAAGAACTGTGGAAATTATTTAAAGTGCACTAATTGTTTGAAGGGAGAAATATTAGCATTTCTTGGAAGAGAAGATGGTTCATTTACGAATGTCTGGAAATGTGACATTTTATCAATATTGGGAATGAAACATATGTGCAAATAATGAAAATGCTTGGATTGACTTAATGCTTGAAATTGAGGTGATAAGAACCTCAGGTTTCCTGCAATTGCACGATTTGGATACATCAGAGTTATGGTGAATGCCCAGAATCTGCAGATGTGCTGAATCAAACAAGCTGCATGAAGCTGCTAATTTCATTAATACCCGAGAACCAGATTTCCTAACAAGTCAAATTGAAAAAATGAAGCTTCAGATGCATGAGGAGAAGATGCTAATGAGGAGATTTTAAGAAGGAGGTAGAATTATTTGTATAGGCAGGAAGAATTATACAAAAAGCGTGGTTAATGGAAATGGAGAAACATTCAGAAAATGAGCAGAAGACTACAAGCAACAAATTTCTAAAAATTCAGAGATTTTGTAATGATGGAGAATGAGATTAATGTGTAGATAGAGAAAATGCCAGATTTTGATCAATGACTGGGTATTGATTTTATGCTCAATACAGAGAGCCACGTTTGCTGCTGTTGCAGGATCTGCAGAAATTGATGTTGTGGTCAATGCAGAGAAGCTGGAAATGTGCAGAATAAGATTAATTGCAAGAAAATGAGTACTTGCTAGATAAAAAGACACAGACTAGTTGCAAATATTGAGAAATGGACTGGCAAAAAGCCATGGTGAACACTTAACTTTTGGAAATGTGTGTATTGTTAGAATTTGAGCTATTAATGCAGAAGAACTGTGGAAATTATTAAAAGTGCAGTAATTTTTTGAAGGGAGAAATACGAGCATTTCTTGGAAGAGACGATGGTTCTTTTACGAATGTCTGGAAATGTGACATTTTATCAATATTGGGAATGAAACATATGTGCAAATAATGAAAATGCTTGGATTGACTTAATGCTTGAAATTGAGGTGATAAGAACCTCAGGTTTCCTCGAATTGAAGGATATGGAGAAATGTAAGTTATGGTGAATGCGCAGAATCTGTAAATGTGCTGAATCAAACAAGTAGAATGACGCTGCGAATTTCATTAATACCCGAGAACCAGATTTCCTAACAAGTCACATTGAAAAATTGTAGGTTCAGGTGAATGAGCACAAGATGGTTATGAGGAGATTTTAAGAAGGAGGTAGAATTATCTGTATAGGCAGTAGAATTAATACGATATAGCGTGGTTAATGGAAATGGAGAAACTTGAAGATTCAGAAAATGAGCAGAAGCTACAAGCAACGAATTTCTAAAAATTCAGAGATTTTGTAAAGATGGAGAATGAGAAATTTCTCCAGATAGAGAAAATGTCAGATTTTGATCAATGACTGGGTATTGATTTAATGCTCAATACAGAGAGCCACCTTTGCTGCTGTTGCAGGATCTGCAGAAATTGATGTTGTGGTCAATGCAGAGAAGTTAGGAATGTGCAGATTAAGATTAATTGCAAGAAAATGAGTACTTGCTCGATAAAAAGACACGGACTAGTTGCAAAAATTGAGAAATGAACTGGCAAAACGCTGTGGTGAACACTCAACTTTTGGAAATGTTTGTATTGTTAGGATTTGAGCTATTAATGCAGAAGAACTGTGGAAATTATTTAAAGTGCACTAATTGTTTGAAGGGAGAAATATTAGCATTTCTTGGAAGAGAAGATGGTTCATTTACGAATGTCTGGAAATGTGACATTTTATCAATATTGGGAATGAAACATATGTTCAAATAATGAAAATGCTTGGATTGACTTAATGCTTGAAATTGAGGTGATAAGAACCTCAGGTTTCCTGGAATTGAAGGATATGGAGACATCTAAGTTATGGTGAATGCGCAGAATCTGCAAATGTGCTGCATTAAACAAGCTAAATGAAACTGCGAATTTCATTAATACCCGAGAACCAGATTTCCTGACAAGTCAAATTGAAAAATTGTATGTTCAGATGAATGAGGAGAAGATGATTATGAGGAGATTTTAAGATGTAGGTAGTATTAAATGTATTGGCACTAAGAATTAATACGATATAGCTTGGCTCAGGGAAATGGAGAAACTTGAACATTCAGAAAATGAGCAGAAGCTACAAGCAACGAATTTCTAAAAATTCAGAGATTTTGTAAAGATGGAGAATGAGAAATTTCTCCAGATAGAGAAAATGTCAGATTTTGATCAATGACTGGGTATTGATTTAATGCTCAATACAGAGAGCCACGTTTGCTGCTGTTGCAGGATCTGCAGAAATTGATGTTGTGGTCAATGCAGAGAAGTTAGGAATGTGCAGATTAAGATTAATTGCAAGAAAATGAGTACTTGCTTGATAAAAAGACACAGACTAGTTGCAAAACTTGAGAAATGGACTGGCAAAACGCTGTGGTGAACACTCAACTTTTGGAAATGTGTTTATTGTTAGAATTTGAGCTAATAATGCAGAAGAACTGTAGAAATTATTAAAGGTGCACTAATTTTGGTAGGGAGAAATACGAGCATTTCTTGGAAGTGAAGATGGTTCATTTACGAATTTCTGGAACTGTGACATTTTATCAATATTGGGAATGAAACATATGTGCAAATCATGAAATAGCTTGGATTTACTCAATGCTTGAAATTGAGGCGATAAGAACCACAGGTTTCCTGCAATTGCACGATTTGGAGACATCAGAGTTATGGTGAATGCGCAGAATCTGTAAATGTGCTGAATCAAACAAGCTGCATGAAGCTGCTAATTTCATTAATACCCGAGAACCAGATTTCCTAACAAGTCAAATTGAAAAAATGAAGCTTCAGATGCATGAGGAGAAGATGGTAATGAGGAGATTTTAAGAAGGAGGAAGAATTATTTGTATAGGCAGGAAGAATTATTACGATATAGCGTGGTTAATGGAAATGGAGAAACATGAACATTCAGAAAATGAGCAGAAGACTACAAGCAACAAATTTCCAAAAATTAAGAGATTTTGTAATGATGGAGAATGAGATTAATGTGTAGATAGAGAAAATGCCAGATTTTGATCAATGACTGGGTACTGATTTTATGCTCAATACAGAGAGCCACGTTTGCTGCTGTGGCAGGATCTGCAGAAATTGATGTTGTGGTCAATGCAGAGAAGCTGGAAATGTGCAGAATAAGATTAATTGCAAGAAAATGAGTACTTGCTAGATAAAAGACACAGACTAGTAGCAAAACTTGAGAAATGGACTGGCAAAACGCTGTGGTGAACACTCATTTTTTGGAAATGTGTGTATTGTTAGAATTTGAGCTATCAATGCAGAAGAACTGTGGAAATTATTAAAGGTGCAGTAATTTTGGAAGAGAGAAATACGAGCATTTCTTGGAAGTGAAGATGGTTCATTTACGAATTTCTGGAAATGTGACATTTTATCAATATTGGGAATGAAACATATGTGCAAACAATGAAAATGTTTGGATTTACTTAATGCTTGAAATTGAGGTGATAAGAACCTCAGGTTTCCTGGAATTGAAGGATATGGAGACATCTAAGTTATGGTGAATGCGCAGAATCTGCAAATGTGCTGCATCAGACAAGTTGAAAGAAACTGCGAATTTCATTAATACCCGAGAACCAGATTTCCTGACAAGTCATTTGAAAAATTGTAGGTTCAGATGAATGAGGAGAAGATGGTTATGAGGAGATTTTAAGATGTCGGTGGTATTAAATGTATTGGCAGTAAGAATTAATACGATATAGCTTGGCTCAGGGAAATGGAGAAACTTGAACATTCAGAAAATGAGCAGAAGCTACAAGCAACGATATTCTTAAAATTCAGAGATATTGTAATGATGGAGAATGGCAATGATGTGCAGATGGAGAAAATTTCAGATTTTGATCAATGACTGGGTATTGATTTTATGCTCAATACAGAGAGCCACGTTTGCTGCTGTTGCAGGATCTGCAGAAATTGATGTTGTGGTCAATGCAGAGAAGCTGGAAATGTGCAGAATAAGATTAATTGCAAGAAAATGAGTACTTGCTAGATAAAAGACACAGACTAGTAGCAAAACTTGAGAAATGGACTGGCAAAACGCTGTGGTGAACACTCATTTTTTGGAAATGTGTGTATTGTTAGAATATGAGATATTAATGCAGAAGAACTGTGGAAATTTTTAAAGGTGCACTAATTTTGGAAGGGAGAAATACGAGCATTTCTTGGAAGTGAAGATGGTTCATTTACGAATTTCTGGAACTGTGACATTTTATCAATATTGGGAATGAAACATATGTGCAAATAAGGAAAATGCTTGGATTGACTTAATGCTTGAACTTGAGGTGATAAGAACCTCAGGTTTCCTCGAATTGAAGGATATGGTGACATCTAAGTTATGGTGAATGCGCAGAATCTGCAAAAGTGCTGAATCAAACAAGCTGAATGAAGTTGCTAATTTCATTAATACCCGAGAACCAGATTTCCTGACAAGTCATTTGAAAAATTGTAGGTTCAGGTGAATGGGGACAAGATGGTTATGAGGAGATTTTAAGAAGGAGGTAGAATTATCTGCATAGGCAGTAAGAATTAATACGATATAGCGTGGTTAATGGAAATGGAGAAACTTGAACATTCAGAAAATAGCAGAAGCTACAAGCAACGAATTTCTAAAAATTCAGAGATTTTGTAAAGATGGAGAATGAGAAATTTCTCCAGATAGAGAAAATGCCAGATTTTGATCAATGACCGGGTATTGATTTAATGCTCAATACAGAGAGCCACGTTTGCTGCTGTTGCAGGATCTGCAGAAATTGATGTTGTGGTCAATGCAGAGAAGCTGGAAATGTGCAGAATAAGATTAATTGCAAGAAAATGAGTACTTGCTAGATAAAAAGACACAGACTAGTTGCCAATATTGAGAAATGGACTGGCAAAAAGCCATGGTGGACACTTAACTTTTGGAAATGTGTGTATTGTTAGAATTTGAGCTATTAATGCAGAAGAACTGAGGAAATTATTAAAAGTGCAGTAATTTTTTGAAGGGAGAAATACGAGCATTTCTTGGAAGAGAAGATGGTTCATTTACGAATGTCTGGAAATGTGACATTTTATCAATATTGGGAATGAAACATATGTTCAAATAATGAAAATGCTTGGATTGACTTAATGCTTGAAATTGAGGTGATAAGAACCTCAGGTTTCCTGGAATTGAAGGATATGGAGACATCTAAGTTATGGTGAATGCGCAGAATCTGCAAATGTGCTGCATTAAACAAGCTAAATGAAACTGCGAATTTCATTAATACCCGAGAACCAGATTTCCTGACAAGTGAAATTGAAAATTTGTATGTTCAGATGAATGAGGAGAAGATGATTATGAGGAGATTTTAAGATGTAGGTAGTATTAAATGTATTGGCACTAAGAATTAATACGATATAGCTTGGCTCAGGGAAATGGAGAAACTTGAACATTCAGAAAATGAGCAGAAGCTACAAGCAACGAATTTCTAAAAATTCAGAGATTTTGTAAAGATGGAGAATGAGAAATTTCTCCAGATAGAGAAAATGCCAGATTTTGATCAATGACTGGGTATTGATTTAATGCTCAATACAGAGAGCCACGTTTGCTGCTGTTGCAGGATCTGCAGAAATTGATGTTGTGGTCAATGCAGAGAAGTTAGGAATGTGCAGATTAAGATTAATTGCAAGAAAATGAGTACTTGCTTGATAAAAAGACACAGACTAGTTGCAAAACTTGAGAAATGGACTGGCAAAACGCTGTGGTGAACACTCAACTTTTGGAAATGTGTTTATTGTTAGAATTTGAGCTAATAATGCAGAAGAACTGTAGAAATTATTAAAGGTGCACTAATTTTGGTAGGGAGAAATACGAGCATTTCTTGGAAGTGAAGATGGTTCATTTACGAATTTCTGGAACTGTGACATTTTATCAATATTGGGAATGAAACATATGTGCAAATCATGAAAATGCTTGGATTTACTCAATGCTTGAAATTGAGGCGATAAGAACCACAGGTTTCCTGCAATTGCACGATTTGGAGACATCAGAGTTATGGTGAATGCGCAGAATCTGTAAATGTGCTGAATCAAACAAGCTGCATGAAGCTGCTAATTTCATTAATACCCGAGAACCAGATTTCCTAACAAGTCAAATTGAAAAAATGAAGCTTCAGATGCATGAGGAGAAGATGGTAATGAGGAGATTTTAAGAAGGAGGAAGAATTATTTGTATAGGCATAAAGAATTATTACGATATAGCGTGGTTAATGGAAATGGAGAAACATGAACATTCAGAAAATGAGCAGAAGACTACAAGCAACAAATTTCCAAAAATTAAGAGATTTTGTAATGATGGAGAATGAGATTAATGTGTAGATAGAGAAAATGCCAGATTTTGATCAATGACTGGGTACTGATTTTATGCTCAATACAGAGAGCCACGTTTGCTGCTGTGGCAGGATCTGCAGAAATTGATGTTGTGGTCAATGCAGAGAAGCTGGAAATGTGCAGAATAAGATTAATTGCAAGAAAATGAGTACTTGCTAGATAAAAAGACACAGACTAGTTGCAAATATTGAGAAATGGACTGGCAAAAAGCCATGGTGAACACTTAACTTTTGGAAGTGTGTGTATTGTTAGAATTTGAGCTATTAATGCAGAAGAACTGAGGAAATTATTAAAAGTGCAGTAATTTTTTGAAGGGAGAAATACGAGCATTTCTTGGAAGAGAAGATGGTTCATTTACGAATGTCTGGAAATGTGACATTTTATCAATATTGGGAATGAAACATATGTTCAAATAATGAAAATGCTTGGATTGACTTAATGCTTGAAATTGAGGTGATAAGAACCTCAGGTTTCCTGGAATTGAAGGATATGGAGACATCTAAGTTATGGTGAATGCGCAGAATCTGCAAATGTGCTGCATTAAACAAGCTAAATGAAACTGCGAATTTCATTAATACCCGAGAACCAGATTTCCTGACAAGTCAAATTGAAAAATTGTATGTTCAGATGAATGAGGAGAAGCTGATTATGAGGAGATTTTAAGATGTAGGTAGTATTAAATGTATTGGCACTAAGAATTAATACGATATAGCTTGGCTCAGGGAAATGGAGAAACTTGAACATTCAGAAAATGAGCAGAAGCTACAAGCAACGAATTTCTAAAAATTCAGAGATTTTGTAAAGATGGAGAATGAGAAATTTCTCCAGATAGAGAAAATGTCAGATTTTGATCAATGACTGGGTATTGATTTAATGCTCAATACAGAGAGCCACGTTTGCTGCTGTTGCAGGATCTGCAGAAATTGATGTTGTGGTCAATGCAGAGAAGTTAGGAATGTGCAGATTAAGATTAATTGCAAGAAAATGAGTACTTGCTTGATAAAAAGACACAGACTAGTTGCAAAACTTGAGAAATGGACTGGCAAAACGCTGTGGTGAACACTCAACTTTTGGAAATGTGTTTATTGTTCGAATTTGAGCTAATAATGCAGAAGAACTGTAGAAATTATTAAAGGTGCACTAATTTTGGTAGGGAGAAATACGAGCATTTCTTGGAAGTGAAGATGGTTCATTTACGAATTTCTGGAACTGTGACATTTTATCAATATTGGGAATGAAACATATGTGCAAATCATGAAAATGCTTGGATTTACTCAATGCTTGAAATTGAGGCGATAAGAACCACAGGTTTCCTGCAATTGCACGATTTGGAGACATCAGAGTTATGGTGAATGCGCAGAATCTGTAAATGTGCTGAATCAAACAAGCTGCATGAAGCTGCTAATTTCATTAATACCCGAGAACCAGATTTCCTAACAAGTCAAATTGAAAAAATGAAGCTTCAGATGCATGAGGAGAAGATGGTAATGAAGAGATTTTAAGAAGGAGGAAGAATTATTTGTATAGGCAGGAAGAATTATTACGATATAGCGTGGTTAATGGAAATGGAGAAACATGAACATTCAGAAAATGAGCAGAAGACTACAAGCAACAAATTTCCAAAAATTAAGAGATTTTGTAATGATGGAGAATGAGATTAATGTGTAGATAGAGAAAATGCCAGATTTTAATCAATGACTGGGTACTGATTTTATGCTCAATACAGAGAGCCACGTTTGCTGCTGTGGCAGGATCTGCAGAAATTGATGTTGTGGTCAATGCAGAGAAGCTGGAAATGTGCAGAATAAGATTAATTGCAAGAAAATGAGTACTTGCTAGATAAAAAGACACAGACTAGTTGCAAATATTGAGAAATGGACTGGCAAAAAGCCATGGTGAACACTTAACTTTTGGAAATGTGTGTATTGTTAGAATTTGAGCTATTAATGCAGAAGAACTGAGGAAATTATTAAAAGTGCAGTAATTTTTTGAAGGGAGAAATACGAGCATTTCTTGGAAGAGAAGATGGTTCATTTACGAATGTCTGGAAATGTGACATTTTATCAATATTGGGAATGAAACATATGTTCAAATAATGAAAATGCTTGGATTGACTTAATGCTTGAAATTGAGGTGATAAGAACCTCAGGTTTCCTCGAATTGAAGGATATGGAGACATCTAAGTTATGGTGAATGCGCAGAATCTGCAAATGTGCTGCATTAAACAAGCTAAATGAAACTGCGAATTTCATTAATACCCGAGAACCAGATTTCCTGACAAGTCAAATTGAAAAATTGTATGTTCAGATGAATGAGGAGAAGATGATTATGAGGAGATTTTAAGATGTAGGTAGTATTAAATGTATTGGCAGTAAGAATTAATACGATATAGCTTGGCTCAGGGAAATGGAGAAACTTGAACATTCAGAAAATGAGCAGAAGCTACAAGCAACAAATTTCTAAAAATTCAGAGATTTTGTAAAGATGGAGAATGAGAAATTTCTCCAGATAGAGAAAATGTCAGATTTTGATCAATGACTGGGTATTGATTTAATGCTCAATACAGAGAGCCACGTTTGCTGCTGTTGCAGGATCTGCAGAAATTGATGTTGTGGTCAATGCAGAGAAGTTAGGAATGTGCAGATTAAGATTAATTGCAAGAAAATGAGTACTTGCTTGATAAAAAGACACAGACTAGTTGCAAAACTTGAGAAATGGACTGGCAAAACGCTGTGGTGAACACTCAACTTTTGGAAATGTGTTTATTGTTAGAATTTGAGCTAATAATGCAGAAGAACTGTAGAAATTATTAAAGGTGCACTAATTTTGGTAGGGAGAAATACGAGCATTTCTTGGAAGTGAAGATGGTTCATTTACGAATTTCTGGAACTGTGACATTTTATCAATATTGGGAATGAAACATATGTGCAAATCATGAAAATGCTTGGATTTACTCAATGCTTGAAATTGAGGCGATAGGAACCACAGGTTTCCTGCAATTGCACGATTTGGAGACATCAGAGTTATGGTGAATGCGCAGAATCTGCAAATGTGCTGAATCAAACAAGCTGCATGAAGCTGCTAATTTCATTAATCCCCGAGAACCAGATTTCCTAACAAGTCAAATTGAAAAAATGAAGCTTCAGATGCATGAGGAGAAGATGGTAATGAGGAGATTTTAAGAAGGAGGAAGAATTATTTGTATAGGCAGGAAGAATTATTACGATATAGCGTGGTTAATGGAAATGGAGAAACATGAACATTCAGAAAATGAGCAGAAGACTACAAGCAACAAATTTCCAAAAATTAAGAGATTTTGTAATGATGGAGAATGAGATTAATGTGTAGATAGAGAAAATGCCAGATTTTGATCAATGACTTGGTATTGATTTTATGCTCAATACAGAGAGCCACGTTTGCTGCTGTGGCAGGATCTGCAGAAATTGATGTTGTGGTCAATGCAGAGAAGCTGGAAATGTGCAGAATAAGATTAATTGCAAGAAAATGAGTACTTGCTAGATAAAAAGACACAGACTAGTTGCAAATATTGAGAAATGGACTGGCAAAAAGCCATGGTGAACACTTAACTTTTGGAAATGTGTGTATTGTTAGAATTTGAGCTATTAATGCAGAAGAACTGAGGAAATTATTAAAAGTGCAGTAATTTTTTGAAGGGAGAAATACGAGCATTTCTTGGAAGAGAAGATGGTTCATTTACGAATGTCTGGAAATGTGACATTTTATCAATATTGGGAATGAAACATATGTTCAAATAATGAAAATGCTTGGATTGACTTAATGCTTGAAATTGAGGTGATAAGAACCTCAGGTTTCCTCGAATTGAAGGATATGGAGACATCTAAGTTATGGTGAATGCGCAGAATCTGCAAATGTGCTGCATTAAACAAGCTAAATGAAACTGCGAATTTCATTAATACCCGAGAACCAGATTTCCTGACAAGTCAAATTGAAAAATTGTATGTTCAGATGAATGAGGAGAAGATGATTATGAGGAGATTTTAAGATGTAGGTAGTATTAAATGTATTGGCAGTAAGAATTAATACGATATAGCTTGGCTCAGGGAAATGGAGAAACTTGAACATTCAGAAAATGAGCAGAAGCTACAAGCAACAAATTTCTAAAAATTCAGAGATTTTGTAATGATGGAGAATGAGATTAATGTGTAGATAGAGAAAATGCCAGATTTTGATCAATGACTGGGTATTGATTTTATGCTCAATACAGAGAGCCACGTTTGCTGCTGTTGCAGGATCTGCAGAAATTGATGTTGTGGTCAATGCAGAGAAGCTGGAAATGTGCAGAATAAGATTAATTGCAAGAAAATGAGTACTTGCTAGATAAAAAGACACAGACTAGTTGCAAATATTGAGAAATGGACTGGCAAAAAGCCATGGTGAACACTTAACTTTTGGAAATGTGTGTATTGTTAGAATTTGAGCTATTAATGCAGAAGAACTGTGGAAATTATTAAAAGTGCAGTAATTTTTTGAAGGGAGAAATACGAGCATTTCTTGGAAGAGACGATGGTTCTTTTACGAATGTCTGGAAATGTGACATTTTATCAATATTGGGAATGAAACATATGTGCAAATAATGAAAATGCTTGGATTGACTTAATGCTTGAAATTGAGGTGATAAGAACCTCAGGTTTCCTCGAATTGAAGGATATGGAGAAATGTAAGTTATGGTGAATGCGCAGAATCTGTAAATGTGCTGAATCAAACAAGTAGAATGACGCTGCGAATTTCATTAATACCCGAGAACCAGATTTCCTAACAAGTCACATTGAAAAATTGTAGGTTCAGGTGAATGAGCACAAGATGGTTATGAGGAGATTTTAAGAAGGAGGTAGAATTATCTGTATAGGCAGTAGAATTAATACGATATAGCGTGGTTAATGGAAATGGAGAAACTTGAAGATTCAGAAAATGAGCAGAAGCTACAAGCAACGAATTTCTAAAAATTCAGAGATTTTGTAAAGATGGAGAATGAGAAATTTCTCCAGATAGAGAAAATGTCAGATTTTGATCAATGACTGGGTATTGATTTAATGCTCAATACAGAGAGCCACCTTTGCTGCTGTTGCAGGATCTGCAGAAATTGATGTTGTGGTCAATGCAGAGAAGTTAGGAATGTGCAGATTAAGATTAATTGCAAGAAAATGAGTACTTGCTCGATAAAAAGACACGGACTAGTTGCAAAAATTGAGAAATGAACTGGCAAAACGCTGTGGTGAACACTCAACTTTTGGAAATGTTTGTATTGTTAGGATTTGAGCTATTAATGCAGAAGAACTGTGGAAATTATTTAAAGTGCACTAATTGTTTGAAGGGAGAAATATTAGCATTTCTTGGAAGAGAAGATGGTTCATTTACGAATGTCTGGAAATGTGACATTTTATCAATATTGGGAATGAAACATATGTGCAAATAATGAAAATGCTTGGATTGACTTAATGCTTGAAATTGAGGTGATAAGAACCTCAGGTTTCCTGCAATTGCACGATTTGGATACATCAGAGTTATGGTGAATGCCCAGAATCTGCAAATGTGCTGAATCAAACAAGCTGCATGAAGCTGCTAATTTCATTAATACCCGAGAACCAGATTTCCTAAAAAGTCAAATTGAAAAAATGAAGCTTCAGATGCATGAGGAGAAGATGCTAATGAGGAGATTTTAAGAAGGAGGTAGAATTATTTGTATAGGCAGGAAGAATTATACAAAAAGCGTGGTTAATGGAAATGGAGAAACATGAACATTCAGAAAATGAGCAGAAGACTACAAGCAACAAATTTCTAAAAATTCAGAGTTTTTGTAATGATGGAGAATGAGATTAATGTGTAGATAGAGAAAATGCCAGATTTTGATCAATGACTGGGTATTGATTTTATGCTCAATACAGAGAGCCACGTTTGCTGCTGTTGCAGGATCTGCAGAAATTGATGTTGTGGTCAATGCAGAGAAGCTGGAAATGTGCAGAATAAGATTAATTGCAAGAAAATGAGTACTTGCTAGATAAAAAGACACAGACTAGTTGCAAATATTGAGAAATGGACTGGCAAAAAGCCATGGTGAACACTTAACTTTTGGAAATGTGTGTATTGTTAGAATTTGAGATATTAATGCAGAAGAACTGTGGAAATTATTAAAAGTGCAGTAATTTTTTGAAGGGAGAAATACGAGCATTTCTTGGAAGAGACGATGGTTCATTTACGAATGTCTGGAAATGTGACATTTTATCAATATTGGGAATGAAACATATGTGCAAATAATGAAAATGCTTGGATTGACTTAATGCTTGAAATTGAGGTGATAAGAACCTCAGGTTTCCTCGAATTGAAGGATATGGAGAAATGTAAGTTATGGTGAATGCGTAGAATCTGTAAATGTGCTGAATCAAACAAGTAGAATGACGCTGCGAATTTCATTAATACCCGAGAACCAGATTTCCTAACAAGTCACATTGAAAAATTGTAGGTTCAGGTGAATGAGCACAAGATGGTTATGAGGAGATTTTAAGAAGGAGGTAGAATTATCTGTATAGGCAGTAGAATTAATACGATATAGCGTGGTTAATGGAAATGGAGAAACTTGAAGATTCAGAAAATGAGCAGAAGCTACAAGCAACGAATTTCTAAAAATTCAGAGATTTTGTAAAGATGGAGAATGAGAAATTTCTCCAGATAGAGAAAATGTCAGATTTTGATCAATGACTGGGTATTGATTTAATGCTCAATACAGAGAGCCACCTTTGCTGCTGTTGCAGGATCTGCAGAAATTGATGTTGTGGTCAATGCAGAGAAGTTAGGAATGTGCAGATTAAGATTAATTGCAAGAAAATGAGTACTTGCTCGATAAAAAGACACGGACTAGTTGCAAAAATTGAGAAATGAACTGGCAAAACGCTGTGGTGAACACTCAACTTTTGGAAATGTTTGTATTGTTAGGATTTGAGCTATTAATGCAGAAGAACTGTGGAAATTATTTAAAGTGCACTAATTGTTTGAAGGGAGAAATATTAGCATTTCTTGGAAGAGAAGATGGTTCATTTACGAATGTCTGGAAATGTGACATTTTATCAATATTGGGAATGAAACATATGTGCAAATAATGAAAATGCTTGGATTGACTTAATGCTTGAAATTGAGGTGATAAGAACCTCAGGTTTCCTGCAATTGCACGATTTGGATACATCAGAGTTATGGTGAATGCCCAGAATCTGCAAATGTGCTGAATCAAACAAGCTGCATGAAGCTGCTAATTTCATTAATACCCGAGAACCAGATTTCCTAAAAAGTCAAATTGAAAAAATGAAGCTTCAGATGCATGAGGAGAAGATGCTAATGAGGAGATTTTAAGAAGGAGGTAGAATTATTTGTATAGGCAGGAAGAATTATACAAAAAGCGTGGTTAATGGAAATGGAGAAACATGAACATTCAGAAAATGAGCAGAAGACTACAAGCAACAAATTTCTAAAAATTCAGAGTTTTTGTAATGATGGAGAATGAGATTAATGTGTAGATAGAGAAAATGCCAGATTTTGATCAATGACTGGGTATTGATTTTATGCTCAATACAGAGAGCCACGTTTGCTGCTGTTGCAGGATCTGCAGAAATTGATGTTGTGGTCAATGCAGAGAAGCTGGAAATGTGCAGAATAAGATTAATTGCAAGAAAATGAGTACTTGCTAGATAAAAAGACACAGACTAGTTGCAAATATTGAGAAATGGACTGGCAAAAAGCCATGGTGAACACTTAACTTTTGGAAATGTGTGTATTGTTAGAATTTGAGATATTAATGCAGAAGAACTGTGGAAATTATTAAAAGTGCAGTAATTTTTTGAAGGGAGAAATACGAGCATTTCTTGGAAGAGAAGATAGTTCATTTACGAATGTCTGGAAATGTGACATTTATCAATATTGGGAATGAAACATATGTTCAAATAATGAAAATGCTTGGATTGACTTAATGCTTGAAATTGAGGTGATAAGAACCTCAGGTTCCCTGGAATTGAAGGATATGGAGACATCTAAGTTATGGTGAATGCACAGAATCTGCAAATGTGCTGCATTAAACAAGCTAAATGAAGCTGCAAATTTCATTAATACCCGAGAACCAGATTTCCTGAAAGTCAAATTGAAAAATTGTAGGTTCAGATGAATGAGGAGAAGATGATTATGAGGAGATTTTAAGATGTAGGTAGTATTAAATGTATTGGCACTAAGAATTAATACGATATAGCTTGGCTCAGGGAAATGGAGAAACTTGAACATTCAGAAAATGAGCAGAAGCTACAAGCAACGATATTCTTAAAATTCAGAGATATTGTAATGATGGAGAATGGCAATCATGTGCAGACGGAGAAAATGCCAGATTTTGATCAATGACTGGGTATTGATTTTATGCTCAATACAGAGAGCCACGTTTGCTGCTGTTGCAGGATCTGCAGAAATTGATGTTGTGGTCAATGCAGAGAAGTTAGGAATGTGCAGATTAAGATTAATTGGAAGAAAATGAGTACTTGCTCGATAAAAGACACAGACTAGTTGCAAATATTGAGAAATGGACTGGCAAAAAGCCATGGTGAACACTTAACTTTTGGAAATGTGTGTATTGTTAGAATTTGAGCTATTAATGCAGAAGAACTGTGGAAATTATTAAAAGTGCAGTAATTTTTTGAAGGGAGAAATACGAGCATTTCTTGGAAGAGACGATGGTTCATTTACGAATGTCTGGAAATGTGACATTTTATCAATATTGGGAATGAAACATATGTGCAAATAATGAAAATGCTTGGATTGACTTAATGCTTGAAATTGAGGTGATAAGAACCTCAGGTTTCCTCGAATTGAAGGATATGGAGAAATGTAAGTTATGGTGAATGCGTAGAATCTGTAAATGTGCTGAATCAAACAAGTAGAATGACGCTGCGAATTTCATTAATACCCGAGAACCAGATTTCCTAACAAGTCACATTGAAAAATTGTAGGTTCAGGTGAATGAGCACAAGATGGTTATGAGGAGATTTTAAGAAGGAGGTAGAATTATCTGTATAGGCAGTAGAATTAATACGATATAGCGTGGTTAATGGAAATGGAGAAACTTGAAGATTCAGAAAATGAGCAGAAGCTACAAGCAACGAATTTCTAAAAATTCAGAGATTTTGTAAAGATGGAGAATGAGAAATTTCTCCAGATAGAGAAAATGTCAGATTTTGATCAATGACTGGGTATTGATTTTATGCTCAATACAGAGAGCCACGTTTGCTGCTGTTGCAGGATCTGCAGAAATTGATGTTGTGGTCAATGCAGAGAAGTTAGGAATGTGCAGATTAAGATTAATTGCAAGAAAATGAGTACTTGCTTGATAAAAAGACACAGACTAGTTGCAAAACTTGAGAAATGGACTGGCAAAACGCTCTGGTGAACACTCAACTTTTGGAAATGTGTTTATTGTTAGAATTTGAGCTATTATTCTGCATTATTGCAGAAGAACTGTGGAAATTATTTAAAGTGCACTAATTGTTTGAAGGGAGAAATATTAGCATTTCTTGGAAGAGAAGATGGTTCATTTACGAATGTCTGGAAATGTGACATTTTATCAATATTGGGAATGAAACATATGTGCAAATAATGAAAATGCTTGGATTGACTTAATGCTTGAAATTGAGGTGATAAGAACCTCAGGTTTCCTGCAATTGCACGATTTGGATACATCAGAGTTATGGTGAATGCCCAGAATCTGCAGATGTGCTGAATCAAACAAGCTGCATGAAGCTGCTAATTTCATTAATACCCGAGAACCAGATTTCCTAACAAGTCAAATTGAAAAAATGAAGCTTCAGATGCATGAGGAGAAGATGCTAATGAGGAGATTTTAAGAAGGAGGTAGAATTATTTGTATAGGCAGGAAGAATTATACAAAAAGCGTGGTTAATGGAAATGGAGAAACATTCAGAAAATGAGCAGAAGACTACAAGCAACAAATTTCTAAAAATTCAGAGATTTTGTAATGATGGAGAATGAGATTAATGTGTAGATAGAGAAAATGCCAGATTTTGATCAATGACTGGGTATTGATTTTATGCTCAATACAGAGAGCCACGTTTGCTGCTGTTGCAGGATCTGCAGAAATTGATGTTGTGGTCAATGCAGAGAAGCTGGAAATGTGCAGAATAAGATTAATTGCAAGAAAATGAGTACTTGCTAGATAAAAAGACACAGACTAGTTGCAAATATTGAGAAATGGACTGGCAAAAAGCCATGGTGAACACTTAACTTTTGGAAATGTGTGTATTGTTAGAATTTGAGCTATTAATGCAGAAGAACTGTGGAAATTATTAAAAGTGCAGTAATTTTTTGAAGGGAGAAATACGAGCATTTCTTGGAAGAGACGATGGTTCTTTTACGAATGTCTGGAAATGTGACATTTTATCAATATTGGGAATGAAACATATGTGCAAATAATGAAAATGCTTGGATTGACTTAATGCTTGAAATTGAGGTGATAAGAACCTCAGGTTTCCTCGAATTGAAGGATATGGAGAAATGTAAGTTATGGTGAATGCGCAGAATCTGTAAATGTGCTGAATCAAACAAGTAGAATGACGCTGCGAATTTCATTAATACCCGAGAACCAGATTTCCTAACAAGTCACATTGAAAAATTGTAGGTTCAGGTGAATGAGCACAAGATGGTTATGAGGAGATTTTAAGAAGGAGGTAGAATTATCTGTATAGGCAGTAGAATTAATACGATATAGCGTGGTTAATGGAAATGGAGAAACTTGAAGATTCAGAAAATGAGCAGAAGCTACAAGCAACGAATTTCTAAAAATTCAGAGATTTTGTAAAGATGGAGAATGAGAAATTTCTCCAGATAGAGAAAATGTCAGATTTTGATCAATGACTGGGTATTGATTTAATGCTCAATACAGAGAGCCACCTTTGCTGCTGTTGCAGGATCTGCAGAAATTGATGTTGTGGTCAATGCAGAGAAGTTAGGAATGTGCAGATTAAGATTAATTGCAAGAAAATGAGTACTTGCTCGATAAAAAGACACGGACTAGTTGCAAAAATTGAGAAATGAACTGGCAAAACGCTGTGGTGAACACTCAACTTTTGGAAATGTTTGTATTGTTAGGATTTGAGCTATTAATGCAGAAGAACTGTGGAAATTATTTAAAGTGCACTAATTGTTTGAAGGGAGAAATATTAGCATTTCTTGGAAGAGAAGATGGTTCATTTACGAATGTCTGGAAATGTGACATTTTATCAATATTGGGAATGAAACATATGTGCAAATAATGAAAATGCTTGGATTGACTTAATGCTTGAAATTGAGGTGATAAGAACCTCAGGTTTCCTGCAATTGCACGATTTGGATACATCAGAGTTATGGTGAATGCCCAGAATCTGCAAATGTGCTGAATCAAACAAGCTGCATGAAGCTGCTAATTTCATTAATACCCGAGAACCAGATTTCCTAACAAGTCAAATTGAAAAAATGAAGCTTCAGATGCATGAGGAGAAGATGCTAATGAGGAGATTTTAAGAAGGAGGTAGAATTATTTGTATAGGCAGGAAGAATTATACAAAAAGCGTGGTTAATGGAAATGGAGAAACATGAACATTCAGAAAATGAGCAGAAGACTACAAGCAACAAATTTCTAAAAATTCAGAGTTTTTGTAATAATGGAGAATGAGATTAATGTGTAGATAGAGAAAATGCCAGATTTTGATCTAATCAAAAATTGATATTGATTTAATTGATTTAATGCTCAATACAGAGAGCCACGTTTGCTGCTGTTGAAGGATCTGCAGAAATTGATGTTGTGGTCAAAGCAGAGAAGTTAGGAATTGCAGATTAAGATTAATTGCAAGAAAATGAGTACTTGCTCGATAAAAAGACACAGACTAGTAGCAAAACTTGAGAAATGGACTGGCAAAACGCTGTGGTGAACACTCATTTTTTGGAAATGTGTGTATTGTTAGAATATGAGATATTAATGCAGAAGAACTGTGGAAATTTTTAAAGGTGCACTAATTTTGGAAGGGAGAAATACGAGCATTTCTTGGAAGTGAAGATGGTTCATTTACGAATTTCTGGAACTGTGACATTTTATCAATATTGGGAATGAAACATATGTGCAAATAAGGAAAATGCTTGGATTGACTTAATGCTTGAAATTGAGGTGATAAGAACCTCAGGTTTCCTCGAATTGAAGGATATGGAGACATCTAAGTTATGGTGAATGCGCAGAATCTGCAAAAGTGCTGAATCAAACAAGCTGAATGAAGTTGCTAATTTCATTAATACCCGAGAACCAGATTTCCTGACAAGTCATTTGAAAAATTGTAGGTTCAGGTGAATGGGGACAAGATGGTTATGAGGAGATTTTAAGAAGGAGGTAGAATTATCTGTATAGGCAGTAAGAATTAATACGATATAGCGTGGTTAATGGAAATGGAGAAACTTGAACATTCAGAAAATAGCAGAAGCTACAAGCAACGAATTTCTAAAAATTCAGAGATTTTGTAAAGATGGAGAATGAGAAATTTCTCCAGATAGAGAAAATGCCAGATTTTGATCAATGACCGGGTATTGATTTAATGCTCAATACAGAGAGCCACGTTTGCTGCTGTTGAAGGATCTGCAGAAATTGATGTTGTGGTCAAAGCAGAGAAGTTAGGAATTGCAGATTAAGATTAATTGCAAGAAAATGAGTACTTGCTCGATAAAAAGGCACAGACTAGTTGCAAATCTTGAGAAATGGACTGGCAAAACGCTGTGGTGAACACTCAACTTTTGGAAATGTGTGTATTGTTAGAATTTGAGCTATCAATGCAGACGAACTGTGGAAATTATTAAAGGTGCAGTAATTTTGGAAGGGAGAAATACGAGCATTTCTTGGAAGTGAAGATGGTTCATTTACGAATTTCTGGAAATGTGACATTTTATCAATATTGGGAATGAAACATATGTGCAAACAATGAAAATGTTTGGATTTACTTAATGCTTGA
Organism: Isurus oxyrinchus; assembly: GCA_026770705.1. NCBI lineage: Eukaryota > Metazoa > Chordata > Chondrichthyes > Lamniformes > Lamnidae > Isurus > Isurus oxyrinchus. Next base: position 68,769,043 of record JANJGN010000021.1, read on the forward strand.
AATTGAGGTGATAAGAACCTCCGGTTTCCTGGAATTGAAGGATATGGAGACATCTAAGTTATGGTGAATGCGCAGAATCTGCAAATGTGCTGCATCAGACAAGTTGAAAGAAACTGCGAATTTCTTTAATACCCGAGAACCAGATTTCCTGACAAGTCATTTGAAAAATTGTAGGTTCAGATGAATGAGGAGAAGATGGTTATGAGGAGATTTTAAGATGTCGGTGGTATTAAATGTATTGGCAGTAAGAATTAATACGATATAGCTTGGCTCAGGGAAATGGAGAAACTTGAACATTCAGAAAATGAGCAGAAGCTACAAGCAACGATATTCTTAAAATTCAGAGATATTGTAATGATGGAGAATGGCAATGATGTGCAGATGGAGAAAATGTCAGATTTTGATCAATGACTGGGTATTGATTTTATGCTCAATACAGAGAGCCACGTTTGCTGCTGTTGCAGGATCTGCAGAAATTGATGTTGTGGTCAATGCAGAGAAGCTGGAAATGTGCAGAATAAGATTAATTGGAAGAAAATGAGTACTTGCTAGATAAAAGACACAGACTAGTAGCAAAACTTGAGAAATGGACTGGCAAAACGCTGTGGTGAACACTCATTTTTTGGAAATGTGTGTATTGTTAGAATATGAGATATTAATGCAGAAGAACTGTGGAAATTTTTAAAGGTGCACTAATTTTGGAAGGGAGAAATACGAGCATTTCTTAGAAGTGAAGATGGTTCATTTACGAATTTCTGGAACTGTGACATTTTATCAATATTGGGAATGAAACATATGTGCAAATAAGGAAAATGCTTGGATTGACTTAATGCTTGAAATTGAGGTGATAAGAACCTCAGGTTTCCTCGAATTGAAGGATATGGAGACATCTAAGTTATGGTGAATGCGCAGAATCTGCAAAAGTGCTGAATCAAACAAGCTGAATGAAGTTGCTAATTTCATTAATACCCGAGAACCAGATTTCCTGACAAGTCATTTGAAAAATTGTAGGTTCAGGTGAATGGGGACAAGATGGTTATGAGGAGATTTTAAGAAGGAGGTAGAATTATCTGTATAGGCAGTAAGAATTAATGCGATATAGCGTGGTTAATGGAAATGGAGAAACTTGAACATTCAGAAAATAGCAGAAGCTACAAGCAACGAATTTCAAAAAATTCAGAGATTTTGTAAAGATGGAGAATGAGAAATTTCTCCAGATAGAGAAAATGCCAGATTTTGATCAATGACCGGGTATTGATTTAATGCTCAATACAGAGAGCCACGTTTGCTGCTGTTGAAGGATCTGCAGAAATTGATGTTGTGGTCAAAGCAGAGAAGTTAGGAATTGCAGATTAAGATTAATTGCAAGAAAATGAGTACTTGCTCGATAAAAAGACACAGACTAGTTGCAAATATTGCAAATGGACTGGCAAAAAGCCATGGTGAACACTTAACTTTTGGAAATGTGTGTATTGTTAGAATTTGAGCTATTAATGCAGAAGAACTGTGGAAATTATTAAAAGTGCAGTAATTTTTTGAAGGGAGAAATACGAGCATTTCTTGGAAGAGACGATGGTTCATTTACGAATGTCTGGAAATGTGACATTTTATCAATATTGGGAATGAAACATATGTGCAAAAAATGAAAATGCTTGGATTGACTTAAAGCTTGAAATTGAGGTGATAAGAACCTCAGGTTTCCTCGAATTGAAGGATATGGAGAAATGTAAGTTATGGTGAATGCGCAGAATCTGTAAATGTGCTGAATCAAACAAGTAGAATGACGCTGCGAATTTCATTAATACCCGAGAACCAGATTTCCTAACAAGTCACATTGAAAAATTGTAGGTTCAGGTGAATGAGCACAAGTTGGTTATGAGGAGATTTTAAGAAGGAGGTAGAATTATCTGTATAGGCAGTAGAATTAACACGATATAGCGTGGTTAATGGAAATGGAGAAACTTGAAGATTCAGAAAATGAGCAGAAGCTACAAGCAACGAATTTCTAAAAATTCAGAGATTTTGTAAAGATGGAGAATGAGAAATTTCTCCAGATAGAGAAAATGTCAGATTTTGATCAATGACTGGGTATTGATTTAATGCTCAATACAGAGAGCCACCTTTGCTGCTGTTGCAGGATCTGCAGAAATTGATGTTGTGGTCAATGCAGAGAAGTTAGGAATGTGCAGATTAAGATTAATTGCAGGAAAATGAGTACTTGCTCGATAAAAAGACACGGACTAGTTGCAAAAATTGAGAAATGAACTGGCAAAACGCTGTGGTGAACACTCAACTTTTGGAAATGTTTGTATTGTTAGGATTTGAGCTATTAATGTAGAAGAACTGTGGAAATTATTTAAAGTGCAGTAATTGTTTGAAGGGAGAAATATTAGCATTTCTTGGAAGAGAAGATGGTTCATTTACGAATGTCTGGAAATGTGACATTTTATCAATATTGGGAATGAAACATATGTGCAAATAATGAAAATGCTTGGATTGACTTAATGTTTGAAATTGAGGTGATACGAACCTCAGGTTTCCTGCAATTGCACGATTTGGATACATCAGAGTTATGGTGAATGCCCAGAATCTGCAAATGTGCTGAATCAAACAAGCTGCATGAAGCTGCTAATTTCATTAATACCCGAGAACCAGATTTCCTAACAAGTCAAATTGAAAAAATGAAGCTTCAGATGCATGAGGAGAAGATGCTAATGAGGAGATTTTAAGAAGGAGGTAGAATTATTTGTATAGGCAGGAAGAATTATACAAAAAGCGTGGTTAATGGAAATGGAGAAACATGAGCATTCAGAAAATGAGCAGAAGACTACAAGCAACAAATTTCTAAAAATTCAGAGTTTTTGTAATGATGGAGAATGAGATTAATGTGTAGATAGAGAAAATGCCAGATTTTGATCAATGACTGGGTATTGATTTTATGCTCACTACAGAGAGCCACGTTTGCTGCTGTTGCAGGATCTGCAGAAATTGATGTTGTGGTCAATGCAGAGAAGCTGGAAATGTGCAGAATAAGATTAATTGCAAGTAAATGAGTACTTGCTAGATAAAAAGACACAGACTAGTTGCAAATATTGAGAAATGGACTGGCAAAAAGCCATGGTGAACACTTAACTTTTGGAAATGTGTGTATTGTTAGAATTTCAGCTATCAATGCAGAAGAACTGTGGAAATTATTAAAGGTGCAGTAATTTTGGAAGGGAGAAATACGAGCATTTCTTGGAAGTGAAGATAGTTCATTTACGAATTTCTGGAACTGTGACATTTTATCAATATTGGGAATGAAACATATGTGCAAATAAGGAAAATGCTTGGATTGACTTAATGCTTGAAATTGAGGTGATAAGAACCTCAGGTTTCCTCGAATTGAAAGATATGGAGACATCTAAGTTATGGTGAATGCGCAGAATCTGCAAAAGTGCTGAATCAAACAAGCTGAATGAAGTTGCTAATTTCATTAACACCCGAGAACCAGATTTCCTGACAAGTCATTTGAAAAATTGTAGGTTCAGATGAATGAGGAGAAGATGGTTATGAGGAGATTTTAAGATGTCGGTGGTATTAAATGTATTGGCAGTAAGAATTAATACGATATAGCTTGGCTCAGGGAAATGGAGAAACTTGAACATTCAGAAAATGAGCAGAAGCTACAAGCAACGATATTCTTAAAATTCAGAGATATTGTAATGATGGAGAATGGCAATCATGTGCAGATGGAGAAAATGTCAGATTTTGATCAATGACTGGGTATTGATTTTATGCTCAATACAGAGAGCCACGTTTGATGCTGTTGCAGGATCTGCAGAAATTGATGTTGTGGTCAATGCAGAGAAGTTAGTAATGTGCAGATTAAGATTAATTGCAAGAAAATGAGTACTTGCTTGATAAAAAGACACAGACTAGTTGCAAAAATTGAGAAATGGACTGGCAAAACGCTGTGGTGAACACTCAACTTTTGGAAATGTGTGTATTGTTAGAATTTGAGCTAATAATGCAGAAGAACTGTGGAAATTATTAAAGGTGCACTAATTGTGGTAGGGAGAAATACGAGCATTTCTTGGAAGTGAAGATCGTTCATTTACGAATTTAACGAACTGTGACATTTTATCAATATTGGGAATGAAACATATGTGCAAATATTGAAAATGCTTGGACTTACTCAATGCTTGAAATTGAGGTGATAAGAACCTCAGGTTTCCTGCAATTGCACGATTTGGTGACATCAGAGTTATGGTGAATGCGCAGAATCTGCAAATGTGCTGAATCAAACAAGCTGCATGAAGCTGCTAATTTCATTAATACCCGAGAACCAGATTTCCTAACAAGTCAAATTGAAAAAATGAAGCTTCAGATGCATGAGGGGAAGATGGTAATGAGGAGATTTTAAGAAGGAGGTAGAATTATTTGTATAGGCAGAAAGAATTAATACAATATAGCGTGGTTAATGGAAATGGAGAAACATGAACATTCAGAAAATGAGCAGAAGACTACAAGCAACAAATTTCTAAAAATTCAGAGTTTTTGTAATGATGGAGAATGAGATTAATGTGTAGATAGAGAAAATGCCAGATTTTGATCAATGACTGGGTATTGATTTTATGCTCAATACAGAGAGCCACGTTTGCTGCTGTTGCAGGATCTACAGAAATTGATGTTGTGGTCAATGCAGAGAAGCTGGAAATGTGCAGAATAAGATTAATTGCAAGAAAATGAGTACTTGCTAGATAGAAAGACACAGACTAGTTGCAAATATTGAGAAATGGACTGGCAAAAAGCCATGGTGAACACTTAACTTTTGGAAATGTGTGTATTGTTAGAATTTGAGCTATTAATGCAGAAGAACTGTGGAAATTATTAAAAGTGCAGTAATTTTTTGAGGGGAGAAATACGAGCATTTCTTGGAAGAGAAGATGGTTCATTTACGAATGTCTGGAAATGTGACATTTTATCAATATTGGGAATGAAACATATGTTCAAATAATGAAAATGCTTGGATTGACTTAATGCTTGAAATTGAGGTGATAAGAACCTCAGGTTCCCTGGAATTGAAGGATATGGAGACATCTAAGTTATGGTGAATGCGCAGAAACTGCAAATGTGCTGCATTAAACAAGCTGAATAAACTGCGAATTTCATTAATACCCGAGAACCAGATTTCCTGACACGTCAAATTGAAAAATTGTATGTTCAGATGAATGAGGAGAAGATGATTATGAGGAGATTTTAAGATGTAGTTAGCATTAAATGTATTGGCAGTAAGAATTAATACGATATAGCTTGGCTCAGGGAAATGGAGAAACTTGAACATTCAGAAAATGAGCAGATGCTACAAGCAACGATATTCTTAAAATTCAGAGATATTGTAATGATGGAGAATGCAATCATGTGCAGATAGAGAAAATGCCAGATTTTGATCAATGACTGGGTATTGATTTAATGCTCAATACAGAGAGCCACGTTTGCTGCTGTTGCAGGATCTGCAGAAATTGATGTTGTGGTCAATGCAGAGAAGTTAGGAATGTGCAGATTAAGATTATTTGGAAGAAAATGATTACTTGCTCGATAAAAGACACCGACTAGTTGCAAAACTTGAGAAATGGACTGGCAAAACGCTGTGGTGAACACTTAACTTTTGGAAATGTGTGTATTGTTAGAATTTGAGCTAATAATGCAGAAGAAATGTGGAAATTATTAAAGGTGCACTAATTTTGGTAGGGAGAAATACGAGCATTTCTTGGAAGTGAAGATCGTTCATTTACGAATTTAACGAACTGTGACATTTTATCAATATTGGGAATGAAACATATGTGCAAATATTGAAAATGCTTGGATTTACTCAATGCTTGAAATTGAGGTGATAAGAACCTCAGGTTTCCTGCAATTGCACGATTTGGAGATATCAGAGTTATGGTGAATGCGCAGAATCTGCAAATGTGCTGAATCAAACAAGCTGCATGAAGCTGCTAATTTCATTAATACCCGAGAACCAGATTTCCTAACGAGTCAAATTGAAAAAATGAAGCTTCAGATGCATGAGGAGAAGATGGTAATGAGGAGATTTTAAGAACGAGGTAGAATTATTTGTATAGGCAGGAAGAATTAATACAATATAGCGTGGTTAATGGAAATGGAGAAACATGAACATTCAGAAAATGAGCAGAAGACTACAAGCAACAAATTTCTAAAAATTCAGAGATTTTGTAATGATGGAGAATGAGATTAATGTGTAGATAGAGAAAATGCCAGATTTCGATCAATGACTTGGTATTGATTTTATGCTCAATACAGAGAGCCACGTTTGCTGCTGTTGCAGGATCTGCAGAAATTGATGTTGTGGTCAATGCAGAGAAGCTGGAAATGTGCAGAATAAGATTAATTGCAAGAAAATGAGTACTTGCTAGATAAAAAGACACAGACTAGTTGCAAATATTGAGAAATGGACTGGCAAAAAGCCATGGTGAACACTTAATTTTTTAAAATGTGTGTATTGTTAGAATTTGGCTATTAATGCAGAAGAACTGAGGAAATTATTAAAAATGCAGTAATTTTTTGAAGGGAGAAATACGAGCATTTCTTGGAAGAGAAGATGGTTCATTTAAGAATGTCTGGAAATGTGACATTTTATCAATATTGGGAATGAAACATATGTTCAAATAATGAAAATGCTTGGATTGACTTAATGCTTGAAATTGAGGTGATAAGAACCTCCGGTTTCCTGGAATTGAAGGATATGGAGACATCTAACTTATGGTGAATGCGCAGAATCTGCAAATGTGCTGCATTAAACAAGATAAATGAAACTGCGAATTTCATTAATACCCGAGAACCAGATTTCCTGACAAGTCAAATTGAAAAATTGTAGGTTCAGATGAATGAGGAGAAGATGATTATGAGGAGATTTTAAGATGTAGGTAGTATTAAATGTATTGGCAGTTAGAATTAATACGATATAGCTTGGCTCAGGGAAATGGAGAAACTTGAACATTCAGAAAATGAGCAGAAGCTACAAGCAACGAATTTCTAAAAATTCAGAGATTTTGTAAAGATGGAGAATGAGAAATTTCTCCAGATAGAGAAAATGTCAGATTTTGATCAATGACTGGGTATTGATTTAATGCTCAATACAGAGAGCCACGTTTGCTGCTGTTGCAGGATCTGCAGAAATTGATGTTGTGGTCAATGCAGAGAAGTTAGGAATGTGCAGAATATGATTAATTGCAAGAAAATGAGTACTTGCTTGATAAAAAGACACAGACTAGTTGCAAAACTTGAGAAATGGACTGGCAAAACGCTGTGGTGAACACTCAACTTTTGGAAATGTGTTTATTGTTAGAATTTGAGCTAATAATGCAGAAGAACTGTAGAAATTATTAAAGGTGCACTAATTTTGGTAGGGAGAAATACGAGCATTTCTTGGATGTGAAGATGGTTCATTTACGAATTTCTGGAACTGTGACATTTTATCAATATTGGGAATGAAACATATGTGCAAATATTGAAAATGCTTGGATTTACTCAATGCTTGAAATTGAGGTGATAAGAACCACAGGTTTCCTGCAATTGCACGATTTGGAGACATCAGAGTTATGGTGAATGCGCAGAATCTGCAAATGTGCTGAATCAAACAAGCTGCATGAAGCTGCTAATTTCATTAATACCCGAGAACCAGATTTCCTAACAAGTCAAATTGAAAAAATGAAGCTTCAGATGCATGAGGAGAAGATGGTAATGAGGAGATTTTAAGAAGGAGGAAGAATTATTTGTATAGGCAGTAAGAATTATTACGATATAGCGTGGTTAATGGAAATGGAGAAACATGAACATTCAGAAAATGTGCAGAAGACTACAAGCAACAAATTTCCAAAAATTAAGAGATTTTGTAATGATGGAGAATGAGATTAATGTGTAGATAGAGAAAATGCCAGATTTCGATTAGTGACTTGGTATTGATTTTATGCTCAATACAGAGAGCCACGTTTGCTGCTGTTGCAGGATCTGCAGAAATTGATGTTGTGGTCAATGCAGAGAAGCTGGAAATGTGCAGAATAAGATTAATTGCAAGAAAATGAGTACTTGCTAGATAAAAAGACACAGACTAGGTGCAAATATTGAGAAATGGACTGGCAAAAAGCCATGGTGAACACTTAACTTTTGGAAATGTGTGTATTGTTAGAATTTGAGCTATTAATGCAGAAGAATTGTGGAAATTATTAAAAGTGCAGTAATTTTTTGAAGGGAGAAATACGAGCATTTCTTGGAAGAGACGACGGTTCATTTACGAATGTCTGGAAATGTGACATTTTATCAATATTGGGAATGAAACATATGTTCAAATAATGAAAATGCTTGGATTGACTTAAAGCTTGAAATTGAGGTGATAAGAACCTCACGTTACCCGTAATTGATGGATATGGAGGCATACGAGTTATGGTGAATGCGCAGAATCTGTTAATGTGCTGAATCAAACAAGTTGAATGAAGCTGCGAATTTCATTCATACCCGAGAACCAGATTTGCTAACAAGTCACATTGAAAAATTCTCGGTTCAGGTGAATGAGGACAAGATGGTTATGAGGAGATTTTAAGAAGGAGGTAGAATTATCTGTATAGGCAGTAAGAATTAATACGATATAGCGTGGTTAATGGAAATGGAAGAAACTTGAAGATTCAGAAAATGAGCAGAAGCTACAAGCTTCGAATTTTCTAAAAATTCAGAGGTTTTGTAAAGATGGAGAATGAGAAATTTCTCCAGATAGAGAAAATGTCAGATTTTGATCAATGACAGGGTATTGATTTAATGCTCAATACAGAGAGCCACGTTTGCTGCTGTTGCAGGATCTGCAGAAATTGATGTTGTGGTCAATGCAGAGAAGCAGGGAATGTGCAGATTAAGATTAATTGCAAGAAAATGAGTACTTGCTAGATAAAAAGACACAGACTAGTTGCAAATATTGAGAAATGGACTGGCAAAAAGCCATGGTGAACACTTAACTTTTGGAAATGTGTGTATTGTTAGAATTTGAGCTATTAATGCAGAAGAACTGTGGAAATTATTAAAAGTGCAGTAATTTTTTGAAGGGAGAAATACGAGCATTTCTTGGAAGAGACGATGGTTCATTTACGAATGTCTGGAAATGTGACATTTTATCAATATTGGGAATGAAACATATGTGCAAATAATGAAAATGCTTGGATTGACTTAAAGCTTGAAATTGAGGTGATAAGAACCTCAGGTTTCCTGTAATTGATGGATATGGAGGCATACGAGTTATGGTGAATGCGCAGAATCTGTAAATGTGCTGAATCAAACAAGTTGAATGAAGCTGCGAATTTCATTCATACCCGAGAACCAGATTTGCTAACAAGTCACATTGAAAAATTGTAGGTTCAGGTGAATGAGGACAAGATGGTTATGAGGTGATTTTAAGAAGGAGGTAGAATTATCTGTATAGGCAGTAAGAATTAATACGATATAGCGTGGTTAATGGAAATGGAAGAAACTTGAAGATTCAGAAAATGAGCAGAAGCTACAAGCAACTAATTTTCTAAAAATTCAGAGATTTTGTAAAGATGGAGAATGAGAAATTTCTCCAGATAGAGAAAATGTCAGATTTTGATCAATGACTGGGTATTGATTTAATACTCAATACAGAGAGCCACGTTTGCTGCTGTTGCAGGATCTGCAGAAATTGATGTTGTGGTCAATGCAGAGAAGCAGGGAATGTGCAGATTAAGATTCATTGCAAGAAAATGAGTACTTGCTAGACAGAAAGACACAGACTAGATGCAAAAATTGAAAACTGAACTGGCAAAAAGACATGGTGAATACAACTTTTGGAAATGTGTGTATTGTTAAAATTTGAGCTATTAATGCAGAAGAACTGTGGAAATTATTAAAGGTGCAGTAATTTTGGAAGGGAGAAATACGAGCATTTCTTGGAAGGGAAGATCGTTCATTTACGAATTTAACGAACTGTGACATTTTATCAATATTGGGAATGAAACATATGTGCAAATATTGAAAATGCTTGGATTTATTTAATGCTTGAAATTGAGGTGATAAGAACCTCCGGTTTCCTGGAATTGAAGGATATAGAGACATCTAAGTTATGGTGAATGCGCAGAATCTGCAAATGTGCTGCATCAAACAAGTTGAATGAAACTGCGAATTTCATTAATACCCGAGAACCAGATTTCCTGACAAGTCAAATTGAAAAATTGTATGTTCAGATGAATGAGGAGAAGATGATTATGAGGAGATTTTAAAATGTAGGTAGTATTAAATGCATTGGCACTAAGAATTAATACGATATAGCTTGGCTCAGGGAAATGGAGAAACTTGAACATTCAGAAAATGAGCAGAAGCTACAAGCAACGATATTCTTAAAATTCAGAGATATTGTAATGATGGAGAATGGCAATAACGTGCAGATGGAGAAAATGCCAGATTTTGATCTATGACTGGGTATTGATTTTATGCTCAATACAGAGAGCCACGTTTGCTGCTGTTGCAGGATCTGCAGAAATTGATGTTGTGGTCAATGCAGAGAAGTTAGGAATGTGCAGAATAAGATTAATTGGAAGAAAATGAGTACTTGCTCGATAAAAGACACAGACTATTAGCAAAACTTGAGAAATGGACTGGCAAAACGCTGTGGTGAACACTCATTTTTTGGAAATGTGTGTATTGTTAGAATATGAGATATTAATGCAGAAGAACTGTGGAAATTTTTAAAGGTGCACTAATCTTGGAAGGGAGAAATACGAGCATTTCTTGGAAGTGAAGATGGTTCATTTACGAATTTCTGGAACTGTGACATTTAATCAATATTGGGAATGAAACATATGTGCAAATAATGAAAATGCTTGGATTGACTTAATGCTTGAAATTGAGGTGATAAGAACCTCAGGTTTCCTCGAATTGAAGGATATGGAGACATCTAAGTTATGGTGAATGCGCAGAATCTGCAAAAGTGCTGAATCAAACAAGCTGAATGAAGTTGCTAATTTCATTAATACCCGAGAACCAGATTTCCTGACAAGTCATTTGAAAAATTGTAGGTTCAGGTGAATGGGGACAAGATGGTTATGAGGAGATTTTAAGAAGGAGGTAGAATTATCTGTATAGGCAGTAAGAATTAATACGATATAGCGTGGTTAATGGAAATGGAGAAACTTGAACATTCAGAAAATAGCAGAAGCTACAAGCAACGAATTTCTCAAAATTCAGAGATTTTGTAAAGATGGAGAATGAGAAATTTCTCCAGATAGAGAAAATGCCAGATTTTGATCAATGACCGGGTATTGATTTAATGCTCAATACAGAGAGCCACGTTTGCTGCTGTTGCAGGATCTGCAGAAATTGATGTTGTGGTCAATGCAGAGAAGTTAGGAATTGCAGATTAAGATTAATTGCAAGAAAATGAGTACTTGCTAGATAAAAAGACACAGACTAGTTGCAAATATTGAGAAATGGACTGGCAAAAAGCCATGGTGAACACTTACTTTTGGAAATGTGTGTATTGTTAGAATTTGAGCTATTAATGCAGAAGAACTGAGGAAATTATTAAAAGTGCAGTAATTTTTTGAAGGGAGAAATACGAGCATTTCTTGGAAGAGAAGATGGTTCATTTACGAATGTCTGGAAATGTGACATTTTATCAATATTGGGAATGAAACATATGTTCAAATAATGAAAATGCTTGGATTGACTTAATGCTTGAAATTGAGGTGATAAGAACCTCAGGTTTCCTGGAATTGATGGATATGGAGACATCTAAGTTATGGTGAATGCGCAGAATCTGCAAATGTGCTGCATTAAACAAGCTAAATGAAACTGCGAATTTCATTAATACCCGAGAACCAGATTTCCTGACAAGTCAAATTGAAAAATTGTAGGTTCAGATGAATGAGGAGAAGATGATTATGAGGAGATTTTAAGATGTAGGTAGTATTAAATGTATTGGCAGTAAGAATTAATACGATATAGCTTGGCTCAGTGAAATGGAGAAACTTGAACATTCAGAAAATGAGCAGAAGCTACAAGCAACGAATTTCTAAGAATTCAGAGATTTTGTAAAGATGGAGAATGAGAAATTTCTCCAGATAGAGAAAATGTCAGATTTTGATCAATGACTGGGTATTGATTTAATGCTCAATACAGAGAGCCACGTTTGCTGCTGTTGCAGGATCTGCAGAAATTGATGTTGTGGTCAATGCAGAGAAGTTAGGAATGTGCAGATTAAGATTAATTGCAAGAAAATGAGTACTTGCTTGATAAAAAGACACAGACTAGTTGCAAAACTTGAGAAACGGACTGGCAAAACGCTGTGGTGAACACTCAACTTTTGGAAATGTGTTTATTGTTAGAATTTGAGCTAATAATGCAGAAGAACTGTAGAAATTATTAAAGGTGCACTAATTTTGGTAGGGAGAAATACGAGCATTTCTTGGAAGTGAAGATGGTTCATTTACGAATTTCTGGAACTGTGACATTTTATCAATATTGGGAATGAAACATATATGCAAATATTGAAAATGCTTGGATTTACTCAATGCTTGAAATTGAGGTGATAAGAACCACAGGTTTCCTGCAATTGCACGATGTGGAGACATCAGAGTTATGGTGAATGCGCAGAATCTGCAAATGTGCTGAATCAAACAAGCTGCATGAAGCTGCTAATTTCATTAATACCCGAGAACCAGATTTCCTAACAAGTCAAATTGAAAAATTGTAGTTTCAGGTGAATGAGCACAAGATGGTTATGAGGAGATTTTAAGAAGGAGGTAGAATTATCTGTATAGGCAGTAGAATTAACACGATATAGCGTGGTTAATGGAAATGGAAGAAACTTGAAGATTCAGAAAATGAGCAGAAGCTACAAGCAACGAATTTTCTAAAAATTCAGAGATTTTGTAAAGATGGAGAATGAGAAATTTCTCCAGATAGAGAAAATGTCAGATTTTGATCAATGACTGGGTATTCATTTAATGCTCAATACAGAGAGCCACGTTTGCTGCTGTTGCAGGATCTGCAGAAATTGATGTTGTGGTCAATGCAGAGAAGCAGGGAATGTGCAGATTAAGATTCATTGCAAGAAAATGAGTACTTGCTAGACAGAAAGACACAGACTAGATGCAAAAATTGAAAACTGAACTGGCAAAAAGACATGGTGAATACAACTTTTGGAAATGTGTGTATTGTTAAAATTTGAGCTATTAATGCAGAAGAACTGTGGAAATTATTAAAGGTGCTGTAATTTTGGAAGGGAGAAATACGAGCATTTCTTGGAAGTGAAGATGGTTCATTTACGAATTTCTGGAAATGTGACATTTTATCAATATTGGGAATGAAACATATGTGCAAACAATGAAAATGTTTGGATATACTTAATGCTTGAAATTGAGGTGATAAGAACCTCCGGTTTCCTGGAATTGAAGGATATGGAGACATCTAAGTTATGGTGAATGCGCAGAATCTGCAAATGTGCTGCATCAGACAAGTTGAATGAAACTGCGAATTTCATTAATACCCGAGAACCAGATTTCCTGACAAGTCATTTGAAAAATTGTAGGTTCAGATGAATGAGGAGAAGATGGTTATGAGGAGATTTTAAGATGTAGGTGGTATTAAATGTATTGGCAGTAAGAATTAATACGATATAGCTTGGCTCAGGGAAATGGAGAAACTTGAACATTCAGAAAATGAGCAGAAGCTACAAGCAACGATATTCTTAAAATTCAGAGATATTGTAATGATGGAGAATGGCAATGATGTGCAGATAGAGAAAATGTCAGATTTTGATCAATGACTGGGTATTGATTTTATGCTCAATACAGAGAGCCACGTTTGATGCTGTTGCAGGATCTGCAGAAATTGATGTTGTGGTCAATGCAGAGAAGTTAGGAATGTGCAGATTAAGATTAATTGCAAGAAAATGAGTACTTGCTTGATAAAAAGACACAGACTAGTTGCAAAACTTGAGAAATGGACTGGCAAAACGCTGTGGTGAACACTCAACTTTTGGAAATGTGTGTATTGTTAGAATTTGAGCTAATAATGCAGAAGAACTGTGGAAATTATTAAAGGTGCACTAATTGTGGTAGGGAGAAATACGAGCATTTCTTGGAAGAGAAGATCGTTCATTTACGAATTTAACGAACTGTGACATTTTATCAATACTGGGAATGAAACATATGTGCAAATATTGAAAATGCTTGGATTTACTCAATGCTTGAAATTGAGGTGATAAGAACCTCAGGTTTCCTGCAATTGCACGATTTGGAGACATCAGAGTTATGGTGAATGCGCAGAATCTGCAAATGTGCTGAATCAAACAAGCTGCATGAAGCTGCTAATTTCATTAATACCCGAGAACCAGATTTCCTAACAAGTCAAATTGAAAAAATGAAGCTTCAGATGCATGAGGAGAAGATGGTAATGAGGAGATTTTAAGAAGGAGGTAGAATTATTTGTATAGGCAGGAAGAATTAATACAATATAGCGTGGTTAATGGAAATGGAGAAACATGAACATTCAGAAAATGAGCAGAAGACTACAAGCAACAATTTTCTAAAAATTCAGAGATTTTGTAATGATGGAGAATGAGATTAATGTGTAGATAGAGAAAATGCCAGATTTCGATCAATGACTGGGTATTGATTTTATGCTCAATACAGAGAGCCACGTTTGCTGCTGTTGCAGGATCTGCAGAAATTGATGTTGTGGTCAATGCAGAGAAGCTGGAAATGTGCAGAATAAGATTAATTGCAAGAAAATGAGTACTTGCTAGATAAAAAGACACAGACTAGTTGCAAATATTGAGAAATGGACTGGCAAAAAGCCATGGTGAACACAACTTTTGGAAATGTGTGTATTGTTAGAATTTGAGCTATTAATGCAGAAGAACTGAGGAAATTATTAAAAGTGCAGTAATTTTTTGAAGGGAGAAATACGAGCATTTCTTGGAAGAGAAGATGGTTCATTTACGAATGTCTGGAAATGTGACATTTTATCAATATTGGGAATGAAACCTATGTTCAAATAATGAAAATGCTTGGATTGACTTAATGCTTGAAATTGAGGTGATAAGAACCTCAGGTTTCCTGGAATTGATGGATATGGAGACATCTAAGTTATGGTAAATGCGCAGAATCTGCAAATGTGCTGCATTAAACAAGCTAAATGAAACTGCGAATTTCATTAATACCCGAGAACCAGATTTCCTGACAAGTCAAATTGAAAAATTGTAGGTTCAGATGAATGAGGAGAAGATGATTATGAGGAGATTTTAAGATGTAGGTAGTATTAAATGTATTGGCAGTACGAATTAATACGATATAGCTTGGCTCAGTGAAATGGAGAAACTTGAACATTCAGAAAATGAGCAGAAGCTACAAGCAACGAATTTCTAAGAATTCAGAGATTTTGTAAAGATGGAGAATGAGAAATTTCTCCAGATAGAGAAAATGTCAGATTTTGATCAATGACTGGGTATTGATTTAATGCTCAATACAGAGAGCCACGTTTGCTGCTGTTGCAGGATCTGCAGAAATTGATGTTGTGGTCAATGCAGAGAAGTTAGGAATGTGCAGATTAAGATTAATTGCAAGAAAATGAGTACTTGCTTGATAAAAAGAAACGGACTGGCAAAACGCTGTGGTGAACACTCAACTTTTGGAAATGTGTTTATTGTTAGAATTTGAGCTAATAATGCAGAAGAACTGTAGAAATTATTAAAGGTGCACTAATTTTGGTAGGGAGAAATACGAGCATTTCTTGGAAGTGAAGATGGTTCATTTACGAATTTCTGGAACTGTGACATTTTATCAATATTGGGAATGAAACATATGTGCAAATATTGAAAATGCTTGGATTTACTCAATGCTTGAAATTGAGGTGATAAGAACCACAGGTTTCCTGCAATTGCACGATGTGGAGACATCAGAGTTATGGTGAATGCGCAGAATCTGCAAATGTGCTGAATCAAACAATTTGCATGAAGCTGCTAATTTCATTAATACCCGAGAACCAGATTTCCTAACAAGTCAAATTGAAAAATTGTAGGTTCAGGTGAATGAGCACAAGATGGTTATGAGGAGATTTTAAGAAGGAGGTAGAATTATCTGTATAGGCAGTAGAATTAACACGATATAGCGTGGTTAATGGAAATGGAAGAAACTTGAAGATTCAGAAAATGAGCAGAAGCTACAAGCAACGAATTTTCTAAAAATTCAGAGATTTTGTAAAGATGGAGAATGAGAAATTTCTCCAGATAGAGAAAATGTCAGATTTTGATCAATGACTGGGTATTGATTTAATGCTCAATACAGAGAGCCACGTTTGCTGCTGTTGCAGGATCTGCAGAAATTGATGTTGTGGTCAATGCAGAGAAGCAGGGAATGTGCAGATTAAGATTCATTGCAAGAAAATGAGTACTTGCTAGACAGAAAGACACAGACTAGATGCAAAAATTGAAAACTGAACTGGCAAAAAGACATGGTGAATACAACTTTTGGAAATGTGTGTATTGTTAAAATTTGAGCCATTAATGCAGAAGAACTGTGGAAATTATTAAAGGTGCTGTAATTTTGGAAGGGAGAAATACGAGCATTTCTTGGAAGGGAAGATGGTTCATTTACGAATTTCTGGAAATGTGACATTTTATCAATATTGGGAATGAAACATATGTGCAAATAATGAAAATGTTTGGATTTACTCAATGCTTGAAATTGAGGTGATAAGAACCTCCGGTTTCCTGGAATTGAAGGATATGGAGACATCTAAGTTATGGTGAATGCGCAGAATCTGCAAATGTGCTGCATCAAACAAGTTGAATGAAGCTGCGAATTTCATTCATACACGAGAACCAGATTTCCTAAAAAGTCACGTTGAAAAATTGAAGGTTCAGGTGAATGG
The DNA here is from genome assembly GCA_026770705.1 of Isurus oxyrinchus. Classification (NCBI taxonomy): domain Eukaryota; kingdom Metazoa; phylum Chordata; class Chondrichthyes; order Lamniformes; family Lamnidae; genus Isurus; species Isurus oxyrinchus. Next base: position 68,785,978 of record JANJGN010000021.1, read on the forward strand.
GGGCAAGATGGTTATGAGGAGATTTTAAGAAGGAGGTAGAATTATCTGCATAGGCAGTAAGAATTAATACGATATAGCGTGGTTAATGGAAATGGAAAAACTTGAAGATTCAGAAAATGAGCAGAAGCTACAAGCAACGAATTTCTAAAAATTCAGAGATTTTGTAAAGATGGAGAATGAGAAATTTCTCCAGATAGAGAAAATGTCAGATTTTGATCAATGACTGGGTATTGATTTAATGCTCAATACAGAGAGCCACGTTTGCTGCTGTTGCAGGATCTGCAGAAATTGATGTTGTGGTCAATGCAGAGAAGCAGGGAATGTGCAGATTAAGATTAATTGCAAGAAAATGAGTACTTGCTAGACAGAAAGACACAGACTAGTTGCAAAAATTGAAAACTGAACTGGCAAAAAGACATGGTGAACACAACTTTTGGAAATGTGTGTATTGTTAGAATTTGAGCTATTAATGCAGAAGAACTGTGGAAATTATTAAAAGTGCAGTTATTTTTTGAAGGGAGAAATACGAGCATTTCTTGGAAGAGAAGATGGTTCATTTACGAATGTCTGGAAATGTGACATTTTATCAATATTGGGAATGAAACATATGTTCAAATAATGAAAATGCTTGGATTGACTTAATGCTTGAAATTGAGGTGATAAGAACCTCAGGTTTCCTCGAATTGAAGGATATGGAGAAATGTAAGTTATGGTGAATGCGCAGAATCTGTAAATGTGCTGAATCAAACAAGTAGAATGACGCTGCGAATTTCATTAATACCCGAGAACCAGATTTCCTAACAAGTCACATTGAAAAATTGTAGGTTCAGGTGAATGAGCACAAGTTGGTTATGAGGAGATTTTAAGAAGGAGGTAGAATTATCTGTATAGGCAGTAGAATTAATACGATATAGCGTGGTTAATGGAAATGGAGAAACTTGAAGATTCAGAAAATGAGCAGAAGCTACAAGCAACGAATTTCTAAAAATTCAGAGATTTTGTAAAGATGGAGAATGAGATTCATGTGTAGATAGAGAAAATGCCAGATTTTGATCAATGACTGGGTATTGATTTTATGCTCAATACAGAGAGCCACGTTTGCTGCTGTGGCAGGATCTGCAGAAATTGATGTTGTGGTCAATGCAGAGAAGCTGGATATGTGCAGAATAAGATTAATTGCAAGAAAATGAGTACTTGCTAGATAAAAAGACACAGACTAGTTGCAAATATTGCAAATGGACTGGCAAAAAGCCATGGTGAACACTTAACTTTTGGAAATGTGTGTATTGTTAGAATTTGAGCTATTAATGCAGAAGAACTGTGGAAATTATTAAAAGTGCAGTAATTTTTTGAAGGGAGAAATTCGAGCATTTCTTGGAAGAGACGATGGTTCATTTACGAATGTCTGGAAATGTGACATTTTATCAATATTGGGAATGAAACATATGTGCAAATAATGAAAATGTTTGGATTTACTCAATGCTTGAAATTGAGGTGATAAGAACCTCCGGTTTCCTGGAATTGAAGGATATGGAGACATCTAAGTTATGGTGAATGCGCAGAATCTGCAAATGTGCTGCATCAAACAAGTTGAATGAAGCTGCGAATTTCATTCATACACGAGAACCAGATTTCCTAAAAAGTCACATTGAAAAATTGAAGGTTCAGGTGAATGGGGGCAAGATGGTTATGAGGAGATTTTAAGAAGGAGGTAGAATTATCTGCATAGGCAGTAAGAATTAATACGATATAGCGTGGTTAATGGAAATGGAAAAAACTTGAAGATTCAGAAAATGAGCAGAAGCTACAAGCAACGAATTTCTAAAAATTCAGAGATTTTGTAAAGATGGAGAATGAGAAATTTCTCCAGATAGAGAAAATGTCAGATTTTGATCAATGACTGGGTATTGATTTAATGCTCAATACAGAGAGCCACGTTTGCTGCTGTTGCAGGATCTGCAGAAATTGATGTTGTGGTCAATGCAGAGAAGCAGGGAATGTGCAGATTAAGATTAATTGCAAGAAAATGAGTACTTGCTAGACAGAAAGACACAGACTAGTTGCAAAAATTGAAAACTGAACTGGCAAAAAGACATGGTGAACACAACTTTTGGAAATGTGTGTATTGTTAGAATTTGAGCTATTAATGCAGAAGAACTGTGGAAATTATTAAAAGTGCAGTAATTTTTTGAAGGGAGAAATACGAGCATTTCTTGGAAGAGAAGATGGTTCATTTACGAATGTCTGGAAATGTGACATTTTATCAATATTGGGAATGAAACATATGTGCAAATAATGAAAATGCTTGGATTGACTTAATGCTTGAAATTGAGGTGATAAGAACCTCAGGTTTCCTCGAATTGAAGGATATGGAGAAATGTAAGTTATGGTGAATGCGCAGAATCTGTAAATGTGCTGAATCAAACAAGTAGAATGACGCTGCGAATTTCATTAATACCCGAGAACCAGATTTCCTAACAAGTCACATTGAAAAATTGTAGGTTCAGGTGAATGAGCACAAGTTGGTTATGAGGAGATTTTAAGAAGGAGGTAGAATTATCTGTATAGGCAGTAGAATTAACACGATATAGCGTGGTTAATGGAAATGGAGAAACTTGAAGATTCAGAAAATGAGCAGAAGCTACAAGCAACGAATTTCTAAAAATTCAGAGATTTTGTAAAGATGGAGAATGAGATTCATGTGTAGATAGAGAAAATGCCAGATTTTGATCAATGACTGGGTATTGATTTTATGCTCAATACAGAGAGCCACGTTTGCTGCTGTGGCAGGATCTGCAGAAATTGATGTTGTGGTCAATGCAGAGAAGCTGGATATGTGCAGAATAAGATTAATTGCAAGAAAATGAGTACTTGCTAGATAAAAAGACACAGACTAGTTGCAAATATTGCAAATGGACTGGCAAAAAGCCATGGTGAACACTTAACTTTTGGAAATGTGTGTATTGTTAGAATTTGAGCTATTAATGCAGAAGAACTGTGGAAATTATTAAAAGTGCAGTAATTTTTTGAAGGGAGAAATACGAGCATTTCTTGGAAGAGACGATGGTTCATTTACGAATGTCTGGAAATGTGACATTTTATCAATATTGGGAATGAAACATATGTGCAAATAATGAAAATGCTTGGATTGACTTAAAGCTTGAAATTGAGGTGATAAGAACCTCAGGTTACCCGTAATTGATGGATATGGAGCATAAGAGTTATGGTGAATGCGCAGAATCTGTAAATGTGCTGAATCAAACAAGTTGAATGAAGCTGCGAATTTCATTCATACCCGAGAACCAGATTTGCTAACAAGTCACATTGAAAAATTGTAGGTTCAGGTGAATGAGGACAAGATGGTTATGAGGTGATTTTAAGAAGGAGGTAGAATTATCTGTATAGGCAGTAAGAATTAATACGATATAGCGTGGTTAATGGAAATGGAAGAAACTTGAAGATTCAGAAAATGAGCAGAAGCTACCAGCAACGAATTTTCTAAAAATTCAGAGATTTTGTAAAGATGGAGAATGAGAAATTTCTCCAGATAGAGAAAATGTCAGATTTTGATCAATGACTGGGTATTGATTTAATGCTCAATACAGAGAGCCACGTTTGCTGCTGTTGCAGGATCTGCAGAAATTGATGTTGTGGTCAATGCAGAGAAGCAGGGAATGTGCAGATTAAGATTAATTGCAAGAAAATGAGTACTTGCTAGACAGAAAGACACAGACTAGTTGCAAAAATTGAAAACGGAACTGGCAAAAAGACATGGTGAACACAACTTTTGGAAATGTGTGTATTGTTAGAATTTGAGCTATTAATGCAGAAGAACTGTGGAAATTATTAAAAGTGCAGTAATTTTTTGAAGGGAGAAATACGAGCATTTGTTGGAAGAGAAGATGGTTCATTTACGAATGTCTGGAAATGTGACATTTTATCAATATTGGGAATGAAACATATGTGCAAATAATGAAAATGCTTGGATTGACTTAATGCTTGAAATTGAGGTGATAAGAACCTCAGGTTTCCTCGAATTGAAGGATATGGAGAAATGTAAGTTATGGTGAATGCGCAGAATCTGTAAATGTGCTGAATCAAACAAGTAGAATGACGCTGCGAATTTCATTAATACCCGAGAACCAGATTTCCTAACAAGTCACATTGAAAAATTGTAGGTTCAGGTGAATGAGCACAAGTTGGTTATGAGGAGATTTTAAGAAGGAGGTAGAATTATCTGTATAGGCAGTAGAATTAATACGATATAGCGTGGTTAATGGAAATGGAGAAACTTGAAGATTCAGAAAATGAGCAGAAGCTACAAGCAACGAATTTCTAAAAATTCAGAGATTTTGTAAAGATGGAGAATGAGATTCATGTGTAGCTAGAGAAAATGCCAGATTTTGATCAATGACTGGGTATTGATTTTATGCTCAATACAGAGAGCCACGTTTGCTGCTGTGGCAGGATCTGCAGAAATTGATGTTGTGGTCAATGCAGAGAAGCTGGATATGTGCATATGTGCATATGTGCATAAGATTAATTGCAAGAAAATGAGTACTTGCTAGATAAAAAGACACAGACTAGTTGCAAATATTGCAAATGGACTGGCAAAAAGCCATGGTGAACACTTAACTTTTGGAAATGTGTGTATTGTTAGAATTTGAGCTATTAATGCAGAAGAACTGTGGAAATTATTAAAAGTGCAGTAATTTTTTGAAGGGAGAAATTCGAGCATTTCTTGGAAGAGACGATGGTTCATTTACGAATGTCTGGAAATGTGACATTTTATCAATATTGGGAATGAAACATATGTGCAAATAATGAAAATGTTTGGATTTACTCAATGCTTGAAATTGAGGTGATAAGAACCTCCGGTTTCCTGGAATTGAAGGATATGGAGACATCTAAGTTATGGTGAATGCGCAGAATCTGCAAATGTGCTGCATCAAACAAGTTGAATGAAGCTGCGAATTTCATTCATACACGAGAACCAGATTTCCTAAAAAGTCACATTGAAAAATTGAAGGTTCAGGTGAATGGGGGCAAGATGGTTATGAGGAGATTTTAAGAAGGAGGTAGAATTATCTGCATAGGCAGTAAGAATTAATACGATATAGCGTGGTTAATGGAAATGGAAAAAACTTGAAGATTCAGAAAATGAGCAGAAGCTACAAGCAACGAATTTCTAAAAATTCAGAGATTTTGTAAAGATGGAGAATGAGAAATTTCTCCAGATAGAGAAAATGTCAGATTTTGATCAATGACTGGGTATTGATTTAATGCTCAATACAGAGAGCCACGTTTGCTGCTGTTGCAGGATCTGCAGAAATTGATGTTGTGGTCAATGCAGAGAAGCAGGGAATGTGCAGATTAAGATTAATTGCAAGAAAATGAGTACTTGCTAGACAGAAAGACACAGACTAGTTGCAAAAATTGAAAACTGAACTGGCAAAAAGACATGGTGAACACAACTTTTGGAAATGTGTGTATTGTTAGAATTTGAGCTATTAATGCAGAAGAACTGTGGAAATTATTAAAAGTGCAGTAATTTTTTGAAGGGAGAAATACGAGCATTTCTTGGAAGAGAAGATGGTTCATTTACGAATGTCTGGAAATGTGACATTTTATCAATATTGGGAATGAAACATATGTGCAAATAATGAAAATGCTTGGATTGACTTAATGCTTGAAATTGAGGTGATAAGAACCTCAGGTTTCCTCGAATTGAAGGATATGGAGAAATGTAAGTTATGGTGAATGCGCAGAATCTGTAAATGTGCTGAATCAAACAAGTAGAATGACGCTGCGAATTTCATTAATACCCGAGAACCAGATTTCCTAACAAGTCACATTGAAAAATTGTAGGTTCAGGTGAATGAGCACAAGTTGGTTATGAGGAGATTTTAAGAAGGAGGTAGAATTATCTGTATAGGCTGTAGAATTAACACGATATAGCGTGGTTAATGGAAATGGAGAAACTTGAAGATTCAGAAAATGAGCAGAAGCTACAAGCAACGAATTTCTAAAAATTCAGAGATTTTGTAAAGATGGAGAATGAGATTCATGTGTAGATAGAGAAAATGCCAGATTTTGATCAATGACTGGGTATTGATTTTATGCTCAATACAGAGAGCCACGTTTGCTGCTGTGGCAGGATCTGCAGAAATTGATGTTGTGGTCAATGCAGAGAAGCTGGATATGTGCAGAATAAGATTAATTGCAAGAAAATGAGTACTTGCTAGATAAAAAGACACAGACTAGTTGCAAATATTGCAAATGGACTGGCAAAAAGCCATGGTGAACACTTAACTTTTGGAAATGTGTGTATTGTTAGAATTTGAGCTATTAATGCAGAAGAACTGTGGAAATTATTAAAAGTGCAGTAATTTTTTGAAGGGAGAAATACGAGCATTTCTTGGAAGAGACGATGGTTCATTTACGAATGTCTGGAAATGTGACATTTTATCAATATTGGGAATGAAACATATGTGCAAATAATGAAAATGCTTGGATTGACTTAAAGCTTGAAATTGAGGTGATAAGAACCTCAGGTTACCCGTAATTGATGGATATGGAGCATAAGAGTTATGGTGAATGCGCAGAATCTGTAAATGTGCTGAATCAAACAAGTTGAATGAAGCTGCGAATTTCATTCATACCCGAGAACCAGATTTGCTAACAAGTCACATTGAAAAATTGTAGGTTCAGGTGAATGAGGACAAGATGGTTATGAGGTGATTTTAAGAAGGAGGTAGAATTATCTGTATAGGCAGTAAGAATTAATACGATATAGCGTGGTTAATGGAAATGGAAGAAACTTGAAGATTCAGAAAATGAGCAGAAGCTACAAGCAACGAATTTTCTAAAAATTCAGAGATTTTGTAAAGATGGAGAATGAGAAATTTCTCCAGATAGAGAAAATGTCAGATTTTGATCAATGACTGGGTATTGATTTAATGCTCAATACAGAGAGCCACGTTTGCTGCTGTTGCAGGATCTGCAGAAATTGATGTTGTGGTCAATGCAGAGAAGCAGGGAATGTGCAGATTAAGATTAATTGCAAGAAAATGAGTACTTGCTAGACAGAAAGACACAGACTAGTTGCAAAAATTGAAAACGGAACTGGCAAAAAGACATGGTGAACACAACTTTTGGAAATGTGTGTATTGTTAGAATTTGAGCTATTAATGCAGAAGAACTGTGGAAATTATTAAAAGTGCAGTAATTTTTTGAAGGGAGAAATACGAGCATTTCTTGGAAGAGAAGATGGTTCATTTACGAATGTCTGGAAATGTGACATTTTATCAATATTGGGAATGAAACATATGTGCAAATAATGAAAATGCTTGGATTGACTTAATGCTTGAAATTGAGGTGATAAGAACCTCAGGTTTCCTCGAATTGAAGGATATGGAGAAATGTAAGTTATGGTGAATGCGCAGAATCTGTAAATGTGCTGAATCAAACAAGTAGAATGACGCTGCGAATTTCATTAATACCCGAGAACCAGATTTCCTAACAAGTCACATTGAAAAATTGTAGGTTCAGGTGAATGAGCACAAGTTGGTTATGAGGAGATTTTAAGAAGGAGGTAGAATTATCTGTATAGGCAGTAGAATTAATACGATATAGCGTGGTTAATGGAAATGGAGAAACTTGAAGAATCAGAAAATGAGCAGAAGCTACCAGCAACGAATTTCTAAAAATTCAGAGATTTTGTAAAGATGGAGAATGAGATTCATGTGTAGATAGAGAAAATGCCAGATTTTGATCAATGACTGGGTATTGATTTTATGCTCAATACAGAGAGCCACGTTTGCTGCTGTGGCAGGATCTGCAGAAATTGATGTTGTGGTCAATGCAGAGAAGCTGGATATGTGCAGAATAAGATTAATTGCAAGAAAATGAGTACTTGCTAGATAAAAAGACACAGACTAGTTGCAAATATTGCAAATGGACTGGCAAAAAGCCATGGTGAACACTTAACTTTTGGAAATGTGTGTATTGTTAGAATTTGAGCTATTAATGCAGAAGAACTGTGGAAATTATTAAAAGTGCAGTAATTTTTTGAAGGGAGAAATACGAGCATTTCTTGGAAGAGACGATGGTTCATTTACGAATGTCTGGAAATGTGACATTTTATCAATATTGGGAATGAAACATATGTGCAAATAATGAAAATGCTTGGATTGACTTAAAGCTTGAAATTGAGGTGATAAGAACCTCAGGTTACCCGTAATTGATGGATATGGAGCATAAGAGTTATGGTGAATGCGCAGAATCTGTAAATGTGCTGAATCAAACAAGTTGAATGAAGCTGCGAATTTCATTCATACCCGAGAACCAGATTTGCTAACAAGTCACATTGAAAAATTGTAGGTTCAGGTGAATGAGGACAAGATGGTTATGAGGTGATTTTAAGAAGGAGGTAGAATTATCTGTATAGGCAGTAAGAATTAATACGATATAGCGTGGTTAATGGAAATGGAAGAAACTTGAAGATTCAGAAAATGAGCAGAAGCTACAAGCAACGAATTTTCTAAAAATTCAGAGATTTTGTAAAGATGGAGAATGAGAAATTTCTCCAGATAGAGAAAATGTCAGATTTTGATCAATGACTGGGTATTGATTTAATGCTCAATACAGAGAGCCACGTTTGCTGCTGTTGCAGGATCTGCAGAAATTGATGTTGTGGTCAATGCAGAGAAGCAGGGAATGTGCAGATTAAGATTCATTGCAAGAAAATGAGTACTTGCTAGACAGAAAGACACAGACTAGATGCAAAAATTGAAAACTGAACTGGCAAAAAGACATGGTGAATACAACTTTTGGAAGTGTGTGTATTGTTAGAATTTGAGCTATTAATGCAGAAGAACTGTGGAAATTATTAAAAGTGCAGTAATTTTTTGAAGGGAGAAATACGAGCATTTCTTGGAAGAGAAGATGGTTCATTTACGAATGTCTGGAAATGTGACATTTTATCAATATTGGGAATGAAACATATGTTCAAATTATGAAAATGCTTGGATTGACTTAATGCTTGAAATTGAGGTGATAAGAACCTCAGGTTCCCTGGAATTGAAGGATATGGAGACATCTAAGTTATGGTGAATGCGCAGAAACTGCAAAAGTGCTGCATTAAACAAGCTAAATGAAACAGCGAATTTCATTAATACCCGAGAACCAGATTTCCTGACAAGTCAAATTGAAAAATTGTATGTTCAGATGAATGAGGAGAAGATGATTATGAGGAGATTTTAAGATGTAAGTAGTATTAAATGTATTGGCAGTAAGAATTAATACGATATAGCTTGGCTCAGGGAAATGGAGAAACTTGAACATTCAGAAAATGAGCAGATGCTACAAGCAACGATATTCTTAAAATTCAGAGATATTGTAATGATGGAGAATGCAATCATGTGCAGATAGAGAAAATGCCAGATTTTGATCAATGACTGGGTATTGATTTAATGCTCAATACAGAGAGCCACGTTTGCTGCTGTTGCAGGATCTGCAGAAATTGATGTTGTGGTCAATGCAGAGAAGTTAGGAATGTGCAGATTAAGATTATTTGGAAGAAAATGAGTACTTGCTCGATAAAAGACACCGACTAGTTGCAAAACTTGAGAAATGGACTGGCAAAACGCTGTGGTGAACACTTAACTTTTGGAAATGTGTGTATTGTTAGAATTTGAGCTATCAATGCAGAAGAACTGTGGAAATTATTAAAGGTGCAGTAATTTTGGAAGGGAGAAATACGAGCATTTCTTGGAAGTGAAGATGGTTCATTTACGAATTTCTGGAAATGTGACATTTTATCAATATTGGGAATGAAACATATGTGCAAACAATGAAAATGTTTGGATTTACTTAATGCTTGAAATTGAGGTGATAAGAACCTCCGGTTTCCTGGAATTGAAGGATATGGAGACATCTAAGTTATGGTGAATGCGCAGAATCTGCAAATGTGCTGCATCAGACAAGTTGAAAGAAGCTGCGAATTTCATTCATACCCGAGAACCAGATTTGCTAACAAGTCACATTGAAAAATTGTAGGTTCAGGTGAATGAGGACAAGATGGTTATGAGGTGATTTTAAGAAGGAGGTAGAATTATCTGTATGGGCAGTAAGAATTAATACGATATAGCGTGGTTAATGGAAATGGAAGAAACTTGAAGATTCAGAAAATGAGCAGAAGCTACAAGCAACGAATTTTCTAAAAATTCAGAGATTTTGTAAAGATGGAGAATGAGAAATTTCTCCAGATAGAGAAAATGTCAGATTTTGATCAATGACTGGGTATTGATTTAATGCTCAATACAGAGAGCCACGTTTGCTGCTGTTGCAGGATCTGCAGAAATTGATGTTGTGGTCAATGCAGAGAAGCAGGGAATGTGCAGATTAAGATTCATTGCAAGAAAATGAGTACTTGCTAGACAGAAAGACACAGACTAGATGCAAAAATTGAAAACTGAACTGGCAAAAAGACATGGTGAATACAACTTTTGGAAGTGTGTGTATTGTTAGAATTTGAGCTATTAATGCAGAAGAACTGTGGAAATTATTAAAAGTGCAGTAATTTTTTGAAGGGAGAAATACGAGCATTTCTTGGAAGAGAAGATGGTTCATTTACGAATGTCTGGAAATGTGACATTTTATCAATATTGGGAATGAAACATATGTTCAAATTATGAAAATGCTTGGATTGACTTAATGCTTGAAATTGAGGTGATAAGAACCTCAGGTTCCCTGGAATTGAAGGATATGGAGACATCTAAGTTATGGTGAATGCGCAGAAACTGCAAAAGTGCTGCATTAAACAAGCTAAATGAAACAGCGAATTTCATTAATACCCGAGAACCAGATTTCCTGACAAGTCAAATTGAAAAATTGTATGTTCAGATGAATGAGGAGAAGATGATTATGAGGAGATTTTAAGATGTAAGTAGTATTAAATGTATTGGCAGTAAGAATTAATACGATATAGCTTGGCTCAGGGAAATGGAGAAACTTGAACATTCAGAAAATGAGCAGATGCTACAAGCAACGATATTCTTAAAATTCAGAGATATTGTAATGATGGAGAATGCAATCATGTGCAGATAGAGAAAATGCCAGATTTTGATCAATGACTGGGTATTGATTTAATGCTCAATACAGAGAGCCACGTTTGCTGCTGTTGCAGGATCTGCAGAAATTGATGTTGTGGTCAATGCAGAGAAGTTAGGAATGTGCAGATTAAGATTATTTGGAAGAAAATGAGTACTTGCTCGATAAAAGACACCGACTAGTTGCAAAACTGGAGAAATGGACTGGCAAAACGCTGTGGTGAACACTTAACTTTTGGAAATGTGTGTATTGTTAGAATTTGAGCTATCAATGCAGAAGAACTGTGGAAATTATTAAAGGTGCAGTAATTTTGGAAGGGAGAAATACGAGCATTTCTTGGAAGTGAAGATGGTTCATTTACGAATTTCTGGAAATGTGACATTTTATCAATATTGGGAATGAAACATATGTGCAAACAATGAAAATGTTTGGATTTACTTAATGCTTGAAATTGAGGTGATAAGAACCTCCGGTTTCCTGGAATTGAAGGATATGGAGACATCTAAGTTATGGTGAATGCGCAGAATCTGCAAATGTGCTGCATCAGACAAGTTGAAAGAAACTGCGAATTTCATTAATACCCGAGAACCAGATTTCCTGACAAGCCATTTGAAAAATTGTAGGTTCAGATGAATGAGGAGAAGATGGTTATGAGGAGATTTTAAGATGTAGGGGGTATTAAATGTATTGGCAGTAAGAATTAATACGATATAGCTTGGCTCAGGGAAATGGAGAAACTTGAACATTCAGAAAATGAGCAGAAGCTACAAGCAACGATATTCTTAAAATTCAGAGATATTGTAATGATGGAGAATGGCAATGATGTGCAGATGGAGAAAATGTCAGATTTTGATCAATGACTGGGTATTGATTTTATGCTCAATACAGAGAGCCACGTTTGATGCTGTTGCAGGATCTGCAGAAATTGATGTTGTGGTCAATGCAGAGAAGTTAGGAATGTGCAGATTAAGATTAATTGCAAGAAAATGAGTACATGCTTGATAAAAAGACACAGACTAGTTGCAAAAATTGAGAAATGGACTGGCAAAACGCTGTGGTGAACACTCAACTTTTGGAAATGTGTGTATTGTTAGAATTTGAGCTAATAATGCAGAAGAACTGTGGAAATTATTAAAAGTGCAGTAATTTTTTGAAGGGAGAAATACGAGCATTTCTTGGAAGAGAAGATGGTTCATTTACGAATGTCTGGAAATGTGACATTTTATCAATATTGGGAATGAAACATATGTGCAAATAATGAAAATGCTTGGATTGACTTAATGCTTGAAATTGAGGTGATAAGAACCTCAGGTTTCCTCGAATTGAAGGATATGGAGAAATGTAAGTTATGGTGAATGCGCAGAATCTGTAAATGTGCTGAATCAAACAAGTAGAATGACGCTGCGAATTTCATTAATACCCGAGAACCAGATTTGCTAACAAGTCACATTGAAAAATTGTAGGTTCAGGTGAATGAGCACAAGTTGGTTATGAGGAGATTTTAAGAAGGAGGTAGAATTATCTGTATAGGCAGTAGAATTAATACGATATAGCGTGGTTAATGGAAATGGAGAAACTTGAAGATTCAGAAAATGAGCAGAAGCTACAAGCAACGAATTTCTAAAAATTCAGAGATTTTGTAAAGATGGAGAATGAGATTCATGTGTAGATAGAGAAAATGCCAGATTTTGATCAATGACTGGGTATTGATTTTATGCTCAATACAGAGAGCCACGTTTGCTGCTGTGGCAGGATCTGCAGAAATTGATGTTGTGGTCAATGCAGAGAAGCTGGATATGTGCAGAATAAGATTAATTGCAAGAAAATGAGTACTTGCTAGATAAAAAGACACAGACTAGTTGCAAATATTGCAAATGGACTGGCAAAAAGCCATGGTGAACACTTAACTTTTGGAAATGTGTGTATTGTTAGAATTTGAGCTATTAATGCAGAAGAACTGTGGAAATTATTAAAAGTGCAGTAATTTTTTGAAGGGAGAAATACGAGCATTTCTTGGAAGAGACGATGGTTCATTTACGAATGTCTGGAAATGTGACATTTTATCAATATTGGGAATGAAACATATGTGCAAATAATGAAAATGCTTGGATTGACTTAAAGCTTGAAATTGAGGTGATAAGAACCTCAGGTTACCCGTAATTGATGGATATGGAGCATAAGAGTTATGGTGAATGCGCAGAATCTGTAAATGTGCTGAATCAAACAAGTTGAATGAAGCTGCGAATTTCATTCATACCCGAGAACCAGATTTGCTAACAAGTCACATTGAAAAATTGTAGGTTCAGGTGAATGAGGACAAGATGGTTATGAGGTGATTTTAAGAAGGAGGTAGAATTATCTGTATAGGCAGTAAGAATTAATACGATATAGCGTGGTTAATGGAAATGGAAGAAACTTGAAGATTCAGAAAATGAGCAGAAGCTACAAGCAACGAATTTTCTAAAAATTCAGAGATTTTGTAAAGATGGAGAATGAGAAATTTCTCCAGATAGAGAAAATGTCAGATTTTGATCAATGACTGGGTATTGATTTAATGCTCAATACAGAGAGCCACGTTTGCTGCTGTTGCAGGATCTGCAGAAATTGATGTTGTGGTCAATGCAGAGAAGCAGGGAATGTGCAGATTAAGATTAATTGCAAGAAAATGAGTACTTGCTAGACAGAAAGACACAGACTAGTTGCAAAAATTGAAAACGGAACTGGCAAAAAGACATGGTGAACACAACTTTTGGAAATGTGTGTATTGTTAGAATTTGAGCTATTAATGCAGAAGAACTGTGGAAATTATTAAAAGTGCAGTAATTTTTTGAAGGGAGAAATACGAGCATTTCTTGGAAGAGAAGATGGTTCATTTACGAATGTCTGGAAATGTGACATTTTATCAATATTGGGAATGAAACATATGTGCAAATAATGAAAATGCTTGGATTGACTTAATGCTTGAAATTGAGGTGATAAGAACCTCAGGTTTCCTCGAATTGAAGGATATGGAGAAATGTAAGTTATGGTGAATGCGCAGAATCTGTAAATGTGCTGAATCAAACAAGTAGAATGACGCTGCGAATTTCATTAATACCCGAGAACCAGATTTCCTAACAAGTCACATTGAAAAATTGTAGGTTCAGGTGAATGAGCACAAGTTGGTTATGAGGAGATTTTAAGAAGGAGGTAGAATTATCTGTATAGGCAGTAGAATTAATACGATATAGCGTGGTTAATGGAAATGGAGAAACTTGAAGAATCAGAAAATGAGCAGAAGCTACCAGCAACGAATTTCTAAAAATTCAGAGATTTTGTAAAGATGGAGAATGAGATTCATGTGTAGATAGAGAAAATGCCAGATTTTGATCAATGACTGGGTATTGATTTTATGCTCAATACAGAGAGCCACGTTTGCTGCTGTGGCAGGATCTGCAGAAATTGATGTTGTGGTCAATGCAGAGAAGCTGGATATGTGCAGAATAAGATTAATTGCAAGAAAATGAGTACTTGCTAGATAAAAAGACACAGACTAGTTGCAAATATTGCAAATGGACTGGCAAAAAGCCATGGTGAACACTTAACTTTTGGAAATGTGTGTATTGTTAGAATTTGAGCTATTAATGCAGAAGAACTGTGGAAATTATTAAAAGTGCAGTAATTTTTTGAAGGGAGAAATACGAGCATTTCTTGGAAGAGACGATGGTTCATTTACGAATGTCTGGAAATGTGACATTTTATCAATATTGGGAATGAAACATATGTGCAAATAATGAAAATGCTTGGATTGACTTAAAGCTTGAAATTGAGGTGATAAGAACCTCAGGTTACCCGTAATTGATGGATATGGAGCATAAGAGTTATGGTGAATGCGCAGAATCTGTAAATGTGCTGAATCAAACAAGTTGAATGAAGCTGCGAATTTCATTCATACCCGAGAACCAGATTTGCTAACAAGTCACATTGAAAAATTGTAGGTTCAGGTGAATGAGGACAAGATGGTTATGAGGTGATTTTAAGAAGGAGGTAGAATTATCTGTATAGGCAGTAAGAATTAATACGATATAGCGTGGTTAATGGAAATGGAAGAAACTTGAAGATTCAGAAAATGAGCAGAAGCTACAAGCAACGAATTTTCTAAAAATTCAGAGATTTTGTAAAGATGGAGAATGAGAAATTTCTCCAGATAGAGAAAATGTCAGATTTTGATCAATGACTGGGTATTGATTTAATGCTCAATACAGAGAGCCACGTTTGCTGCTGTTGCAGGATCTGCAGAAATTGATGTTGTGGTCAATGCAGAGAAGCAGGGAATGTGCAGATTAAGATTCATTGCAAGAAAATGAGTACTTGCTAGACAGAAAGACACAGACTAGATGCAAAAATTGAAAACTGAACTGGCAAAAAGACATGGTGAATACAACTTTTGGAAGTGTGTGTATTGTTAGAATTTGAGCTATTAATGCAGAAGAACTGTGGAAATTATTAAAAGTGCAGTAATTTTTTGAAGGGAGAAATACGAGCATTTCTTGGAAGAGAAGATGGTTCATTTACGAATGTCTGGAAATGTGACATTTTATCAATATTGGGAATGAAACATATGTTCAAATTATGAAAATGCTTGGATTGACTTAATGCTTGAAATTGAGGTGATAAGAACCTCAGGTTCCCTGGAATTGAAGGATATGGAGACATCTAAGTTATGGTGAATGCGCAGAAACTGCAAAAGTGCTGCATTAAACAAGCTAAATGAAACAGCGAATTTCATTAATACCCGAGAACCAGATTTCCTGACAAGTCAAATTGAAAAATTGTATGTTCAGATGAATGAGGAGAAGATGATTATGAGGAGATTTTAAGATGTAGGTAGTATTAAATGTATTGGCAGTAAGAATTAATACGATATAGCTTGGCTCAGGGAAATGGAGAAACTTGAACATTCAGAAAATGAGCAGATGCTACAAGCAACGATATTCTTAAAATTCAGAGATATTGTAATGATGGAGAATGCAATCATGTGCAGATAGAGAAAATGCCAGATTTTGATCAATGACTGGGTATTGATTTAATGCTCAATACAGAGAGCCACGTTTGCTGCTGTTGCAGGATCTGCAGAAATTGATGTTGTGGTCAATGCAGAGAAGTTAGGAATGTGCAGATTAAGATTATTTGGAAGAAAATGAGTACTTGCTCGATAAAAGACACCGACTAGTTGCAAAACTTGAGAAATGGACTGGCAAAACGCTGTGGTGAACACTTAACTTTTGGAAATGTGTGTATTGTTAGAATTTGAGCTATCAATGCAGAAGAACTGTGGAAATTATTAAAGGTGCAGTAATTTTGGAAGGGAGAAATACGAGCATTTCTTGGAAGTGAAGATGGTTCATTTACGAATTTCTGGAAATGTGACATTTTATCAATATTGGGAATGAAACATATGTGCAAACAATGAAAATGTTTGGATTTACTTAATGCTTGAAATTGAGGTGATAAGAACCTCCGGTTTCCTGGAATTGAAGGATATGGAGACATCTAAGTTATGGTGAATGCGCAGAATCTGCAAATGTGCTGCATCAGACAAGTTGAAAGAAACTGCGAATTTCATTAATACCCGAGAACCAGATTTCCTGACAAGCCATTTGAAAAATTGTAGGTTCAGATGAATGAGGAGAAGATGGTTATGAGGAGATTTTAAGATGTAGGGGGTATTAAATGTATTGGCAGTAAGAATTAATACGATATAGCTTGGCTCAGGGAAATGGAGAAACTTGAACATTCAGAAAATGAGCAGAAGCTACAAGCAACGATATTCTTAAAATTCAGAGATATTGTAATGATGGAGAATGGCAATGATGTGCAGATGGAGAAAATGTCAGATTTTGATCAATGACTGGGTATTGATTTTATGCTCAATACAGAGAGCCACGTTTGATGCTGTTGCAGGATCTGCAGAAATTGATGTTGTGGTCAATGCAGAGAAGTTAGGAATGTGCAGATTAAGATTAATTGCAAGAAAATGAGTACATGCTTGATAAAAAGACACAGACTAGTTGCAAAAATTGAGAAATGGACTGGCAAAACGCTGTGGTGAACACTCAACTTTTGGAAATGTGTGTATTGTTAGAATTTGAGCTAATAATGCAGAAGAACTGTGGAAATTATTAAAAGTGCAGTAATGTTTTGAAGGGAGAAATACGAGCATTTCTTGGAAGAGAAGATGGTTCATTTACGAATGTCTGGAAATGTGACATTTTATCAATATTGGGAATGAAACATATGTGCAAATAATGAAAATGCTTGGATTGACTTAATGCTTGAAATTGAGGTGATAAGAACCTCAGGTTTCCTCGAATTGAAGGATATGGAGAAATGTAAGTTATGGTGAATGCGCAGAATCTGTAAATGTGCTGAATCAAACAAGTAGAATGACGCTGCGAATTTCATTAATACCCGAGAACCAGATTTCCTAACAAGTCACATTGAAAAATTGTAGGTTCAGGTGAATGAGCACAAGTTGGTTATGAGGAGATTTTAAGAAGGAGGTGGAATTATCTGTATAGGCAGTAGAATTAATACGATATAGCGTGGTTAATGGAAATGGAGAAACTTGAAGATTCAGAAAATGAGCAGAAGCTACAAGCAACGAATTTCTAAAAATTCAGAGATTTTGTAAAGATGGAGAATGAGATTCATGTGTAGATAGAGAAAATGCCAGATTTTGATCAATGACTGGGTATTGATTTAATGCTCAATACAGAGAGCCACGTTTGCTGCTGTTGCAGGATCTGCAGAAATTGATGTTGTGGTCAATGCTGAGAAGCTGGATATGTGCAGAATAAGATTAATTGCAAGAAAATGAGTACTTGCTAGATAAAAAGACACAGACTAGTTGCAAATATTGCAAATGGACTGGCAAAAAGCCATGGTGAACACTTAACTTTTGGAAATGTGTGTATTGTTAGAATTTGAGCTATTAATGCAGAAGAACTGTGGAAATTATTAAAAGTGCAGTAATTTTTTGAAGGGCGAAATACGAGCATTTCTTGGAAAAGACGATGGTTCATTTACGAATGTCTGGAAATGTGACATTTTATCAATATTGGGAATGAAACATATGTGCAAATAATGAAAATGCTTGGATTGACTTAAAGCTTGAAATTGAGGTGATAAGAACCTCAGGCTACCCGTAATTGATGGATATGGAGGCATAAGAGTTATGGTGAATGCGCAGAATCTGTAAATGTGCTGAATCAAACAAGTTGAATGAAGATGCGAATTTCATTCATACCCGAGAACCAGATTTGCTAACAAGTCACATTGAAAAATTGTAGGTTCAGGTGAATGAGGACAAGATGGTTATGAGGTGATTTTAAGAAGGAGGTAGAATTATCTGTATAGGCAGTAAGAATTAATACGATATAGCGTGGTTAATGGAAATGGAAGAAACTTGAAGATTCAGAAAATGAGCAGAAGCTACAAGCAACGAATTTTCTAAAAATTCAGAGATTTTGTAAAGATGGAGAATGAGAAATTTCTCCAGATAGAGAAAATGTCAGATTTTGATCAATGACTGGGTATTGATTTAATGCTCAATACAGAGAGCCACGTTTGCTGCTGTTGCAGGATCTGCAGAAATTGAAGTTGTGGTCAATGCAGAGAAGCAGGGAATGTGCAGATTAAGATTCAGTGCAAGAAAATGAGTACTTGCTAGACAGAAAGACACAGACTAGTTGCAAAAATTGAAAACTGAACTGGCAAAAAGACATGGTGAATACAACTTTTGGAAATGTGTGTATTGTTAAAATTTGAGCTATTAATGCAGAAGAACTGTGGAAATTATTAAAGGTGCAGTAATTTTGGAAGGGAGAAATACGAGCATTTCTTGGAAGGGAAGATGGTTCATTTACGAATTTCTGGAAATGTGACATTTTATCAATATTGGGAATGAAACATATGTGCAAATAATGAAAATGTTTGGATTTACTCAATGCTTGAAATTGAGGTGATAAGAACCTCCGGTTTCCTGGAATTGAAGGATATGGAGACATCTAAGTTATGGTGAATGCGCAGAATCTGCAAATGTGCTGCATCAAACAAGTTGAATGAAGCTGCGAATTTCATTCATACACGAGAACCAGATTTCCTAAAAAGTCACATTGAAAAATTGAAGGTTCAGGTGAATGGGGACAAGATGGTTATGAGGAGATTTTAAGAAGGAGGTAGAATTATCTGCATAGGCAGTAAGAATTAATACGATATAGCGTGGTTAATGGAAATGGAAGAAACTTGAAGATTCAGAAAATGAGCAGAAGCTACAAGCAACGAATTTCTAAAAATTCAGAGATTTTGTAAAGATGGAGAATGAGAAATTTCTCCAGATAGAGAAAATGTCAGATTTGGATCAATGACTGGGTATTGATTTAATGCTCAATACAGAGAGCCACGTTTGCTGCTGTTGCAGGATCTGCAGAAATTGATGTTGTGGTCAATGCAGAGAAGCAGGGAATGTGCAGATTAAGATTCATTGCAAGAAAATGAGTACTTGCTAGACAGAAAGACACAGACTAGATGCAAAAATTGAAAACTGAACTGGCAAAAAGACATGGTGAATACAACTTTTGGAAATGTGTGTATTGTTAGAATTTGAGCTATTAATGCAGAAGAACTGTGGAAATTATTAAAAGTGCAGTAATTTTTTGAAGGGAGAAATACGAGCATTTCTTGGAAGAGAAGATGGTTCATTTACGAATGTTTGGAAATGTGACATTTTATCAATATTGGGAATGAAACATATGTTCAAATAATGAAAATGCTTGGATTGACTTAATGCTTGAAATTGAGGTGATAAGAACCTCAGGTTCCCTGGAATTGAAGGATATGGAGACATCTAAGTTATGGTGAATGCGCAGAAAGTGCAAAAGTGCTGCATTAAACAAGCTAAATGAAACAGCGAATTTCATTAATACCCGAGAACCAGATTTCCTGACAAGTCAAATTGAAAAATTGTATGTTCAGATGAATGAGGAGAAGATGATTATGAGGAGATTTTAAGATGTAGGTAGTATTAAATGTATTGGCAGTAAGAATTAATACGATATAGCTTGGCTCAGGGAAATGGAGAAACTTGAACATTCAGAAAATGAGCAGATGCTACAAGCAACGATATTCTTAAAATTCAGAGATATTGTAATGATGGAGAATGCAATCATGTGCAGATAGAGAAAATGCCAGATTTTGATCAATGACTGGGTATTGATTTAATGCTCAATACAGAGAGCCACGTTTGCTGCTGTTGCAGGATCTGCAGAAATTGATGTTGTGGTCAATGCAGAGAAGTTAGGAATGTGCAGATTAAGATTATTTGGAAGAAAATGAGTACTTGCTCGATAAAAGACACCGACTAGTTGCAAAACTTGAGAAATGGACTGGCAAAACGCTGTGGTGAGCACAACTTTTGGAAATGTGTGTATTGTTAGAATATGAGATATTAATGCAGAGGAACTGTGGAAATTTTTAAAGGTGCACTAATTTTGGAAGGGAGAAATACGAGCATTTCTTGGAAGTGAAGATAGTTCATTTACGAATTTCTGGAACTGTGACATTTTATCAATATTGGGAATGAAACATATGTGCAAATAAGGAAAATGCTTGGATTGACTTAATGCTTGAAATTGAGGTGATAAGAACCTCAGGTTTCCACGAATTGAAGGATATGGAGACATCTAAGTTATGGTGAATGCGCAGAATCTGCAAAAGTGCTGAATCAAACAAGCTGAATGAAGTTGCTAATTTCATTAATACCCGAGAACCAGATTTCCTGACAAGTCATTTGAAAAATTGTAGGTTCAGGTGAATGGGGACAAGATGGTTATGAGGAGATTTTAAGAAGGAGGTTGAATTATCTGTATAGGCAGTAAGAATAAATACGATATAGCGTGGTTAATGGAAATGGAGAAACTTGAACATTCAGAAAATAGCAGAAGCTACAAGCAACGAATTTCTAAAAATTCAGAGATTTTGTAAAGATGGAGAATGAGAAATTTCTCCAGAGAGAGAAAATGCCAGATTTTGATCAATGACCGGGTATTGATTTTATGCTCAATACAGAGAGCCACGTTTGCTGCTGTTGAAGGATCTGCAGAAATTGATGTTGTGGTCAAAGCAGAGAAGTTAGGAATTGCTGATTAAGATTAATTGCAAGAAAATGAGTACTTGCTCGATAAAAAGACACAGACTAGTTGCAAATCTTGAGAAATGGACTGGCAAAACGCTGTGGTGAACAGTCAACTTTTGGAAATGTGTGTATTGTTAGAATTTGAGCTATCAATGCAGAAGAACTATGGAAATTATTAAAGGTGCAGTAATTTTGGAAGGGAGAAATACGAGCATTTCTTGGAAGTGAAGATGGTTCATTTACGAATTTCTGGAAATGTGACATTTTATCAATATTGGGAATGAAACATATGTGCAAACAATGAAAATGTTTGGATTTACTTAATGCTTGAAATTGAGGTGATAAGAACCTCCGGTTTCCTGGAATTGAAGGATATGGAGACATCTAAGTTATGGTGAATGCGCAGAATCTGCAAATGTGCTGCATCAGACAAGTTGAAAGAAACTGCGAATTTCATTAATACCCGAGAACCAGATTTCCTGACAAGTCATTTGAAAAATTGTAGGTTCAGATGAATGAGGAGAAGATGGTTATGAGGAGATTTTAAGATGTAGGGGGTATTAAATGTATTGGCAGTAAGAATTAATACGATATAGCTTGGCTCAGGGAAATGGAGAAACTTGAACATTCAGAAAATGAGCAGAAGCTACAAGCAACGATATTCTTAAAATTCAGAGATATTGTAATGATGGAGAATGGCAATGATGTGCAGATGGAGAAAATGTCAGATTTTGATCAATGACTGGGTATTGATTTTATGCTCAATACAGAGAGCCACGTTTGATGCTGTTGCAGGATCTGCAGAAATTGATGTTGTGGTCAATGCAGAGAAGTTAGGAATGTGCAGATTAAGATTAATTGCAAGAAAATGAGTACTTGCTTGATAAAAAGACACAGACTAGTTGCAAAACTTGAGAAATGGACTGGCAAAACGCTGTGGTGAACACTCAACTTTTGGAAATGTGTGTATTGTTAGAATTTGAGCTAATAATGCAGAAGAACTGTGGAAATTATTAAAGGTGCACTAATTGTGGTAGGGAGAAATACGAGCATTTCTTGGAAGTGAAGATCGTTCATTTACGAATTTAACGAACTGTGACATTTTATCAATATTGGGAATGAAACATATGTGCAAATATTGAAAATGCTTGGATTTACTCAATGCTTGAAATTGAGGTGATAAGAACCTCAGGTTTCCTGCAATTGCACGATTTGGAGACATCAGAGTTATGGTGAATGCGCAGAATCTGCAAATGTGCTGAATCAAACAAGCTGCATGAAGCTGCTAATTTCATTAATACCCGAGAACCAGATTTCCTAACAAGTCAAATTGAAAAATTGAAGGTTCAGGTGAATGGGGACAAGATGGTTATGAGGAGATTTTAAGAAGGAGGTAGAATTATCTGTGTAGGTTGTAAGAATTAATACGATATAGCGCGGTTAATGGAAATGGAAAAACTTGAAAATTCAGAAAATGAGCAGAAGCTACAAGCAACGAATTTCTAAAAATTCAGAGATTTTGTAAAGATGGAGAATGCGAAATTTCTCCAGATAGAGAAAATGTCAGATTTTGATCAATGACTGGGTATTGATTTAATGCTCAATACAGAGAGCCACCTTTGCTGCTGTTGCAGGATCTGCAGAATTTGATGTTGTGGTCAATGCAGAGAAGTTAGGAATGTGCTGATTAAGATTAATTGCAAGAAAATGAGTACTTGCTTGATAAAAAGACACAGACTAGTTGCAAAACTTGAGAAATGGACTGGCAAAACGCTGTGGTGAACACTCAACTTTTGGAAATGTGTGTATTCTTAAAATTTGAGCTATTAATGCAGAATATCTTTACAAATTATTAAAGGTGCACTAATTTTGGTAGGGAGAAATACGAGCATTTCTTGGAAGTGAAGATGGTTCATTTACGAATTTCTGGAACTGTGACATTTTATCAATATTGGGAATGAAACATATGTGCAAATATTGAAAATGCTTGGATTTACTCAATGCTTGAAATTGAGGTGATAAGAACCACAGGTTTCCTGCAATTGCACGATTTGGAGACATCAGAGTTATGGTGAATGCGCAGAATCTGCAAATGTGCTGAATCAAACAAGCTGCATGAAGCTGCTAATTTCATTAATACCCGAGAACCAGATTTGCTAACAAGTCACATTGAAAAATTGTAGGTTCAGGTGAATGAGGAGAAGATGGTTATGAGGAGATTTTAAGAAGGAGGTAGAATTATCTGTATAGGCAGTAAGAATTAACACGATATAGCGTGGTTAATGGAAATGGAGAAACTTGAACATTCAGAAAATGAGCAGAAGCTACAAGCAACGAATTTCTAAAAATTCAGAGATTTTGTAAAGATGGAGAATGAGAAATTTCTCCAGATAGAGAAAATGTCAGATTTTGATCAATGACTGGGTATTGATTTAATGCTCAATACAGAGAGCCACGTTTGCTGCTGTTGCAGGATCTGCAGAAATTGATGTTGTGGTCATGCAGAGAAGTTAGGAATGTGCAGCTTAAGATAATTGCAAGAAAATGAGTACTTGCTCGATAAAAAGACACAGACGAGTTGCAAAAATTGAGAAATGAACTGGCAAAACGCTGTGGTGAACACTCAACTTTTGGAAATGTTTGTATTGTTAGAATTTGAGCTATTAATGCAGAAGAACTGTGGAAATTATGTAAAGTGCAGTAATTGTTTAAAGGGAGAAATATGAGCATTTCTTGGAAGAGAAGATGGTTCATTTACGAATGTCTGGAAATGTGACATTTTATCAATATTGGGAATGAAACATATGTTCAAATGATGAAAATGCTTGGATTGACTTAAAGCTTGAAATTGAGGTGATAAGAACCTCTGGTTACCCGTAATTGATGGATATGGAGGCATACGAGTTATGGTGAATGCGCAGAATCTGTAAATGTGCTGAATCAAACAAGTTGAATGAAGCTGCGAATTTCATTCATACCCGAGAACCAGATTTGCTAACAAGTCACATTGAAAAATTGTAGGTTCAGGTGAATGAGGACAAGATGGTTATGAGGAGATTTTTAGAAGGAGGTAGAATTATCGGTATAGGCAGTAAGAATTAATACGATATAGCGTGGTTAATGGAAATGTAAGAAATTTGAAGATTCAGAAAATGAGCAGAAGCTACAAGCAACGAATTCTCTAAAAATTCAGAGATTTTGTAAAGATGGAGCATGAGAAATTTCTCCAGATAGAGAAAATGTCAGATTTTGATCAATGACTGGGTATTGATTTAATGCTCAATACAGAGAGCCACGTTTGCTGCTGTTGCAGGATCTGCAGAAATTGATGTTGTGCTCAATGCAGAGAAGCAGGGAATGTGCAGAATAAGATTAATTGCAAGAAAATGAGTACTTGCTTGATAAAAAGACACAGACTAGTTGCAAAACTTGAGAAATGGACTGGCAAAACGCTGTGGTGAACACTGAACTTTTGGAAATGTGTGTATTGTTAGAATTTGAGCTAATAATGCAGAAGAACTGTGGAAATTATTAAAGGTGCAGTAATTTTGGTAGGGAGAAATACACGCATTTCTTGGAAGTGAAGATGGTTCATTTACGAATTTCTGGAACTGTGACTTTTTATCAATTTTGGGAATGAAACATATGTGCAAATATTGAAAATGCTTGGATTTACTCAATGCTTGAAAATGAGGTGATAAGAACCTCAGGTTTCCTGCAATTGCACGATTTGGAGACATCAGAGTTATGGTGAATGCGCAGAATCTGCAAATGTGCTGAATCAAACAAGCTGCATGAAGCTGCTACTTTCATTAATACCCGAGAACCAGATTTCCTAACAAGTCAAATTGTTAAAATGAAGCTTCAGATGCATGAGGAGAAGATGGTAATGAGGAGATTTTAAGAAGGAGGTAGAATTATTTGTATAGGCAGTAGAATTAATACGATACAGCGTGGTTAATGGAAATTGAGTAACATGAACATTCAGAAAATGAGCAGAAGACTACAAGCAACGAATTTCTAAAAATTCAGAGATTTTGTAATGATGGAGAATGAGAAACATGTGTAGATAGAGAAAATGCCAGATTTTGATCAATGACTGGGTATTGATTTTATGCTCAATACAGAGAGCCACGTTTGCTGCTCTGGCAGGATCTGCAGAAATTGATGTTGTGGTCAATGCAGAGAAGCTGGAAATGTGCAGAATAAGATTAATTGCAAGAAAATGAGTACTTGCTAGACAAAAAGACACAGATTAGTTGCAAATATTGAGAAATGGACTGGCAAAAAGCCATGGTGAACACTTAACTTTTGGAAATGTGTGTATTGTTAGAATTTGAGCTATTAATGCAGAAGAACTGTGGAAATTAATAAAAGTGCAGTAATTTTTTGAAGGGAGAAATACGAGCATTTCTTGGAAGAGAAGATGGTTCATTTACGAATGTCTGGAAATGAGACATTTTATCAATATTGGGAATGAAACATATGTTCAAATAATGAAAATGTTTGGATTTACTTAATGCTTGAAATTGAGGTGATAAGAACCTCCGGTTTCCTGGAATTGAAGGATATGGAGACATCTAAGTTATTGTGAATGCGCAGAATCTGCAAATGTGCGGCATCAAACAAGTTGAATGAAGCTGCGAATTTCATTCAGACACGAGAACCAGATTTCCTAACAAGTCACATTGAAAAATTGAAGTTTCAGGTGAATGGGGACACGATGGTTATGAGGAGATTTTAAGAAGGAGTTAGAATTATCTGTATAGGCAGTAAGAATTAATACGATATAGCGTGGTTAATGGAAATGGAAAAACTTGAAGATTCAGAAAATGAGCAGAAGCTACAAGCAACGAATTTCTAAAAATTCAGAGATTTTGTAAAGATGGAGAATGAGAAATTTCTCCAGATAGAGAAAATGTCAGATTTTGATCAATGACTGGGTATTGATTTAATGCTCAATACAGAGAGCCACGTTTGCTGCTGTTGCAGGATCTGCAGAAATTGATGTTGTGGTCAATGCAGAGAAGTTCGGAATGTGCAGATTAAGATTAATTGCAAGAAAATGAGTACTTGCTCGATAAAAAGACACAGACTAGTTGCAAAAATTGAGAAATGAACTGGCAAAACGCTGTGGTGAACACTCAACTTTTGGAAATGTGTGTATTCTTAAAATTTGAGCTAATAATGCAGAAGAACTGTAGAAATTATTAAATGTGCACTAATTTTGGTAGGGAGAAATAGGAGCATTTCTTGGAAGTGAAGATGGTTCATTTACGAATTTCTGGAACTGTGACATTTATCAATATTGGGAATGAAACATATGTGCAAATATTGAAAATGCTTGGATTTACTCAATGCTTGAAATTGAGGTGATAAGAACCACAGGTTTCCTGCAATTGCACGATTTGGAGACATCAGAGTTATGGTGAATGCGCAGAATCTGCAAATGTGCTGAATCAAACAAGCTGCATGAAGCTGCTAATTTCATTAATACCCGAGAACCAGATTTCCTAACAAGTCAAATTGAAAAAATGAAGCTTCAGATGCATGAGGAGAAGATGGTAATGAGGAGATTTTAAGAAGGAGGAAGAATTATTTGTACAGGCAGGAAGAATTAATACGATATAGCGTGGTTAATGGAAATGGAGAAACATGAACATTCAGAAAATGAGCAGAAGACTACAAGCAACAAATTTCTAAAAATTCAGAGATTTTGCAATGATGGAGAATGAGATTAATGTGTAGATAGAGAAAATGCCAGATTTTGATCAATGACTGGGTATTGATTTTATGCTCAATACAGAGAGCCACGTTTGCTGCTGTGGCAGGATCTGCAGAAATTGATGTTGTGGTCAATGCAGAGAAGCTGGAAATGTGCAGAATAAGATTAATTGCAAGAAAATGAGTACTTGCTAGATAAAAAGACACAGACTAGTTGCAAATATTGAGAAATGGACTGGCAAAAAGCCATGGTGAACACTTAACTTTTGGAAATGTGTGTATTGTTAGAATTTGAGCTATTAATGCAGAAGAACTGTGGAAATTATTAAAAGTGCAGTAATTTTTTGAAGGGAGAAATACGAGCATTTCTTGGAAGAGACGATGGTTCATTTACGAATGTCCGGAAATGTTACATTTTATCAATATTGGGAATGAAACATATGTGCAAATAATGAAAATGCTTGGATTGACTTAAAGCTTGAAATTGAGGTGATAAGAACCTTAGGTTACCCATAATTGATGGATATGGAGGCATAAGAGTTATGGTGAATGCGCAGAATCTGTAAATGTGTTGAATCAAACAAGTTGAATGAAGCTGCGAATTTCATTCATACCCGCGAACCAGATTTGCTAACAAGTCACATTGAAAAATTGTCGGTTCAGGTGAATGAGGACAAGATGGTTATGAAGAGATTTTAAGAAGGAGGTAGAAGTATCTGTATAGGCAGTAAGAATTAATACGATATAGCGTGGTTAATGGAAATGGAAGAAACTTGAAGATTCAGAAAATGAGCAGAAGCTACAAGCTACGAATTTTCTAAAAATTCAGAGGTTTTCTAATGATGGAGCATGAGAAATTTCTCCAGATAGAGAAAATGTCAGATTTTGATCAATGACTGGGTATTGATTTAATGCTCAATACAGAGAGCTACGTTTGCTGCTGTTGCAGGATCTGCAGAAATTGATGTTGTGGTCAATGCTGAGAAGCAGGGAATGTGCAGATTAAGATTAATTGCTAGAAAATGAGTACTTGCTAGACAGAAAGACACAGAGTAGATGCAAAAATTGAAAACTGAACTGGCAAAAAGACATGGTGAACACAACTTTTGGAAATGTGTGTATTGTTAGAATTTGAGCTATTAATGCAGAAGAACTGTGGAAATTATATAAAGTGCAGTAATTGTTTGAAGGGAGAAATATGAGCATTTGTTGGAAGAGAAGATGGTTCATTTACGAATGGCTGGAAATGTGACATTTTATCAATATTGGGAATGAAACATATGTGCAAATAATGAAAATGCTTGGATTGACTTAAAGCTTGAAATTGAGGTGATAAGAACCTCAGGCTACCCGTAATTGATGGATATGGAGGCATAAGAGTTATGGTGAATGCGCAGAATCTGTAAATGTGCTGAATCAAACAAGTAGAATGAAGCTGCGAATTTCATTAATACCCGAGAACCAGATTTCCTAACAAGTCACATTGAAAAATTGCAGGTTCAGGTGAATGAGCACAAGATGGTTATGAGAAGATTTTAAGAAGGAGGTAGAATTATCCGTATAGGCAGTAAGAATTAATACGATATAGCGTGGTTAATGGAAATGGAGCAACATGAACATTCAGAAAATGAGCGAAGACTACAAGCAACAAATTTCTAAAAATTCAGAGATTTTGTAATGATGGAGAATGAGATTCATGTGTAGATAGAGAAAATGCCAGATTTTGATCAATGACTGGGTATTGATTTTATGCTCAATACAGAGAGCCACGTTTGCTGCTGTGACAGGATCTGCAGAAATTGATGTTGTGGTCAATGCAGAGAAGCTGGAAATGTGCAGAATAAGATTAATTGCAAGAAAATGCGTACTTGCTAGATAAAAAGACACAGACTTGTTGCAAATATTGAGAAATGGACTGGCGAAAAGCCATGGTGAACACTTAACTTTTGGAAATGTGTGTATTGTTAGAATTTGAGCTATTAATGCAGAAGAACTGTGGAAATTATTAAAAGTGCAGTAATTTTTTGAAGGGAGAAATACGAGCATTTCTTGGAAGAGAAGATGGTTCATTTACGAATGTCTGGAAATGTGACATTTTATCAATATTGGGAATGAAACATATGTGCAAATAATGAAAATGCTTGGATTGACTTAAAGCTTGAAATTGAGGTGATAAGAACCTCAGGCTACCCGTAATTGATGGATATGGAGGCATAAGAGTTATGGTGAATGCGCAGAATCTGTAAATGTGCTGAATCAAACAAGTTGAATGAAGATGCGAATTTCATTCATACCCGAGAACCAGATTTGCTAACAAGTCACATTGAAAAACTGTAGGTTCAGGTGAATGAGGACAAGATGGTTATGAGGAGAATTTAAGAAGGAGGTAGAATTATCGGTATAGGCAGTAAGAATTAAGACGATATAGCGTGGTTAATGGAAATGGAAGAAATTTGAAGATTCAGAAAATGAGCAGAAGCTACAAGCAACGAATTTTCTAAAAATTCAGAGATTTTGTAAAGATGGAGAATGAGAAATTTCTCCAGATAGAGAAAATGTCAGATTTTGATCAATGACTGGGTATTGATATAATGCTCAATACAGAGAGCCACGTTTGCTGCTGTTGCAGGATCTGCAGAAATTGATGTTGTGGTCAATGCAGAGAAGCAGGGAATGTGCAGATTAAGATTAATTGCAAGAAAATGAGTACTTGCTAGACACAAAGACACAGACTAGTTGCAAAAATTGGAAAATGAACTGGCAAAAAGACATGGTGAACACAACTTTTGGAAATGTGTGTATTGTTAGAATTTGAGCTATTAATGCAGAAGAACTGTGGAAATTATTAAAAGTGCAGTAATTTTTTGAAAGGAGAAATACGAGCATTTCTTGGAAGAGAAGATGGTTCATTTACGAAAGTCTGGAAATGTGACATTTTATCAATATTGGGAATGAAACATATGTGCAAATAATGAAAATGCTTGGATTGACTTAATGCTTGAAATTGAGGTGATAAGAACCTCAGGTTTCCTCGAATTGAAGGATATGGAGACATCTAAGTTATGGTGAATGCGCAGAATCTGTAAATGTGCTGAATCAAACAAGTAGAATGAAGCTGCGAATTTCATTAATACCCGAGAACCAGATTTCCTAACAAGTCACATTGAAAAATTGCAGGTTCAGGTGAATGAGCACAAGATGGTTATGAGAAGATTTTAAGAAGGAGGTAGAATTATCCGTATAGGCAGTAAGAATTAATACGATATAGCGTGGTTAATGGAAATGGAGCAACATGAACATTCAGAAAATGAGCGAAGACTACAAGCAACAAATTTCTAAAAATTCAGAGATTTTGTAATGATGGAGAATGAGATTCATGTGTAGATAGAGAAAATGCCAGATTTTGATCAATGACTGGGTATTGATTTTATGCTCAATACAGAGAGCCACGTTTGCTGCTGTGACAGGATCTGCAGAAATTGATGTTGTGGTCAATGCAGAGAAGCTGGAAATGTGCAGAATAAGATTAATTGCAAGAAAATGCGTACTTGCTAGATAAAAAGACACAGACTTGTTGCAAATATTGAGAAATGGACTGGCGAAAAGCCATGGTGAACACTTAACTTTTGGAAATGTGTGTATTGTTAGAATTTGAGCTATTAATGCAGAAGAACTGTGGAAATTATTAAAAGTGCAGTAATTTTTTGAAGGGAGAAATACGAGCATTTCTTGGAAGAGAAGATGGTTCATTTATGAATGTCTGGAAATGTGACATTTTATCAATATTGGGAATGAAACATATGTGCAAATAATGAAAATGCTTGGATTGACTTAAAGCTTGAAATTGAGGTGATAAGAACCTCAGGCTACCCGTAATTGATGGATATGGAGGCATAAGAGTTATGGTGAATGCGCAGAATCTGTAAATGTGCTGAATCAAACAAGTTGAATGAAGATGCGAATTTCATTCATACCCGAGAACCAGATTTGCTAACAAGTCACATTGAAAAACTATAGGTTCAGGTGAATGAGGACAAGATGGTTATGAGGAGAATTTAAGAAGGAGGTAGAATTATCGGTATAGGCAGTAAGAATTAAGACGATATAGCGTGGTTAATGGAAATGGAAGAAATTTGAAGATTCAGAAAATGAGCAGAAGCTACAAGCAACGAATTTTCTAAAAATTCAGAGATTTTGTAAAGATGGAGCATGAGAAATTTCTCCAGATAGAGAAAATGTCAGATTTTGATCAATGACTGGGTATTGATTTAATGCTCAATACAGAGAGCCACGTTTGCTGCTGTTGCCGGATCTGCAGGTTTCCTGCAATTGCACGATTTGGAGACATCAGAGTTAAGTTTTCACCATGGCTTTTTGACTGTCCATTTTTCAATATTTGCAACTGTTCTGTGTATTTCTATCTAGCAAGTACTCATTTTCTTGCAATTACTCTTAATCTGCACATTCCCAGCTTCTCTGCATTGACCACAACATCAATTTCTGCAGATCCTGCAACTGCAGCAAACGTGGCTCTCTCTATTGAGCATAAAATCAATACCCTGTCATTGATCAAAATCTGGCATTTTCTCTATCTGGAGATACTTCTCATTCTTCATCTTTACAAAATCTCTGAATTTTTAGAAATTCGTTGCTTGTAGGTTCTGCTCATTTTCTGAATGTTCATGTTTCTCCATTTCCATCAATCCACGCTATATCTTATTAATTCTTACTGCCGAGTCAGATAATTCTAACCCCTTCTTAACATCTCCTCATAACCATCTTGTCCTCATTCACCTGAACATACAATTTGTCAATTTGACTTGTTAGGAAATCTGGTTCTCGGATATGAATGAAATTCGCAGCTTCATTCAACTTGTTTGATTCAGCACATTTGCAGATTCTGCGCATTCACCATAACTTAGATGTCTCCCTATCGTTCAATTCCAGGAAACCTGAGGTTCATATCACCTCAATTTCAAGCATTAAATAAATCCAAGCATTTTCATTATTTGCACATATGTTTCATTCCCAATATTGATAAAATGTCACATTTCATTGAAATTCGTAAATGAACCATCTTCTCTCTTCCAAGAAATGCTCGTAATTCTCCCTTCAAGCAATTACTGCACCTTTAATAATTTCCACAGTTCATCTGCATTAATAGCTCAAATTCTAACAATACACACATTTCCCTAAGTTAAGTGTTCACCATGGCTTTTTGACTGTCCATTTTTCAATATTTGCAACTGTTCTGTGTCTTTCTATCTAGCAAGTACTCATTTTCTTGCAATTAATCTTAATCTGCACATTGCCAGCTTCTCTGCATTGACCACAACATCAATTTCTGCAGATCCTGCAACAGCGGCAAACGTGGCTGTCTCTATTGAGCATAAAATCAATACCCAGTCATTGATCAAAATCTGACATTTTCTCTATCTGCACATGATTCCCTTTCTGCATCATTACAAAATCTCTGAATTTTTAGAAATTCGTTGCTTGTAGCTTCTGCTCATTGACTGAATGTTCAAGTTTCTCCATTTACATCAACCACGCCATATCTTATTAATTCTTACTGTCTATACAGATAATTCTACCTCCTTCTTAAAATCTCATGATAAACATCTTGTCCTCATTCACCTGAACCTACAATTTTTCAGTTTGACTTGTTAGGAAATAAGGTTCTCGGGTATTAATGAAATTCGCAGTTTCATTCAACATGTTTGAGTCAGCACATTTGCAGATTCTGCGCATTCACCATAACTGAGATGTCTCCATATCCTTGAATTCCAGGGAACCTGAGGTTCCTATCACCTCAATTTCAAGCATTAAGTAAATCCAAGCATTTTCATTATTTGCACATATGTATCATTCCCAATAGTGATAAAATGTCACATTTCCAGAAATTCGTAAATGAACCATCTTCTCTTCCAAGAAATGCTCGTATTTCTCCCTTCAAACAATTACTGCACTTTTAATAATTTCCGCAGTTCATCTGCATTAATATCTCAAATTCTAACAATACACACATTTCCCTAAGTTAACTGTTCACCATGGCTTTTTGATTGTCCATTTTTCAATATTTGCAACTTTTCTGTGTCTTTCTATCTAGCAAGTACTCATTTTCTTGCAATTAATCTTAATCTGCACATTCCCAGCTTCTCTGCATTGACCACAACATCAATTTCTGCAGATCGTGCAACTGCGGCAAACGTGGCTCTCTCTATTGAGCATAAAATCAATACCCAGTCATTGATCAAAATCTGGCATTTTCTCTATCTGCACATGATTCCCTTTCTGCATCATTACAAAATCTCTGAATTTTTAGAAATTCGTTGCTTGTAGCTTCTGCTCATTGACTGAATGTTCAAGTTTCTCCATTTACATCAACCACGCTATATCTTATTAATTCTTACTGTCTATACAGATAATTCTACCTCCTTCGTAAAATCTCCTCATAACCATCTTGTCCTCATTCACCTGAAACTACTTTTTTTCAATTTGACTTGTTAGGAAATCTGGTTCTCGGGTATTAATGAAATTCACAGTTTCATTCAACTTGTTTGATTCAGCACATTTGCAGATTCTGCGCATTCACCATAACCTAGATGTCTCCCTATCGTTCAATTCCAGGAAACCTGAGGTTCTTATCACCTCAATTTCAAGCATTAAGTAAATCCAAGCATTTTCATTATTTGCACATATGTTTCATTCCCAATATTGATAAAATGTCACATTTCATTGAAATTCGTAAATGAACCATCTTCTCTCTTCCAGGAAATGCTCGTAATTCTCCCTTCAAGCAATTACTGCACCTTTAATAATTTCCACAGTTCATCTGCATTAATAGCTCAAATTCTAACAATACACACATTTCCCTAAGTTAAGTTTTCACCATGGCTTTTTGACTGTCCATTTTTCAATATTTGCAACTGTTCTGTGTCTTTCTATCTAGCAAGTACTCATTTTCTTGCAATTAATCTTAATCTGCACATTCCCAGCTTCTCTGCATTGACCACAACATCAACTTCTGCAGATCCTGCAACAGCAGCAAACGTGGCTCTCTGTATGAGCATAAAATCAATACCCAGTCATTGATCAACATCTGACATTTTCTCTATTTGGAGATATTTCTCATTCTCCATGTTTACAAAATCTCTGAATTTTTAGAAATTCATTGCTTTTAGCTTTGCTCATTTACTGAATGTTCATGTTTCTACATTTCCATTAACCACGCTATATCGTATTAATTCTTACTGCCTATGCAGATAATTCTACCTCCTTCTTAAAATCTCTTCATAAACATCTTCTCCTCATTCACCTGAACCTACAATTTTTCAGTTTGACTTGTTAGGAAATAAGGTTCTCGGGTATTAATGAAATTCGCAGTTTCATTCAACATGTTTGAGTCAGCACATTTGCAGATTCTGCGCATTCACCATAACTGAGATGTCTCCACATCCTTGAATTCCAGGGAACCTGAGGTTCTTATCACCTCAATTTCAAGCATTAAGTAAATCCAAGCATTTTCATTATTTGCACATATGTTTCATTCCCAATAGTGATAAAATGTCACATTTCCAGAAATTCGTAAATGAACCATCTTCGCTCTTCCAAGAAATGCTCGTATTTCTCCCTTCAAACAATTACTGCACTTTTAATAATTTCCTCAGTTCATCTGCATTAATATCTCAAATTCTAACAATACACACATTTCCAAAAGTTGTGTTCACCATGTCTTTTTGCCAGTTCAGTTTTCAATTTTTGCAACTAGTCTGTGTCTTTCTATCTAGCAAGTACTCATTTTCTTGCAATTAATCTTAATCTGCACATTCCCAGCTTCTCTGCATTGACCACAACATCAATTTCTGCAGGTCCTGCAACAGCAGCAAACGTGGCTCTCTGTATTGAGCATAAAATCAATACCGAGTCATTGATCAAAATCTGTCATTTTCTCTATCTGGAGATACTTCTCATTCTCCATCTTTACAAAATCTCTGAATTTTTAGAAATTCGTTGCTTGTAGCTTCTGCTCATTTTCTGAATGTTCAAGTTTCTCCATTTCCATCAATCCACGCTATATCTTATTAATTCTTATTGCCTCTACAGATAATTCTACCCCCTTCTTAAAATCTCCTCATAACCATCTTGTCCTCATTCACCTGAACATACAATTTTTCAACTTGACTAGTTAGGAAATCTGGTTCTCGGGTATGAATGAAATTCGCTGCTTCATTCAACTTGTTTGATTCAGCACATTTGCAGATTCTGCGCATTCTCCATAACTTAGATGTCTCCCTATCGTTCAATTCCAGGAAACCTGAGGTTCTTATCACCTCAATTTCAAGCATTAAGTAAATCCAAGCATTTTCATTATTTGCACATATGTTTCATTCCCAATATTGATAAAATGTCACATTTCATTGAAATTCGTAAATGAACCCTCTTCTCTCTTCCAAGAAATACTCGTAATTCTCCCTTCAAGCAATTACTGCACCTTTAATAATTTCCACAGTTCATCTGCATTAATAGCTCAAATTCTAACAATACACACATTTCCCTAAGTTAACTGTTCACCATGGCTTTTTGATTGTCCATTTTTCAATATTTGCAACTGTTCTGTGTCTTTCTATCTAGCAAGTACTCATTTTCTTGCAATTAATCTTAATCTGCACATTGCCAGCTTCTCTGCATTGACCACAACATCAATTTCTGCAGATCGTGCAACTGCGGCAAACGTGGCTCTCTCTATTGAGCATAAAATCAATACCCAGTCATTGATCAAAATCTGGCATTTTCTCTATCTGCACATGATTCCCTTTCTGCATCATTACAAAATCTCTGAATTTTTAGAAATTCGTTGCTTGTAGCTTCTGCTCATTGACTGAATGTTCAAGTTTCTCCATTTACATCAACCACGCTATATCTTATTAATTCTTACTGTCTATACAGATAATTCTACCTCCTTCGTAAAATCTCCTCATAACCATCTTGTCCTCATTCACCTGAAACTACTTTTTTTCAATTTGACTTGTTAGGAAATCTGGTTCTCGGGTATTAATGAAATTCACAGTTTCATTCAACTTGTTTGATTCAGCACATTTGCAGATTCTGCGCATTCACCATAACCTAGATGTCTCCCTATCGTTCAATTCCTGGAAACCTGAGGTTCTTATCACCTCAATTTCAAGCATTAAGTAAATCCAAGCATTTTCATTATTTGCACATATGTTTCATTCCCAATATTGATAAAATGTCACATTTCATTGAAATTCGTAAATGAACCATCTTCTCTCTTCCAGGAAATGCTCGTAATTCTCCCTTCAAGCAATTACTGCACCTTTAATAATTTCCACAGTTCATCTGCATTAATAGCTCAAATTCTAACATTACACACATTTCCCTAAGTTAAGTTTTCACCATGGCTTTTTGACTGTCCATTTTTCAATATTTGCAACTGTTCTGTGTCTTTCTATCTAGCAAGTACTCATTTTCTTGCAATTAATCTTAATCTGCACATTCCCAGCTTCTCTGCATTGACCACAACATCAACTTCTGCAGATCCTGCAACAGCAGCAAACGTGGCTCTCTGTATGAGCATAAAATCAATACCCAGTCATTGATCAACATCTGACATTTTCTCTATTTGGAGATATTTCTCATTCTCCATGTTTACAAAATCTCTGAATTTTTAGAAATTCGTTGCTTGTAGCTTCTGCTCATTGACTGAATGTTCAAGTTTCTCCATTTACATCAACCACGCTATATCTTATTAATTCTTACTGTCTATACAGATAATTCTACCTCCTTCGTAAAATCTCCTCATAACCATCTTGTCCTCATTCACCTGAAACTACTTTTTTTCAATTTGACTTGTTAGGAAATCTGGTTCTCGGGTATTAATGAAATTCACAGTTTCATTCAACTTGTTTGATTCAGCACATTTGCAGATTCTGCGCATTCACCATAACCTAGATGTCTCCCTATCGTTCAATTCCAGGAAACCTGAGGTTCTTATCACCTCAATTTCAAGCATTAAGTAAATCCAAGCATTTTCATTATTTGCACATATGTTTCATTCCCAATATTGATAAAATGTCACATTTCATTGAAATTCGTAAATGAACCATCTTCTCTCTTCCAGGAAATGCTCGTAATTCTCCCTTCAAGCAATTACTGCACCTTTAATAATTTCCACAGTTCATCTGCATTAATAGCTCAAATTCTAACAATACACACATTTCCCTAAGTTAAGTTTTCACCATGGCTTTTTGACTGTCCATTTTTCAATATTTGCAACTGTTCTGTGTCTTTCTATCTAGCAAGTACTCATTTTCTTGCAATTAATCTTAATCTGCACATTCCCAGCTTCTCTGCATTGACCACAACATCAACTTCTGCAGATCCTGCAACAGCAGCAAACGTGGCTCTCTGTATGAGCATAAAATCAATACCCAGTCATTGATCAACATCTGACATTTTCTCTATTTGGAGATATTTCTCATTCTCCATGTTTACAAAATCTCTGAATTTTTAGAAATTCATTGCTTTTAGCTTTGCTCATTTACTGAATGTTCATGTTTCTACATTTCCATTAACCACGCTATATCGTATTAATTCTTACTGCCTATGCAGATAATTCTACCTCCTTCTTAAAATCTCTTCATAAACATCTTCTCCTCATTCACCTGAACCTACAATTTTTCAGTTTGACTTGTTAGGAAATAAGGTTCTCGGGTATTAATGAAATTCGCAGTTTCATTCAACATGTTTGAGTCAGCACATTTGCAGATTCTGCGCATTCACCATAACTGAGATGTCTCCACATCCTTGAATTCCAGGGAACCTGAGGTTCTTATCACCTCAATTTCAAGCATTAAGTAAATCCAAGCATTTTCATTATTTGCACATATGTTTCATTCCCAATAGTGATAAAATGTCACATTTCCAGAAATTCGTAAATGAACCATCTTCGCTCTTCCAAGAAATGCTCGTATTTCTCCCTTCAAACAATTACTGCACTTTTAATAATTTCCTCAGTTCATCTGCATTAATATCTCAAATTCTAACAATACACACATTTCCAAAAGTTGTGTTCACCATGTCTTTTTGCCAGTTCAGTTTTCAATTTTTGCAACTAGTCTGTGTCTTTCTATCTAGCAAGTACTCATTTTCTTGCAATTAATCTTAATCTGCACATTCCCAGCTTCTCTGCATTGACCACAACATCAATTTCTGCAGGTCCTGCAACAGCAGCAAACGTGGCTCTCTGTATTGAGCATAAAATCAATACCGAGTCATTGATCAAAATCTGTCATTTTCTCTATCTGGAGATACTTCTCATTCTCCATCTTTACAAAATCTCTGAATTTTTAGAAATTCGTTGCTTGTAGCTTCTGCTCATTTTCTGAATGTTCAAGTTTCTCCATTTCCATCAATCCACGCTATATCTTATTAATTCTTATTGCCTCTACAGATAATTCTACCCCCTTCTTAAAATCTCCTCATAACCATCTTGTCCTCATTCACCTGAACATACAATTTTTCAACTTGACTAGTTAGGAAATCTGGTTCTCGGGTATGAATGAAATTCGCTGCTTCATTCAACTTGTTTGATTCAGCACATTTGCAGATTCTGCGCATTCTCCATAACTTAGATGTCTCCCTATCGTTCAATTCCAGGAAACCTGAGGTTCTTATCACCTCAATTTCAAGCATTAAGTAAATCCAAGCATTTTCATTATTTGCACATATGTTTCATTCCCAATATTGATAAAATGTCACATTTCATTGAAATTCGTAAATGAACCCTCTTCTCTCTTCCAAGAAATACTCGTAATTCTCCCTTCAAGCAATTACTGCACCTTTAATAATTTCCACAGTTCATCTGCATTAATAGCTCAAATTCTAACAATACACACATTTCCCTAAGTTAACTGTTCACCATGGCTTTTTGATTGTCCATTTTTCAATATTTGCAACTGTTCTGTGTCTTTCTATCTAGCAAGTACTCATTTTCTTGCAATTAATCTTAATCTGCACATTGCCAGCTTCTCTGCATTGACCACAACATCAATTTCTGCAGATCGTGCAACTGCGGCAAACGTGGCTCTCTCTATTGAGCATAAAATCAATACCCAGTCATTGATCAAAATCTGGCATTTTCTCTATCTGCACATGATTCCCTTTCTGCATCATTACAAAATCTCTGAATTTTTAGAAATTCGTTGCTTGTAGCTTCTGCTCATTGACTGAATGTTCAAGTTTCTCCATTTACATCAACCACGCTATATCTTATTAATTCTTACTGTCTATACAGATAATTCTACCTCCTTCGTAAAATCTCCTCATAACCATCTTGTCCTCATTCACCTGAAACTACTTTTTTTCAATTTGACTTGTTAGGAAATCTGGTTCTCGGGTATTAATGAAATTCACAGTTTCATTCAACTTGTTTGATTCAGCACATTTGCAGATTCTGCGCATTCACCATAACCTAGATGTCTCCCTATCGTTCAATTCCAGGAAACCTGAGGTTCTTATCACCTCAATTTCAAGCATTAAGTAAATCCAAGCATTTTCATTATTTGCACATATGTTTCATTCCCAATATTGATAAAATGTCACATTTCATTGAAATTCGTAAATGAACCATCTTCTCTCTTCCAGGAAATGCTCGTAATTCTCCCTTCAAGCAATTACTGCACCTTTAATAATTTCCACAGTTCATCTGCATTAATAGCTCAAATTCTAACAATACACACATTTCCCTAAGTTAAGTTTTCACCATGGCTTTTTGACTGTCCATTTTTCAATATTTGCAACTGTTCTGTGTCTTTCTATCTAGCAAGTACTCATTTTCTTGCAATTAATCTTAATCTGCACATTCCCAGCTTCTCTGCATTGACCACAACATCAACTTCTGCAGATCCTGCAACAGCAGCAAACGTGGCTCTCTGTATGAGCATAAAATCAATACCCAGTCATTGATCAACATCTGACATTTTCTCTATTTGGAGATATTTCTCATTCTCCATGTTTACAAAATCTCTGAATTTTTAGAAATTCATTGCTTTTAGCTTTGCTCATTTACTGAATGTTCATGTTTCTACATTTCCATTAACCACGCTATATCGTATTAATTCTTACTGCCTATGCAGATAATTCTACCTCCTTAAAATCTCTTCAGAAACATCTTCTCCTCATTCACCTGAACCTACAATTTTTCAGTTTGACTTGTTAGGAAATAAGGTTCTCGGGTATTAATGAAATTCGCAGTTTCATTCAACATGTTTGAGTCAGCACATTTGCAGATTCTGCGCATTCACCATAACTGAGATGTCTCCACATCCTTGAATTCCAGGGAACCTGAGGTTCTTATCACCTCAATTTCAAGCATTAAGTAAATCCAAGCATTTTCATTATTTGCACATATGTTTCATTCCCAATAGTGATAAAATGTCACATTTCCAGAAATTCGTAAATGAACCATCTTCGCTCTTCCAAGAAATGCTCGTATTTCTCCCTTCAAACAATTACTGCTCTTTTAATAATTTCCTCAGTTCATCTGCAATAATATCTCTAATTCTAACAATACACACATTTCAAAAAGTTAAGCGTGCACCATGTCTTTTTGCCAGTTCAGTTTTCAATTTTTGCAACTAGTCTGTGTCTTTCTATCTAGCAAGTACTCATTTTCTTGCAATTAATCTTAATCTGCACATTCCCAGCTTCTCTGCATTGACCACAACATCAATTTCTGCAGATCCTGCAACAGCAGCAAACGTGGCTCTCTGTATTGAGCATAAAATCAATACCCAGTCATTGAACAACATCTGACATTTTCTCTATCTGGAGATATTTCTCATTCTCCATCTTTACAAAATCTCTGAATTTTTAGAAATTCATTGCTTTTAGCTTTGCTCATTTACTGAATGTTCATGTTTCTACATTTCCATTAACCACGCTATATCGTATTAATTCTTACTGCCTATGCAGATAATTCTACCTCCTTCTTAAAATCTCTTCATAAACATCTTGTCCTCATTCACCTGAACCGACAATTTTTCAGTTTGACTTGTTAGGAAATAAGGTTCTCGGGTATTCATGCAATTCGCAGTTTCATTCAACATGTTTGATTCAGCACATTTGCAGATTCTGCGCATTCACCATAACTGAGATGTCTCCATATCCTTGAATTCCAGGGAACCTGAGGTTCTTATCACCTCAATTTCAAGCATTAAGTAAATCCAAGCAT
Source organism: Isurus oxyrinchus (assembly GCA_026770705.1). Taxonomy (NCBI): domain Eukaryota; kingdom Metazoa; phylum Chordata; class Chondrichthyes; order Lamniformes; family Lamnidae; genus Isurus; species Isurus oxyrinchus. The sequence goes on from JANJGN010000021.1 coordinate 68,827,242, forward strand.
TTTCATTATTTGCACATATGTTTCATTCCCAATAGTGATAAAATGTCACATTTCCAGAAATTCGTAAATGAACCATCTTCGCTCTTCCAAGAAATGCTCGTATTTCTCCCTTCAAACAATTACTGCACTTTTAATAATTTCCTCAGTTCATCTGCATTAATATCTCAAATTCTAACAATACACACATTTCCAAAAGTTGTGTTCACCATGTCTTTTTGCCAGTTCAGTTTTCAATTTTTGCAACTAGTCTGTGTCTTTCTATCTAGCAAGTACTCATTTTCTTGCAACTAATCTTAATCTGCACATTCCCAGCTTCTCTGCATTGACCACAACATCAATTTCTGCAGATCCTGCAACAGCATCAAACGTGGCTCTCTGTATTGAGCATAAAATCAATACCCAGTCATTGATCAAAATCTGTCATTTTCTCTATCTGGAGATACTTCTCATTCTCCATCTTTACAAAATCTCTGAATTTTTAGAAATTCGTTGCTTGTAGCTTCTGCTCATTTTCTGAATGTTCAAGTTTCTCCATTTCCATCAATCCACGCTATATCTTATTAATTCTTATTGCCTATACAGATAATTCTACCCCCTTCTTAAAATCTCCTCATAACCATCTTGTCCTCATTCACCTGAACATACAATTTTTCAATTTGACTAGTTATGAAATCTGGTTCTCGGGTATGAATGAAATTCGCAGCTTCATTCAACTTGTTTGATTCAGCACATTTGCAGATTCTGCGCATTCTCCATAACTTAGATGTCTCCCTATCGTTCAATTCCAGGAAACCTGAGGTTCTTATCACCTCAATTTCAAGCATTAAGTAAATCCAAGCATTTTCATTATTTGCACATATGTTTCATTCCCAATATTGATAAAATGTCACATTTCATTGAAATTCGTAAATGAACCATCTTCTCTCTTCCAAGAAATGCTCGTAATTCTCCCTTCAAGCAATTACTGCACCTTTAATAATTTCCACAGTTCATCTGCATTAATAGCTCAAATTCTAACAATACACACATTTCCCTAAGTTAAGTGTTCACCATGGCTTTTTGATTGTCCATTTTTCAATATTTGCAACTGTTCTGTGTCTTTCTATCTAGCAAGTACTCATTTTCTTGCAATTAATCTTAATCTGCACATTCCCAGCTTCTCTGCATTGACCACAACATCAATTTCTGCAGATCCTGCAAATGCGGCAAACGTGGCTCTCTCTATTGAGCATAAAATCAATACCCAGTCATTGATCAAAATCTGGCATTTTCTCTATCTGCCCATGATTCCCTTTCTGCATCATTACAAAATCTCTGAATTTTTAGAAATTCGTTGCTTGTAGCTTCTGCTCATTGACTGAATGTTCAAGTTTCTCCATTTACATCAACCACGCCATATCTTATTAATTCTTACTGTCTATACAGATAATTCTACCTCCTTCGTTAGATCTCCTCATAACCATCTTGTCCTCATTCACCTGAAACTACTTTTTTTCAATTTGACTTGTTAGGAAATCTGGTTCTCGGGTATTAATGAAATTCACAGTTTCATTCAACTTGTTTGATTCAGCACATTTGCAGATTCTGCGCATTCACCATAACCTAGATGTCTCCCTATCGTTCAATTCCAGGAAACCTGAGTTTCCTATCACCTCAATTTCAAGCATTAAGTAAATCCAAGCATTTTCATTATTTGCACATATGTTTCATTCCCAATATTGATAAAATGTCACATTTCATTGAAATTCGTAAATGAACCATCTTCTCTCTTCCAGGAAATGCTCGTAATTCTCCCTTCAAGCAATTACTGCACCTTTAATAATTTCCACAGTTCATCTGCATTAATAGCTCAAATTCTAACAATACACACATTTCCCTAAGTTAAGTTTTCACCATGGCTTTTTGACTGTCCATTTTTCAATATTTGCAACTGTTCTGTGTCTTTCTATCTGGCAAGTACTCATTTTCTTGCAATTAATCTTAATCTGCACATTCCCAGCTTCTCTGCATTGAACACAACATCAACTTCTGCAGATCCTGCAACAGCAGCAAACGTGGCTCTCTGTATGAGCATAAAATCAATACCCAGTCATTGATCAACATCTGACATTTTCTCTATTTGGAGATATTTCTCATTCTCCATGTTTACAAAATCTCTGAATTTTTAGAAATTCACTGCTTGTAGCTTTGCTCATTTACTGAATGTTCATGTTTCTACATTTCCATTAACCACGCTATATCGTATTAATTCTTACTGCCTATGCAGATAATTCTACCTCCTTCTTAAAATCTCTTCATAAACATCTTGTCCTCATTCACCTGAACCGACAATTTGTCAGTTTGACTTGTTAGGAAATAAGGTTCTCAGGTATTAATGAAATTCGCAGTTTCATTCAACATGTTTGAGTCAACACATTTGCAGATTCTGCGCATTCACCATAACTGAGATGTCTCCATATCCTTGAATTCCAGGGAACCTGAGGTTCTTATCACCTCAATTTCAAGCATTAAGTAAATCCAAGCATTTTCATTATTAGCACATATGTATCATTCCCAATAGTGATAAAATGTCACATTTCCAGAAATTCGGAAATGAACCATCTTCTCTCTTCCAAGAAATGCTCGTATTTCTTACTTCAAACAATTACTGCACTTTTAATAATTTCCACAGTTCATCTGCATTGATATCTCAAATTCTAACAATACACACATTTCAAAAAGTTAAGTGTGCACCATGTCTTTTTGCCAGTTCAGTTTTCAATTTTTGCAACTAGTCTGTGTCTTTCTATCTAGCAAGTACTCATTTTCTTGCAATTAATCTTAATCTGCACATTCCCAGCTTCTCTGCATTGACCACAACATCAATTTCTGCAGATCCTGCAACAGCAGCAAACGTGGCTCTCTGTATTGAGCATAAAATCAATACCCAGTCATTGATCAAAATCTGGCATTTTCTCTATCTGGAGATACTTCTCATTCTTCATCTTTACAAAATCTCTGAATTTTTAGAAATTCGTTGCTTGTAGGTTCTGCTCATTTTCTGAATGTTCATGTTTCTCCATTTCCATCAATCCACGCTATATCTTATTAATTCTTACTGCCGAGTCAGATAATTCTAACCCCTTCTTAACATCTCCTCATAACCATCTTGTCCTCATTCACCTGAACATACAATTTTTCAATTTGACTTGTTAGGAAATCTGGTTCTCGGGTATGAATGAAATTCGCAGCTTCATTCAACTTGTTTGATTCAGCACATTTGCAGATTCTGCGCATTCTCCATAACTTAGATGTCTCCCTATCGTTCAATTCCAGGAAACCTGAGGTTCCTATCACCTCAATTTCAAACATTAAGTAAATCCAAGCATTTTCATTATTTGCACATATGTTTCATTCCCAATATTGATAAAATGTCACATTTCATTGAAATTCGTAAATGAACCATCTTCTCTCTTCCAAGAAATGCTCGTAATTCTCCCTTCAAGCAATTACTGCACCTTTAATAATTTCCACAGTTCATCTGCATTAATAGCTCAAATTCTAACAATACACACATTTCCCTAAGTTAAGTGTTCACCATGGCTTTTTGACTGTCCATTTTTCAATATTTGCAACTGTTCTGTGTCTTTCTATCTAGCAAGTACTCATTTTCTTGCAATTAATCTTAATCTGCACATTGCCAGCTTCTCTGCATTGACCACAACATCAATTTCTGCAGATCCTGCAACAATGGCAAACGTGGCTCTCTCTATTGAGCATAAAATCAATACCCAGTCATTGATCAAAATCTGGCATTTTCTCTATCTGCACATGATTCCCTTTCTGCATCATTACAAAATCTCTGAATTTTTAGAAATTCGTTGCTTGTAGCTTCTGCTCATTGACTGAATGTTCAAGTTTCTCCATTTACATCAACCACGCTATATCTTATTAATTCTTACTGTCTATACAGATAATTCTACCTCCTTCGTAAAATCTCCTCATAACCATCTTGTCCTCATTCACCTGAAACTACTTTTTTTCAATTTGACTTGTTAGGAAATCTGGTTCTCGGGTATTAATGAAATTCACAGTTTCATTCAACTTGTTTGATTCAGCACATTTGCAGATTCTGCGCATTCACCATAACCTAGATGTCTCCCTATCGTTCAATTCCAGGAAACCTGAGGTTCTTATCACCTCAATTTCAAGCATTAAGTAAATCCAAGCATTTTCATTATTTGCACATATGTTTCATTCCCAATATTGATAAAATGTCACATTTGATTGAAATTCGTAAATGACCGATCTTCGCTCTTCCAAGAAATGCTCGTATTTCTCCCTTAAAGCAATCACTGCAACTTTAATAATTTCCACAAGTTCATCTGCATTAATAGCTCAAATTCTAACAATACACACATTTCCAAAATTTGAGTGTTCACCATTGCGTTTTGCCAGTCCATTTCTCAATTTTTGCAACTGTTCTGTGTCTTTCTATCTAGCAAGTACTCATTTTCTTGCAATTAATCTTAATCTGCACATTCCCAGCTTCTCTGCATTGACCACAACATCAATTTCTGCAGATCCTGCAACAGCAGCAAACGTGGCTCTCTGTATTGAGCATAAAATCAATACCCAGTCATTGATCAAAATCTGGCATTTTCTCTATCTGGAGATACTTCTCATTCTTCATCTTTACAAAATCTCTGAATTTTTAGAAATTCGTTGCTTGTAGGTTCTGCTCATTTTCTGAATGTTCATGTTTCTCCATTTCCATCAATCCACGCTATATCTTATTAATTCTTACTGCCGAGTCAGATAATTCTAACCCCTTCTTAACATCTCCTCATAACCATCTTGTCCTCATTCACCTGAACATACAATTTTTCAATTTGACTTGTTAGGAAATCTGGTTCTCGGGTATGAATGAAATTCGCAGCTTCATTCAACTTGTTTGATTCAGCACATTTGCAGATTCTGCGCATTCACCATAACTTAGATGTCTCCCTATCGTTCAATTCCAGGAAACCTGAGGTTCCTATCACCTCAATTTCAAACATTAAGTAAATCCAAGCATTTTCATTATTTGCACATATGTTTCATTCCCAATATTGATAAAATGTCACATTTCATTGAAATTCGTAAATGAACCATCTTCTCTCTTCCAAGAAATGCTCGTAATTCTCCCTTCAAGCAATTACTGCACCTTTAATAATTTCCACAGTTCATCTGCATTAATAGCTCAAATTCTAACAATACACACATTTCCCTAAGTTAAGTGTTCACCATGGCTTTTTGACTGTCCATTTTTCAATATTTGCAACTGTTCTGTGTCTTTCTATCTAGCAAGTACTCATTTTCTTGCAATTAATCTTAATCTGCACATTGCCAGCTTCTCTGCATTGACCACAACATCAATTTCTGCAGATCCTGCAACAATGGCAAACGTGGCTCTCTCTATTGAGCATAAAATCAATACCCAGTCATTGATCAAAATCTGGCATTTTCTCTATCTGCACATGATTCCCTTTCTGCATCATTACAAAATCTCTGAATTTTTAGAAATTCGTTGCTTGTAGCTTCTGCTCATTGACTGAATGTTCAAGTTTCTCCATTTACATCAACCACGCTATATCTTATTAATTCTTACTGTCTATACAGATAATTCTACCTCCTTCGTAAAATCTCCTCATAACCATCTTGTCCTCATTCACCTGAAACTACTTTTTTTCAATTTGACTTGTTAGGAAATCTGGTTCTCGGGTATTAATGAAATTCACAGTTTCATTCAACTTGTTTGATTCAGCACATTTGCAGATTCTGCGCATTCACCATAACCTAGATGTCTCCCTATCGTTCAATTCCAGGAAACCTGAGGTTCTTATCACCTCAATTTCAAGCATTAAGTAAATCCAAGCATTTTCATTATTTGCACATATGTTTCATTCCCAATATTGATAAAATGTCACATTTGATTGAAATTCGTAAATGACCGATCTTCGCTCTTCCAAGAAATGCTCGTATTTCTCCCTTAAAGCAATTACTGCAACTTTAATAATTTCCACAAGTTCATCTGCATTAATAGCTCAAATTCTAACAATACACACATTTCCAAAATTTGAGTGTTCACCATTGCGTTTTGCCAGTCCATTTCTCAATTTTTGCAACTGTTCTGTGTCTTTCTATCTAGCAAGTACTCATTTTCTTGCAATTAATCTTAATCTGCACATTCCCAGCTTCTCTGCATTGAGCACAACATCAATTTCTGCAGATCCTGCAACAGCAGCAAACGTGGCTCTCTGTATTGAGCATAAAATCAATACCCAGTCATTGATCAAAATCTGGCATTTTCTCTATCTGGAGATACTTCTCATTCTTCATCTTTACAAAATCTCTGAATTTTTAGAAATTCGTTGCTTGTAGGTTCTGCTCATTTTCTGAATGTTCATGTTTCTCCATTTCCATCAATCCACGCTATATCTTATTAATTCTTACTGCCGAGTCAGATAATTCTAACCCCTTCTTAACATCTCCTCATAACCATCTTGTCCTCATTCACCTGAACATACAATTTTTCAATTTGACTTGTTAGGAAATCTGGTTCTCGGGTATGAATGAAATTCGCAGCTTCATTCAACTTGTTTGATTCAGCACATTTGCAGATTCTGCGCATTCTCCATAACTTAGATGTCTCCCTATCGTTCAATTCCAGGAAACCTGAGGTTCCTATCACCTCAATTTCAAACATTAAGTAAATCCAAGCATTTTCATTATTTGCACATATGTTTCATTCCCAATATTGATAAAATGTCACATTTCATTGAAATTCGTAAATGAACCATCTTCTCTCTTCCAAGAAATGCTCGTAATTCTCCCTTCAAGCAATTACTGCAACTTTAATAATTTCCACAAGTTCATCTGCATTAATAGCTCAAATTCTAACAATACACACATTTCCAAAATTTGAGTGGTAACCATTGCGTTTTGCCAGTCCATTTCTCAATTTTTGCAACTGTTCTGTGTCTTTCTATCTAAGCAAGTACTCATTTTCTTGCAATTAATCTTAATCTGCACATTCCCAGCTTCTCTGCATTGACCACAACATCAATTTCTGCAGATCCTGCAACAGCAGCAAACGTGGCTCTCTGTATTGAGCATAAAATCAATACCCAGTCATTGATCAAAATCTGTCATTTTCTCTATCTGGAGATACTTCTCATTCTCCATCTTTACAAAATCTCTGAATTTTTAGAAATTCGTTGCTTGTAGCTTCTGCTCATTTTCTGAATGTTCAAGTTTCTCCATTTCCATCAATCCACGCTATATCTTATTAATTCTTATTGCCTATACAGATAAATCTACCCCCTTCTTAAAATCTCCTCATAACCATCTTGTCCTCATTCACCTGAACATACAATTTTTCAATTTGACTAGTTAGGAAATCTGGTTCTCGGGTATGAATGAAATTCGCAGCTTCATTCAACTTGTTTGATTCAGCACATTTGCAGATTCTGCGCATTCTCCATAACTTAGATGTCTCCCTATCGTTCAATTCCAGGAAACCTGAGGTTCTTATCACCTCAATTTCAAGCATTAAGTAAATCCAAGCATTTTCATTATTTGCACATATGTTTCATTCCCAATATTGATAAAATGTCACATTTCATTGAAATTCGTAAATGAACAATCTTCTCTCTTCCAAGAAATGCTCGTAATTCTCCCTTCAAGCAATTACTGCACCTTTAATAATTTCCACAGTTCATCTGCATTAATAGCTCAAATTCTAACAATACACACATTTCCCTAAGTTAAGTGTTCACCATGGCTTTTTGACTGTCCATTTTTCAATATTTGCAACTGTTCTGTGTCTTTCTATCTAGCAAGTACTCATTTTCTTGCAATTAATCTTAATCTGCACATTCCCAGCTTCTCTGCATTGACCACAACATCAATTTCTGCAGATCCTGCAAATGCGGCAAACGTGGCTCTCTCTATTGAGCATAAAATCAATACCCAGTCATTGATCAAAATCTGGCATTTTCTCTATCTGCACATGATTCCCTTTCTGCATCATTACAAAATCTCTGAATTTTTAGAAATTCGTTGCTTGTAGCTTCTGCTCATTGACTGAATGTTCAAGTTTCTCCATTTACATCAACCACGCCATATCTTATTAATTCTTACTGTCTATACAGATAATTCTACCTCCTTCGTAAAATCTCCTCATAACCATCTTGTCCTCATTCACCTGAAACTACTTTTTTTCAATTTGACTTGTTAGGAAATCTGGTTCTCGGGTATTAATGAAATTCACAGTTTCATTCAACTTGTTTGATTCAGCACATTTGCAGATTCTGCGCATTCACCATAACTTATATGTCTCCCTATCGTTCAATTCCAGGAAACCTGAGGTTCTTATCACCTCAATTTCAAGCATTAAGTAAATCCAAGCATTTTCATTATTTGCACATATGTTTCATTCCCAATATTGATAAAATGTCACATTTGATTGAAATTCGTAAATGACCAATCTTCGCTCTTCCAAGAAATGCTCGTATTTCTCCCTTAAAGCAATTACTGCAACATTAATAATTTCCACAAGTTCATCTGCATTAATAGCTCAAATTCTAACAATACACACATTTCCAAAATTTGAGTGTTCACCATTGCGTTTTGCCATTCCATTTCTCAATTTTTGCAACTGTTCTGTGTCTTTCTATCTAGCAAGTACTCATTTTCTTGCAATTAATCTTAATCTGCACATTCCCAGCTTCTCTGCATTGAGCACAACATCAATTTCTGCAGATCCTGCAACAGCAGCAAACGTGGCTCTCTCTATTGAGCATAAAATCAATACCCAGTCATTGATCAACATCTGACATTTTCTCTATCTGGAGATATTTCTCATTCTCCATCTTTACAAAATCTCTGAATTTTTAGAAATTCGTTGCTTTTAGCTTTGCTCATTTACTGAATGTTCATGTTTCTCCATTTCCATCAACCACTCTATATCGTATTAATTCTTACTGCCTATACAGATAATTCTACCTCCTTCTTAAAATCTCTTCATAAACATCTTGTCCTCATTCACCTGACGCGACAATTTGTCAGTTTGACTTGTTAGGAAATAAGGTTCTCAGGTATTAATGAAATTCGCAGTTTCATTCAACATGTTTGAGTCAACACAATTGCAGATTCTGCGCATTCTCCATAACTTAGATGTCTCCCTATCGTTCAATTCCAGGAAACCTGAGGTTCTTATCACCTCAATTTCAAGCATTAAGTAAATCCAAGCATTTTCATTATTTGCACATATGTTTCATTCCCAATATTGATAAAATGTCACATTTCATTGAAATTCGTAAATGAACCATCTTCTCTCTTCCAAGAAATGCTCGGAATTCTCCCTTCCAACAATTACTGCACCTTTAATAATTTCCACAGTTCATCTGCATTAATAGCTCAAATTCTAACAATACACACATTTCCCTAAGTTAAGTGTTCACCATGGCTTTTTGACTGTCCATTTTTCAATATTTGCAACTGTTCTGTGTCTTTCTATCTAGCAAGTACTCATTTTCTTGCAATTAATCTTAATCTGCACATTGCCACCTTCTCTGCATTGACCACAACATCAATTTCTGCAGATCCTGCAACAGCGGCAAACGTGGCTCTCTCCATTGAGCATAAAATCAATACCCAGTCATTGATCAAAATCTGGCATTTTCTCTATCTGCACATGATTCCCTTTCTGCATCATTACAAAATCTCTGAATTTTTAGAAATTCGTTGCTTGTAGCTTCTGCTCATTTTCTGAATGTTCAAGTTTCTCCATTTCCATCAATCCACGCTATATCTTATTAATTCTTACTGCCTATACAGATAATTCTACCCCCTTCTTAAAATCTCCTCATAACCATCTTGTCCTCATTCACCCGAAACTACCATTTTTCAATTTGACTTGTTAGGAAATCTGGTTCTCGGGTATGAATGAAATTCGCAGCTTCATTCAACTTGTTTGATTCAGCACATTTGCAGATTCTGCGCATTCTCCATAACTTAGATGTCTCCCTATCGTTCAATTCCAGGAAACCTGAGGTTCCTATCACCTCAATTTCAAGCATTGAGTAAATCCAAGCATTTTCATTATTTGCATATGTGTTTCATTCCCAATATTGATAAAATGTCACATTTCATTGAAATTCGTAAATGAACCATCTTCTCTCTTCCAAGAAATGCTCGTAATTCTCCCTTCAAGCAATTACTGCAACTTTAATAATTTCCACAAGTTCATCTGCATTAATAGGTCAAATTCTAACAATACACACATTTCCAAAATTTGAGTGTTCACCATTGCGTTTTGCCAGTCCATTTCTCAATTTTTGCAACTGTTCTGTGTCTTTCTATCTAAGCAAGTACTCATTTTCTTGCAATTAATCTTAATCTGCAAATTCCCAGCTTCTCTGCATTGAGCACAACATCAATTTCTGCAGATCCTGCAACAGCAGCAAACGTGGCTCTCTCTTTTGAGCATAAAATCAATACCCAGTCATTGATCAACATCTGACATTTTCTCTATCTGGAGATATTTCTCATTCTCCATCTTTTCAAAATCTCTGAATTTTTAGAAATTCGTTGCTTTTAGCTTTGCTCATTTACTGAATGTTCATGTTTCTCCATTTCCATCAACCACGCTATATCGTATTAATTCTTACTGCCTATAGAGATAATTCTACCTCCTTCTTAAAATCTCTTCATAAACATCTTGTCCTCATTCACCTGAACCGGCAATTTGTCAGTTTGACTTGTTAGGAAATAAGGTTCTCAGGTATTAATGAAATTCGCAGTTTCATTCAACATGTTTGAGTCAACACATTTGCAGATTCTGCGCATTCACCATAACTGAGATGTCTCCATATCCTTGAATTCCAGGGAACCTGAGGTTCTTATCACCTCAATTTCAAGCATTAAGTAAATCCAAGCATTTTCATTATTAGCACATATGTATCATTCCCAATATTGATAAAATGTCACATTTCATTGAAATTCGTAAATGAACCATCTTCTCTCTTCCAGGAAATGCTCGTAATTCTCCCTTCAAGCAATTACTGCACCTTTAATAATTTCCACAGTTCATCTGCATTAATAGCTCAAATTCTAACAATACACACATTTCCCTAAGTTAAGTGTTCACCATGGCTTTTTGACTGTCCATTTTTCAATATTTGCAACTGTTCTGTGTCTTTCTATCTAGCAAGTACTCATTTTCTTGCAATTAATCTTAATCTGCACATTGCCAGCTTCTCTGCATTGACCACAACATCAATTTTTGCAGATCCTGCAACAGCAGCAAACGTGGCTCTCTGTATGAGCATAAAATCAATACCCAGTCATTGATCAACATCTGACATTTTCTCTATCTGGAGATATTTCTCATTCTCCATGTTTACAAAATCTCTGAATTTTTAGAAATTCATTGCTTTTAGCTTTGCTCATTTACTGAATGTTCATGTTTCTACATTTCCATTAACCACGCTATATCGTATTAATTCTTACTGCCTATGCAGATAATTCTACCTCCTTCTTAAAATCTCTTCATAAACATCTTGTCCTCATTCACCTGAACCGACAATTTGTCAGTTTGACTTGTTAGGAAATAAGGTTCTCAGGTATTAATGAAATTCGCAGTTTCATTCAACATGTTTGAGTCAACACATTTGCAGATTCTGCGCATTCACCATAACTGAGATGTCTCCATATCCTTGAATTCCAGGGAACCTGAGGTTCTTATCACCTCAATTTCAAGCATTAAGTAAATCCAAGCATTTTCATTATTAGCACATATGTATCATTCCCAATAGTGATAAAATGTCACATTTCCAGAAATTCGTAAATGAACCATCTTCTCTCTTCCAAGAAATGCTCGTATTTCTTACTTCAAACAATTACTGCACTTTTAATAATTTCCACAGTTCATCTGCATTGATATCTCAAATTCTAACAATACACACATTTCAAAAAGTTAAGTGTGCACCATGTCTTTTTGCCAGTTCAGTTTTCAATTTTTGCAACTAGTCTGTGTCTTTCTATCTAGCAAGTACTCATTTTCTTGCAATTAATCTTAATCTGCACATTCCCAGCTTCTCTGCATTGACCACAACATCAATTTCTGCAGATCCTGCAACAGCAGCAAACGTGGCTCTCTGTATTGAGCATAAAATCAAGACCCAGTCATTGATCAAAATCTGGCATTTTCTCTATCTGGAGATACTTCTCATTCTTCATCTTTACAAAATCTCTGAATTTTTAGAAATTCGTTGCTTGTAGGTTCTGCTCATTTTCTGAATGTTCAAGTTTCTCCATTTCCATCAATCCACGCTATATCTTATTAATTCTTACTGCCGAGTCAGATAATTCTAACCCCTTCTTAACATCTCCTCATAACCATCTTGTCCTCATTCACCTGAACATACAATTTTTCAATTTGACTTGTTAGGAAATCTGGTTCTCGGGTATGAATGAAATTCGCAGCTTCATTCAACTTGTTTGATTCAGCACATTTGCAGATTCTGCGCATTCACCATAACTTAGATGTCTCCCTATCGTTCAATTCCAGGAAACCTGAGGTTCTTATCACCTCAATTTCAAGCATTAAGTAAATCCAAGCATTTTCATTATTTGCACATATGTTTCATTCCCAATATTGATAAAATGTCACATTTCATTGAAATTCGTAAATGAACCATCTTCTCTCTTCCAAGAAATGCTCGTAATTCTCCCTTCAAGCAATTACTGCACCTTTAATAATTTCCACAGTTCATCTGCATTAATAGCTCAAATTCTAACAATACACACATTTCCCTAAGTTAAGTGTTCACCATGGCTTTTTGACTGTCCATTTTTCAATATTTGCAACTGTTCTGTGTCTTTCTATCTAGCAAGTACTCATTTTCTTGCAATTAATCTTAATCTGCACATTGCCAGCTTCTCTGCATTGACCACAACATCAATTTCTGCAGATCCTGCAACAGCGGCAAACGTGGCTCTCTCCATTGAGCATAAAATCAATACCCAGTCATTGATCAAAATCTGGCATTTTCTCTATCTGCACATGATTCCCTTTCTGCATCATTACAAAATCTCTGAATTTTTAGAAATTCGTTGCTTGTAGCTTCTGCTCATTTTCTGAATGTTCAAGTTTCTCCATTTCCATCAATCCACGCTATATCTTATTAATTCTTACTGCCTATACAGATAATTCTACCCCCTTCTTAAAATCTCCTCATAACCATCTTGTCCTCATTCACCCGAAACTACCATTTTTCATTTTGACTTGTTAGGAAATCTGGTTCTCGGGTATGAATGAAATTCGCAGCTTCATTCAACTTGTTTGATTCAGCACATTTGCAGATTCTGCGCATTCTCCATAACTTAGATGTCTCCCTATCGTTCAATTCCAGGAAACCTGAGGTTCCTATCACCTCAATTTCAAACATTAAGTAAATCCAAGCATTTTCATTATTTGCACATATGTTTCATTCCCAATATTGATAAAATGTCACATTTCATTGAAATTCGTAAATGAACCATCTTCTCTCTTCCAAGAAATGCTCGTAATTCTCCCTTCAAGCAATTACTGCAACTTTAATAATTTCCACAAGTTCATCTGCATTAATAGCTCAAATTCTAACAATACACACATTTCCAAAATTTGAGTGTTCACCATTGCGTTTTGCCAGTCCATTTCTCAATTTTTACAACTGTTCTGTGTCTTTCTATCTAGCAAGTACTCATTTTCTTGCAATTAATCTTAATCTGCAAATTCCCAGCTTCTCTGCATTGAGCACAACATCAATTTCTGCAGATCCTGCAACAGCAGCAAACGTGGCTCTCTCTTTTGAGCATAAAATCAATACCCAGTCATTGATCAACATCTGACATTTTCTCTATCTGGAGATATTTCTCATTCTCCATCTTTTCAAAATCTCTGAATTTTTAGAAATTCGTTGCTTTTAGCTTTGCTCATTTACTGAATGTTCATGTTTCTCCATTTCCATCAACCACGCTATATCGTATTAATTCTTACTGCCTATACAGATAATTCTACCTCCTTCTTAAAATCTCTTCATAAACATCTTGTCCTCATTCACCTGAACCGGCAATTTGTCAGTTTGACTTGTTAGGAAATAAGGTTCTCAGGTATTAATGAAATTCGCAGTTTCATTCAACATGTTTGAGTCAACACATTTGCAGATTCTGCGCATTCACCATAACTGAGATGTCTCCATATCCTTGAATTCCAGGGAACCTGAGGTTCTTATCACCTCAATTTCAAGCATTAAGTAAATCCAAGCATTTTCATTATTAGCACATATGTATCATTCCCAATAGTGATAAAATGTCACATTTCCAGAAATTCGTAAATGAACCATCTTCTCTCTTCCAAGAAATGCTCGTATTTCTTACTTCAAACAATTACTGCACTTTTAATAATTTCCTCAGTTCATCTGCATTGATATCTCAAATTCTAACAATACACACATTTTAAAAAGTTAAGTGTGCACCATGTCTTTTTGCCAGTTCAGTTTTCAATTTTTGCAACTAGTCTGTGTCTTTCTATCTAGCAAGTACTCATTTTCTTGCAATTAATCTTAATCTGCACATTCCCAGCTTCTCTGCATTGACCACAACATCAATTTCTGCAGATCCTGCAGCAGCAGCAAACGTGGCTCTCTGTATTGAGCATAAAATCAATACCCAGTCATTGATCAAAATCTGGCATTTTCTCTATCTGGAGATACTTCTCATTCTTCATCTTTACAAAATCTCTGAATTTTTAGAAATTCGTTGCTTGTAGGTTCTGCTCATTTTCTGAATGTTCATGTTTCTTCCATTTCCATCAATCCACGCTATATCTTATTAATTCTTACTGCCGAGTCAGATAATTCTAACCCCTTCTTAACATCTCCTCATAACCATCTTGTCCTCATTCACCTGAACATACAATTTTTCAGAGATAAAAACCCCCCACCCCCACTAAAGCTGTACCTTGAGTGCCCTACCATCCATTCTTAATTAGCACATTCGTTTAGATAATATCACCAACTTTAACTTTAACACCTATGTGTTCTTCTGTACCATTGTCACTGACATCTTTTGATGATCTGCTTCTATCACTGCTTGTTTGTCTACACAAGCACCTCTGTCCTCTCTCTCTCTCTCCGCACCCCCCCCTCCCACACACCTTAAACCAGCTTATATTTTAACTCTTTCTTGGACTCAAAATCAAGTTCTGTCGAAGGGTCATGTGGACTCGAAACGTCAACTCTTTTCTTCTCCGCCGATGCTGCCAGACCTGCTGAGTTTTTCAGGTAATTCTGTTTTTGTTTTGGATTTCCAGCATCCGCAGTTTCCTTTGTTTTTATCTCTGTGTTTAATTGACTGCCACTGCTCTTCAAGAAATGCCTACCTCCTTGAAGAAGTTCTGTTCCTTCTCTGCGACAAGATTTCCGTATCTCTCTGTTGCCTTGTTCACCTTCTTTGCTTTCCATTTCCCTCCTAGTGTTTGACAAGGTGTTTACTAAAACTCGCTTTCACAGCCATATCTCCTTTCTCAGTGACTGCCTCCGTCTCCGAATTACCCCACGTGGATTTCAACTGAAATTCCACCCCTCATCTTTCGAACCCACCCAGGATTACCGGTATCTCCGGGACATAAAACGTTTCTCAGACTGCTGTTCCCGTCACATTCTGAAATCCACACTCAGTGCCATGGCCGCCATATGAACACACTCGACCTCTCCCTCCAGCAGCACCGCCGTACCCTTTCTCAAAGCTGCGCACGCCCCCAGTTTCATTTTATCCTTCGGCTCATCCGACGCCTCAACAAGAAACTTTTTCTCTTTCTCTCAACTGCTAAGGAACGCAAGCTCCAACAAGTCATCGACACCAACACCCATCTAGGACCCTCCACCCCAGCCTGTCCCTCCGTCCCCACCCCATCTCCAATCCCAGCCCCAGCCGGGTATTCACTATACCCCCTGACCTTCCCCTCTCCGATGCTGAACGTTCAGTGCTCAGCAAAGGACTTAGTTTCATACCCTTACGCCCTCACCTCAATGAATTTCGGGCTCGGCATGATACTGAACTCTTCTTTTGCCGTCTTCGTCTCCGGGCTCACTTCTTTGGGCAGGAGTCCTCTCCAGTTCAACGGATCCTTTTACCCATCTCCAATATTCTCCCTCCACCTGACCCTCCCTCTGGATTCTTACCTTCTCTTGATCATTTCATTGAGAACTGTCGGCGCGACATTAGTCGTCTCAATTTCTCTGCTCCTCTCACCCATTCTAACCTGTCTCTCTCTGAACTTACTGCACTCCATTCTCTCAGGTCCAACCCTGACATTGTCATCAAACCCGCTGACAAGGGTGGTGCTGTTGTTGTCTGGCGCACTGACCTCTACCTCGCGGAGGCTGAGCGTCAACTCGCAGACACTTCCTCCTACCTCTCCCTGGACCATGACCCCACCACTGAACATCAAGCCATTGTTTCCAGGACTGTCACTGACCTCATCTCCTCTGGGGATCT
The DNA here is from genome assembly GCA_026770705.1 of Isurus oxyrinchus. NCBI lineage: Eukaryota > Metazoa > Chordata > Chondrichthyes > Lamniformes > Lamnidae > Isurus > Isurus oxyrinchus. The sequence goes on from JANJGN010000021.1 coordinate 68,843,808, forward strand.
CCCTCCCACAGCTTCCAAACTGATAGTCGCCCAACCTCGGATGGCCCGCTTCTATCTCCTACCCAAAATCCACAAACAGAACTGCCCCGGTAGACCGATCGTCTCAGCTTGCTCCTGCCCCACAGAACTCATTTCTCGTTATCTTGACTCCTTTCTCTCTCCCCTTGTCCAGTCCCTTCCCACCTACATCCGTGATTCCTCTGACACCTTACGTCACATCAACATTTTCCAGTTCCCTGGCTCCAACCGCTTCCTCTTCACCATGGACGTCCAATCCCTCTACACCTCCATCCCCCACCAGGATGGTCTGAGGGCCCTTAGCTTCTTCCTCGAACAGAGGCCCGAACAACCCCATCCACCACTACTCTCCTCCGTCTGGCTGAACTTGTTCTCACGTTGAACAATTTCTCCTTCAACTCCTCTCACTTTCTCCAAATAAAAGGTGTGGCTATGGGTACCCGCATGGGCCCCAGCTATGCCTGTCTCTTTAATGGGATATGTGGAACATTCCTTGTTGCAGTCCTACCCCGGCCCCCTTCCACAACTTTTTCTCCGGTACATCGATGATTACTTCGGTGCCGCTTCATGCTCTCGTCGGGACTTGGAAAAATTTATTAATTATGCTTCCAATCTCCACCCCTCCATCATTTTCACGTGGTCCATCTCTGACACTTCCCTTCCCTTCCTTGACCTCTCTGTCTCAATCTCTGGTGATAGACTGTCCACCAATATCCATTACAAACCCACCGACTCCCACAGCTACCTCGACTACAGCTCCTCACACCCCGCTTCCTGTAAGGACTCCATCCCATTCTCCCAGTTCCTTCGCCTTCGACGCATCTGTTCCGATGATGCTACCTTCAAAAACGGTTCCTCTGACATGTCCTCCTTCTTCCTTAACCGAGGTTTTCCACCCACGGTCGTTGACAGGGCCCTCAACCGTGTCCGGCCCATCTCCCGCGCATCCGCCCTCACGCCTTCTCCTCCCTCCCAGAAACATGATAGGGTCCCCCTTGTCCTCACTTATCACCCCACCAGCCTCCGCATTCAAAGGATCATCCTCCGCCATTTCCGCCAACTCCAGCATCATGCCACCACCAAACACATCTTCCCTTCACCCCCCCTTATCGGCATTCCGTAGGGATCGCTCCCTCCGGGACACCCTGGTCCACTCCTCCATCACCCCCTACTCCTCAACCCCCTCCTATGGCACCAAACCATGCCCACGCAAAAGATGTAACACCTGCCCCTTCACTTCCTCTCTCCTCACCGTCCAAGGGCCCAAACACTCCTTTCAAGTGAAGCAGCATTTCACTTGCATTTCCCCCAACTTAGTCTACTGCATTCGTTGCTCCCATGTGGTCTCCTCTACATTGGAGAGACCAAACGTAAACTGGGCGACCGCTTTGCAGAACACCTGCGGTCTGTCCGCAAGAATGACCCAAACCTCCCTGTCGCTTGCCATTTTAACACTCCACCCTGCTCTCTTGCCCACATGTCTGTCCTTGGCTTACTGCATTGTTCCAGTGAAGCCCAACGCAAACTGGAGGAACAACACCTCATCTTCCGACTAGGCACCTTACAGCCTTCCGGTCTGAATAGTGAATTCAATAACTTTAGGTCGTGAGCTCCCTCCCCCATCCCCACCCCCTTTCTGTTTCCCCCTTTTTTCCCCTTTTTTTCCCTATAAATTTTATAGATTTTTCTTTTCCCACCTATTTCCATTATTTTTAAATATTTTAAAAACTTTTATGCTCCCCCCACCCCCACTAGAGCTGTACCTTGAGTGCCCTACCATCCATTCTTAATTAGCACATTCGTTTAGATAATATCACCAACTTTAACTTTAACACCTATGTGTTCTTCTGTACCATTGTCACTGACATCTTTTGATGATCTGCTTCTATCACTGCTTGTTTGTCTACACAAGCACCTCTGTCTCGCTCTCTCTCTCCGACCCCCCCCCCCCCCCCCCCCCCCCAACACACACACACACCTTAAACCAGCTTATATTTCAACTCTTTATTGGACTCGAATCAAGTTCTGTCGAAGGGGTCATGAGGACTCGAAACGTCAACTCCTTTCTTCTCCGCCGATGCTGCCAGACCTGCTGAGTTTTTCCAGGTAATTCTGTTTTTGTTTACAATTTTTCAATTTGACTTGTTAGGAAATCTGGTTCTCGGGTATGAATGAAATTCGCAGCGTCATTCAACTTGTTTGATTCAGCACATTTGCAGATTCTGCGCATTCACCATAACTTAGATGTCTCCCTATCGTTCAATTCCAGGAAACCTGAGGTTCTTATCACCTCAATTTCAAGCATTAAGTAATCCAAGCATTTTCATTATTAGCACATATGTTTCATTCCCAATAGTGATAAAATGTCACATTTCCAGAAATTCGTAAATGAACCATCTTCTCTTCCAAGAAATGCTCGTATTTCTTACTTCAAACAATTACTGCACTTTTAATAATTTCCTCAGTTCATCTGCATTGATATCTCAAATTCTAACAATACACACATTTCCAAAAGTTAAGTGTGCACCATGTCTTTTTGCCAGTTCAGTTTTCAATTTTTGCAACTAGTCTGTGTCTTTCTATCTAGCAAGTACTCATTTTCTTGCATTAATCTTAATCTGGACATTTCCAGCTTCTCTGCATTGACCACAACATCAATTTCTGCAGATCCTGCACAGCAGCAAACGTGGGTCTCTGTATTGAGCATAAAATCAAGACCCAGTCATTGAACAACATCTGACATTTTCTCTATCTGGAGATATTTCTCATTCTCCATCTTTACAAAATCTCTGAATTTTTAGAAATTCATTGCTTTTAGCTTTGCTCATTTACTGAATGTTCATGTTTCTTACATTCCATTAACCACGCAATATCGTATTAATTCTTACTGCCTATGCAGATAATTCTACCTCCTTCTTAAAATCTCTTCATAAACATCTTGTCCTCATTCACCTGAACCTACACTTTTTCAGTTTGACTTGTTAGGAAATAAGGTTCTCGGGTATTAATGAAATTCGCAGTTTCATTCAACATGTTTGAGTCAGCACATTGCAGATTCTGCGCATTCACCATAACTGAGATGTCTCCATATCCTTGAATTCCAGGGAACCTGAGGTTCTTATCACCTCAATTTCAAGCATTAAGTAAATCCAAGCATTTTCATTATTAGCACATATGTTTCATTCCCAATAGTGATAAAATGTCACATTTCCAGAAATTCGTAAATGAACCATCTTCGCTCTTCCAAGAAATGCTCGTATTTCTCCCTTCAAACAATTACTACAACTTTAATAATTTCCACAAGTTCATCTGCATTAATAGCTCAAATTCTAACAATACACACATTTCCAAATGTTCATTGTTCGCCATGGCGTTCAGCCAGTCCATTTTCCTCAATTTTTGCAACCAGTCTGTGTTTTTTTATCGAGCAAGTACTCATTTCTTGCAATTAATCTTAATCTGCACATTCCCAGCTTCTCTGCATTGACCACAACATCAATTTCTGCAGATCCTGCAACAGCAGCAAACGTGGCTCTCTGTATTCAGCATAAATCAATACCCAGTCATTGATCAAAATCTGGCATTTTCTCAATCTGCACCTGATT